>CAKNXH010001828.1:61844-100843 GCA_932178445.1 Andricus quercusramuli | reverse complement strand
TATATATATATTCATATATATATATATATAATCCTAATATAAATGCTGCATATAGTTTTAATGGAACAATTTCAATTAAATTGTTTCAAATTATTTACAAGATGCCCTATATGGAAGTAACCCATATAGCATCTCAAAAATCTGTAAAAAGACTGTTTTATCAAGTTAATGCACAATGCAACATAAACCCCTAAAAATGTATTTATAATTTATAATATATTATTGGATATTATAAATATAAAATATTAAATAATGACCAAAATAAAGAAAACAAAAAGTAACGATATAAATTCAATTGGCCATTTATTAAATAATATCTTGTCAAATGATATTTGGAATATACTTAAAATCTTGTGAATCATCTTCAATTATAGCCAAAACTATAGGAAATTGTTTTCTATATAATCATACCCTTGCCCGATATTTATCTTGTGTTATTTTTAAAAATTTCCCAAACAAATAGAAAAAAGCAAACAAAATCAAAAAAATATAGCATTTCATTTTTTTAAATATTTGCCTTTGGTTCAGTATTAATGGGAAGAATATGTTTCATGAGACACGTAAGGTTCCTGAGCTTCAAGGCGGAGAAAAATTAGTTTTCGTTTCTAAAATTAAAGAAATCATTTTTTTTGAATGATATATATTAGGTTTAAAAGTGTCTGGTGAGTTATTTTGTCCTCTTTTATTTCTTTCTAAGATGTCTTTTGAATACTACAAATAGGTAAGAAATCATCTTAATGTTTTAGCTGGGCTGAATGATTTCATGTTAGGTAATTGATTATATAAAATATTAAATTTGTATCTATTTATAATCCAGTTTTTATGTATTCTTGTAACAAAATATACTTAGCTACTCTTTTAAAGGATTCCTAAAAATACATACTTCCTTGTTTAGAATGCTTTCTGATTTGCTTGTGTCTAGTCGTCCCAAAAAATTCAGGGAGATGATGAATTTCGGAAAGCTGAGACACTTTCTTCTAACTTTCATTTCTTTAGAATTAAAAATAACAATTAACGATACTAAAGAAAATTTTATCACAGCTGAAACATTTACATGATTTCTTATTTATGTAAATCAACCAAAAGACGTCTTAGGAAGAAATACAATAAGAAAGTTTAACTTACAGGCCACTTTTGAATCTGATATGAATACAAAAATGACGTTTCTTCAATTTTATAGACTGAAATTTTCCCTTTGAAAAAAATGTTTCATTCTTTTCAATTTACATTTTGCATTTCTTATAGTTATTACCTCAAGAGACTTGAACAATATAGAAACTCTAATGAATTATTTTAAAGTGAATGGTGGCTAGGAAAATAAAACTTGTTGAAATAATGCAAGATGGGGGCTATTGAATATGTAGTTCAAAAATAGCTGGTTGTTGAAGTTTTCAAATCAATATTTTTAAATTTTGCTATATACAAAGAAGTGTGGTTTTCAAAAGCACTTGATAATCCACAAAGTAAAAAATGTTCAAGAAGTCCAAAATGGCGGCTAATTAAAAATATCTCATTTCTATAATTTTCAATGAAATGCATCAGCAAAGTCTCCGGAGAAGAAGGTCAATAAAATTAAAAGAAACTTGATCTTTTTTTTTTAAAGAAGGCCTTTGTTAAAAAAAGATCAAGTTTCTTTTTATTTTATTTACCTTGTCCAGAGACATACTGATACATAAACTAAAGGTCAGAACTGAAGAAAAAGATTTTTTCAATGAAATATTTGTAAACTTTGCTAGAAAAAGTAGTTCAACTTAAGAAATCATTCGATGATCCAGAAAGTTGAAAATCTTGAAAAAGTCCAAGATGGCGGCCAATAACTTAAGTCAAAAATCTTTTTCAAGCGAAGTTTGAAAATATTGAAATTAAGAAATTGAGAAATGAGCTAAATTTAGAATATTTACTTCGCCAACATCTTGGATTTTTTCAACACTACCTTGATTCCTGGGTCCAAAATTTCAAAAATATTGAATTTTTCAAGTTTTTTGAAGTGAGGTTATTTTAAGAATTACGCAGAGATTATCCTATGTGGACCATCGATCTAAATGAAACGAGGAAAAATTACGTAAAGCAAACCTTTTTGTACAATGGGGGGGCCTTGAAACGTCACTTCCCTAAAAGCGCGTAACTAATCAGCATAATGATACATTGACTAACGAAGTATCTAGCAGACAGCTTGCGAAAATTCAATTTATAATTTCTAATAGAGATATTTGCTTGCTTAAATATATCGAAAAGCAGCAGCCAGTCGTAACCAAATCTCACTGAGAAAATACAGTTTTGCTTGAAATATAAAACCTGGATAAAGATAGTCATGAATAATATCAGTCAAGTGCGTGAGAATGAGATATTTCCAAAGATAACCTCAAATTTTAGTCAATCATATATTCGGAACATATACATTTCACAAGTATGTATAATAATGGCAGCCTTTTCATTCAAATTTTTCGCACTGTCACACTTTATAAAGCCGGGTTTTAGTGAAATTCTAGGCATTTTGACAATCTTGTAGGCCCTTTTTGTTACTTTTAAAACACGTTTACAATAGGTTATATTTACTGTTTACACATTCAATGGCTATCGGCCATATTATATTCCGTCACCAATCGGACAACCACGCTAATCAGAATGAAGTAGTTCCTGCAAAGTACTTCCCGCAAAAATTCAAAAAGTATACGTTTCAAACATTAAAAAAAATATTTATACTTAATTGAAAAAAAAATTTCCTTTCGTAGTTACATTATTTTTTTGGTGTTCTTTTAGTTTTACTAGGAAAAAAATATTTGAAAATATGCAACAACCCCGTTTCTCGTACGTTAATCTCATGCGAAACTTCAACCAGTATCGCGTTTATGAGCAAGCGATTTACAAAAAAAGGACCGCTCTAGTGATAGGGATAGCACAGCGTTAGATGTAGTACAGAGGGCGTGGAAGGGGCAGGGTGAAAGGGAATGGATTAGCGTAAAGGCGTAAGGGATAGCAAGTTAGCAATAATTAGTAGATTTGATGGAAGGGGATATAGAGGAGGCAGTGCTAGAGGAACAAGGTGAAAAGGAGGGGAAGGGCGAGAAGTTATATGCAGTGTAGGTTAGGGTAGAGAGAAGATAGGTGGCTTTAATGAAGGTAGGGTGGAGAGCCCTCTCCGGGGGAATTCCTGGCTTGGCAGCTGAAAGGTCTTTTTATAATATAGAGAGATAAAGTAACATCACAATAACACCTTCCACTAACTCGATTTCAAATGTTTAGATTTCGAGCACGTATTGCATTGAACAGAGTTCAATTAACTTTGAATCAACGTTAAACTTGCGTTTAACTGCTTCCGCCGAATGCGTTAATGGAAAGCGCGATAGGCACACATAATATGGGAAAGAATATTCTGGTTTATAGAGAGTGTCCCAGCGAAGGTAGTCTAACCTCGAAAACCGCCTCCATTAATGCCGGAGGCTTCTACTAATGTACCGTATGAATTGATGCGTTTCGTCGCAATCCAGGATTATTACTTTGCGAGGTAGTGGTCGTAGGGTATCCCGGAACCTGGAAATGAAAGGATACAACGTGGGAGAGATTCAGAGTAAGGCTGCCTACAAAAGAAGGTCTCGGAAATAGCAAAATACTGATGAAGAGTCAAAACCATAATATGACAGAAAAAGATGGGGAAATATGGAAAGCTTCATGGAAAATTGTCTTCATGAGCCAACTTCCAATTCTGCAAGTCTTTGAAAGTATATATGCATTGAATCCTGCTCTGAAGAGATATGCGTTTTAATTTGCGTTCATAGTACATGGTTTACAGAAATTATTAATTTGAAAAAGCATTCTTAACAAGTTCTTATTTGAAGCTACTTTCAAGAATTTGGAATAAATATTTATATAGTTGAAAAGCTATCCCAGTAATAAATACATACACTGTTAAAAATAATATGAAATTTAATATACCCATGTGTATTAAAATTAATATATCAATCATATGAAATCGCCATTAAGAGCGTGTATATTAAATTTCATATACATTCATGTTAATCACTTACAAGAAAAATCAGATAATTCCATTTTACACAAATTCAAAATAATTTCAATTAGAATTTTCGATTCTAAATAATAAAACATGATACCTTCTTCCAGTTATTCAAAAATATGACCGGATTTTGAGTCGAAAAGATCAATTAAGCAAACAAATAACATACCTAACCTACAATCAACTGTACTAGCATTAAATTTTTACTATTTAGACTGGATTTTGGAAAAAGTTCCACCCGTACGTCGCACTTTCATTATAAATAACAATTCAGTCGACGAATTCTAGATTATTAATTTAATTGCGAATATTTGACAAGATTTAAAGAAATGAAGCACTTTGAGTTTTCATGCACACTGCTATACCGAGCTGTATATTAAATTTAATATACATGTATATTAAATTCACTATACCCATGTATGTTACATTTCAGTAGCGGTAGTGCATATTTGCTTCACACACATGTATATTAAATCTCATACAGATTTTTCTAACAGTGTAACTTAATGTTGACGTTATGAGTTTTTTACCCCCGATACGCATAATTTCTCCCGATGTTATTTTTCTTGGTCTAAAATTATCTCTAGCTCCACTGGAATACGAATCGAAGTCCTCAGATTGCTGGTCAGGTGCTCTAACCAACTAAGCTACGGAGATGGCGAGGATCTTGATAAAATTCATAATTTTATACTTATAGGTGATTCCAACCTTATGAAAATATTTACTTGCAATGTTACAGTTCATTTACCAGTAATACGTATTATTGTTGCCCATATCATTTTTCTTCATCTACTGGTATTTCTTGTACATCATCCCCTCCTCTCGAACATACCGCAACTCTACGCGGTGAGGACGCTTAATGCATTTACTGGAAATTCATAAATGGAAGGACTCTCTCCATATTCGCATTTGCTTGTAGTGCTTATTCACACAGATGCCAACACACTAACAAATCGTGTTCTTTAAGTTAGCTTCAATCTAAGTTAGATGTGCAGAAAGTTATTTCAAATTCTACATAAATTTGGTTCTAAACTTTGCTGCTCATTCGCATTTGAAAACAATTATTTTCTTGAAACAATCTTACGACAATTTTATAAAATAAGATTCAATAATACGAAACCCGTTATCTCGATTCGCGCAATTTTTTACAAATGCAATAAAATTTCTTCTATGAAAAAATACTAAAATTAAATTGAATTGAAAATTCAGTCCAAAACGTCGTATTTACCACTAAGTGTTAATTTTCTGATAAGACGGCTTTCAAATCTTAGAAAATACTTATTTTCTTCCTTCCATGAATGAAAGCTCGAGAAAGACTCGCAGTCCCCTCTTGTATCAAATTCTGCTTAATCTAGCGGAAGTAACTTTAATGCGGCCATATTATTCCGTAAGCCATAAAATCCGCATTCGCGGTCATCTTTTCAACATAAAATCATTTTTACACATTTAGATAATACCTTACTTTTTCAGTCTATCTTATAACTAGTCAACTTTACATCTTCATTATGAAATAAATTAAATTCTTAAAATAATATTTTATTCTCAATATTAATAGAAAATCCTGAATACTATTCTTCAAAGAAAAGTTTCTCCTCAAACACAGTTTCATGTTTCCGAGGATATGTTGTTTTCTTTTTAAGTTTTGCATTGGGAAGTTGAAATAATCTTCACATCTATCAAGTTTTCAATTTATTTCGTAATGAACTTTGTAGCAGAATTACGAAGGATCAGATTCTAAAAGGTAACATTTGATATTTCAAACATGATTCGAAACAAAAGTTTGAAGTCTAGTTTGCAAATTGCATATTGAAGGCGAAACGTATTTCAGTGAATTTATATGAAGGTCTTTACAAATCTCCTTGCGGCGACATAAGATGTTTAAGTCAACTTCAATGTTATTACTCGATCTTGTGCTACACATTCTACAGAGGATTTTCCATTATACGAACCTCTTTAAAAAAAAGCAATTCACCTTCGACTTCCTGCAGAATTTCTGCTTCTATTATATAAGAACAAGATTCGAGACTAAAATATAATGACGTTTGAATTCGCGAGTATTCTTAGCAAGACAAATGAGAGTCAGAGGAAAAAAGTATAACTTTTTTTATCTTGTCTATTATTCTTCAGTATTCTGTTGTCTCCAGGAATTAGTATTTTGTAACTAATTTGAGACATTAATATATTTTCAAGATAGGATTATTCTGAATGAAACATTCGAGAATTATCGATTTGTCTGTAATTCACCTGGAAATTATAATTTTTATATTATATAGCGGAAGAAAGGAAAAATAATAATGAATGCAATTATGAAGATGAAGCTGAACAGTTTTTCAATGGCGTATTATATCAACAAGTTTCTCATTAATAATGCATATATGATCCGTGAGCCATTATCATTTTCGTAAATTATTCATATGATATAATTATATGGGAACACAATATCCTCAGTCGTGTATAGTTTCATTTTCTTTCCCTCTTAAGCTTGAAAGGATTTTAACGGATATTACTCCGAAGAAATAACTATATTTTCTCAGGCTTTTTTTAGAACTGTTGTACAAAATATTGTAAGAAAACCAGGAAAAGTGGTTGCCGGTTTCCGCGATTATTTAACAACTTCCCAAACTTGATAATTTTAATATTTAAAATTATACTCATTATCCTTTAGGTATTATTATTTGTATACTAATATGTTTTTTTTCAGATTGATTTCGTTACTTTAAGAAAATACTGATAAATAAGCGACTGTCTTTCATAAAAATACCACTCTTCACATTCATTAACTGCGTCATTACTTCCAGAAAACAATAACTCTTCACGATTTACAGGGGAAAAATTATTATTGCTTAACAAGAAAAAATTATTCTTAAAATCCCAGATGAGAAAGTTATATTATGTTTTGTACACTATATGTAAATTATACCTTTTTTACCTGGGATTCATTAAATCAGTTATTAATTCCAGAAAATACTAAGCTTCCAAGATTTGTTGGAATAAAGTTATATCAGTATAAATTGCTTAAACAATTGCAAAATATGTTGAACACAAATTTTCATTTTTGACATTCATTAACTGTATCATTTATCCCGAAAATTAGTAGTTTTTCATGATTCACAGGGGGAAAAAAATTGTTTAAACCAATAATAATTTGTTTAAAAAAATTACAAAAAATTTTAGCTTCAGCATGAACTTTACATGAAACTGCTATTTTGCAATTTTTGGGGTATTTTCCGAACACAATACAAGGGGGTTGGGGAGAGGGGGTAAAAAAATTAGTACGTGGTTTTATTCCTTGAACATGCTTCAAGAGGTGAGTCAACTCTAATTTACAGGAAGTTAATAAATAGAACCACTTTTTTGCATTTTTTTGGAAACCGAGTCTTTCCCATTCAAAACCTCCCGTTAATTATAGAAACCCGAGAGCTCGGATTAATGTTGATTGATTTTGAAAACAAAAATAGACCATTTTTCCGAAAAACAAATTGGGGGGATCGATCACCAAAAATCAAAAGTCAAATTTTCAGACCACGCCAAATGTACATCATCAAACACTTGAACCAATTTTCAGAAAAAACAAATATTTCCAGTAAACGAAAGTAAATTATTAAATATAACTTCCAATGGTTTTCTTGCTTCATGAAACGTTCTGTGTAAATATCACGAAATGAGTTCTAAAGTAAAATGAATTAAAAAAGCTCATAGGAATGGGAAGGGACGAGCTCCCGTCTTTTACGTGGTGATGTAACTGTGTACCGGAAAGTGTTTTGCCCGTACTCGAATGAAATGATGGGTCCAAAATGAAATATATTGGTTCCGTGAAGAGGCGTGCCTGGCACGGCTGGCAGTGATATAAAAACCGAGAGCTTCGAATACATAAAATAGATTGCGTGAATAAAATTACAAACGTCTGGTATAGCCAATGGAAGCACACACACACAGTAACAAAGCGAGCCAAATAAAAAAACTCAGTATAAAAAATAAGGCAATTTTTTGTTGAGAAGTGATGAAAATTCACGTTTCAATGAGCAAATCTTTTTTTCTGTAGCATTTTGTACACATACAGAGAATTATACAAACCCAGTCAGTTACGGAGGCACGCTACCATAGTTATTCATGAATAGACTTGGTAGACATCCGCTGGTATATTTCGGTCGTTCCAAGTTTCCACGAAACGGAACGTTGATAGACGAGCGCATAATTCGCGTAGCGTGTTTGCGCTAATGTATGTATGACACACACGCTGCACACGTAGGTGTCTTAAAATGGGCTACATCCTCCAGAAGGGCACAACAGTGAAATGAAAAGAGAGATAAATTAATACAACCGACTCAGAAGGGAAATAGGGACAGAGAGGGAATTTCAGAAGTCGATAAATCTCCAATTGCCTACACTAAAAATGGGAATGAACGCACAATTTTCCTTTTTCAGAGTATAGTACATTCGTCCGCTCGCGATCAAAGCGTAATCCTCTCGACCTCGTAAAAAAAATTATTGTTGGTAGGGCACTCACCATTGGAGAAAAATTGTTTTTAGCTACATCGATTTTCCCAAAGCATTTAATAGCTGTTAAAAGAGACGCGACGGAATGGACCAGCTTTATTTATTAGGTGTTGCTTTGAATTGAAAATGTTAACAAGTCACGTTTACATTGATAAATTCATTCATGGTTTTTTCCGGGTGTCTACTCAACTGAAAACCCTGGAAAATCTGGAAATGCCAGGGAATTTTTTTGAGAACGTGCTGATTTTTTAAATTATGGTATAAAATTGAATAGCAATGTTTTTTTTATTTATAAAAGTGGCTTTATATGATTGAACTTACTATTTAGTTGAAAATTCGTATCTTTTTTAGTTTGAAATTAATTTTTTCATCTGAAAATTTACGACCCTGAATTAAGCTGTACATATAGATTTGAAAATTCGGGAATTGTTTTTTAAAAAAGTAATTATCCTATCAAAAAACTGAAGATATGTCTGGATTCGTCTCAGCCATATCTCTAGAAGTTTTTCAAATCATGCAAAAAAATGATTTCAAAACAATTTAATTTTTATAAACAATTCGGAATTCAATTTGAACAAATGTATCAGTCTGAAACTAGTTTCGAGCACATTAGTAGAGACTTCAATAAAATACCCCCAGGAGTATTTTTAATCATCGCGGAAAAAAATTATTCAAACAAATACAAAGTTTATAAAAAAATTACATTTTTCATTATTTAATGTACAATAACTTCAAATAACACTAAATAAAGACGTGCTAAGTGAATGTAACACCCTTTTCAAGTCTAATAAAGCACTTCTAGAGAATAATTAATTAATTAAACATTGATTTTATCCCCTCCACTGTTACTAAATAACAAACAATCCTTTGCACATAGATTTTAATATTCGGACATATAGCTAAAAGAAACTAAAAGTCGCAGAAAAAATCTAAAGGTAAAATCGGATACGTCTCAGCCATGTTTAAATTCGAGTTTTTCCATTTTGACAAATTTATTTGGATTCTATTATTTTTTGGTTATGACTTCTGGCTGTCCTTTGAGATGAATTATTGTTCAATAATTGTTCAAACAAATCATAAATATTATGAGCAATTATATAAATAATAATTTTTTTTGCATGATTGAAAAAACTCCTAGAGATATGGCTGAGACGTATCCAACGATAATTAATGAGTGCCTCGTTAGACTTGAAAAGGGTGTTACATTCATTTGGTACGTCTTTATGTAGTGTTAGTTGAAGTTATTGTACATTAAATAATGAACAACGTATTTTTTTATAAACATTGTATTTTCAAATAATCATTTTTTTAAGATGATTAAAAATACTCCTGGAGGTATTTTGTTGAAGTATCTACTAATGTTCTCGAAACTAGTTTCCGACTGATACATTTGTTTATATTGAATTCCGAATTGTTTATAACAATTAAATTGTTTAAAAATATTTTTTTTTGCATAATTTGAAATACTCCTTGAGATATGGCTGAGGCGAATCCAGACATGTCTTCAGTTTTTTGATAGAACAATTACTTTTTTTTAAATAAATTCCCGAATTTTTAAATCGATATGTATAGCTATATTCGAGGTCGCGAAAATTTCAATATTCTATTTTTGGTTATAAATTGATCTTTTTAGTTGAAAATTTAAATATTTGGTTGAAAAGTACTCCTTTCCAGTAGAAAATTAGTCTTCTTGGTTAAAAATTAATTGTTTTGCTTAAAAATTCAACATTTTGGTTGAGGTTTTTTTCTCTGTTGACCAAAAAATCTTTTTTAATTGAAAATTCAACTCTTGCTGAAAATTCATATTCTTAGGTTGAAAATTCAACCAATTTCTTGAAAAGTTGAGAATTTTGTTGGAAAATTCATTTTTTGAAATCGAAATTTTACTATTCGTAACTAAAACTAATTAATCCAGTTCTATATTCCATAACTTTAGTTGAAAATTCATCTCTTTGTTTGGAATTTAATTTTTTTCACGCAAAATGTAGTATTCAATTTTTTGTTGAAAATAGACCTTTTCTGTACGTAAATTCACGTATTTCGTTGAAAACTACACTTTTTTGGTATAAAATCCCTTTTCTTTGTTCAAAATTCAACTACATGTTTGAAAAGATAAACTCTTTAATTTAAAATTAATTTCTTTGGTACAAGATTCATTATTTTAATAAAAATTTAACTATTTATTCAATTCGTTTTTTGTTGCTGTTGGAAATTAACTCTTTTTACGAAGAATTTAACCGGCGAATATTCCACAATTTCAGTTGAAAATTCATCTCTTCGTTTTGAAAATTTTTTCAATTGAAAATTTAACTATTCAATTTCTTGTCCGAAATTTATCTTTTTAGGTGGAAAATTAATCTTCTTCGTTAAAAATAAATATTTTTGGTGTAAGTTCAACTAAATGGTTGAAAATAAGACTCTTCAAAAATAAAATTATTTATCTGATCAAAATTCATGTATCTTGTTGAAAATAGAATATCTTTACTTGAAATATTGCGATTGTGAAGCGTTTTAAATTCAATTCAATGCTGCGTCTAGTCTTCCCGAAAGAATGGAAGAGTTCGAAAAAGGGATGGACTACTCGTCCCGAAAATTCGGGACGACGAGCCAAGCATATGAACAATATTGGACTCGTCATCCTGAATTCCAGGACGACGAGACACTTCCTTAATTTAAAGTAGTACCCGCATTAATTTTACCAAACAGAATATATTTCCTTATTTTCGTTAAAAATCCCCTCATATTCCCTGTTTTTGTAGGGGGAATTAGTACAAATATTGATAATGTTCAATAAGCACCAAATTTTAAGTACGTGGTGTAATATATTTGGAGGTCAATTACACGTGCTTCCCCACTCTTAATTCTCGGGTTTTTGATAGCCCACTGAATTGCGCCGCAAATGCGCTCATATGCGCAACCAATAAAAAATGTTGCGCCACGAAACTCTAGGAGTTATAGCAGGTGTTACGTGGGGACGTTTTTGGAGTTTTCAAAAAAATTTTGTAGCGCATATGAGCGCATTTGAAGACGAATAACTCCATGACCGTAATTTTTAATTTCAGATGACTATCGAAGATTTAACACCTGTGTCACACGCCCGCCCCCCCCCGGGGGGGGGGGGGGGGGGGGGGTTGCGCAAAATTTTTTAGTGGTGGCGCATTTGAGCGCATATGAAGTTATGACGTATAACTATGATTAATTTGAAGAAGGTTATTATTTTAGAAAAATCGCGCCAGCCCCCCCCTCCCCCTATTTCCATCGCTGATAACTCGGTTTTTTCCAGGATTAAAGTAGGAAACTTGATTTCACAAAAATAGATTCCAGATCTAATTCAAAAAAATTATTATTAAATTCATATCGTCCCCATAATGATCATCATACTCATCATCTTCAATAGGTCAATTTTTTTATCACAATTTCAATAAATTACAAACAAGATGCTAACCAGGGCTTTCTTGTTGGTTTCAATTGCTGAAACCTAACTTTACTTTTGCCAACAGTACCTGAATTCTCTTCAGGAGGTCTGAAGAAGAAGGAAAATAAAAAAAGAAAGAAACTACGGTTTGCATAGGCACAAGGCACGTCTTGTGACCTACATCACCTAACCTAACCCCTCTTTTCAGTCAACTCTGTAGTTCAGCCTTCGCATCATGCATATTTCACGAAGTTATTGGCAGCAGCCAGAAGATGGTTCTCCAAGGACTGTCCAAGAATAAAATAAACGTTTCTATCATAATAATATGTAATAATAATAATATATCCACGTAAAGAGTCATTTTTTCTAAGAAAAAAATTCAAAAACAAATCTCAAGGCACACATTTCATACTTTTATCACCTTTTCTGAAATTATTGAGAGAAAATCTACAGTTTATTATTATTAAAACTAGGGTGCTTGTTCAACCTATTGGAAAATAGATGTTCAGAAACTTTTGCACGACATTATATGTAAGAGAAAATAAATGTTTATACTCCTACATGCGCGTCAGTGATTATTTGCTTTTTGTAAGATTTCAATTTCAGTTAACGTTTACCGAAGATGTTTACACATAAATCTAGGTTGGGTCGTAGTTTAGGACGCACGTGATGTTTTTTTTACAAACTTGGAGAATTTGTAAGCAAATTATAAAATTTGTAATCTTTTTGTTGTGGCGGCTTCTGATAGCGCCGAACATTAAACGTCGCAACTCCGCTGACCTTACAAGCACCTCTTTCTCTACCTCTTGCACCTCCTTTGTGAACTATAGCGGGAACGACTATAGCGGGACTCTAGTGTAAATGATGATATTTTTCGAGAAATGTCGTTCCTGATGGCAAGGCTTTGGGAATGAAAATACGACGGATAATACTATTGAAGGGCTTTTTCTAACTTTCCATTCAAAATTATACAGTACCTATGAGTGACTTGCAATTTCCGTGACAGCGGAGAATAACAGAGGGGGGTATGCCTCGCCACTTCAAAGAACGCAGTGGCTCTCATGTTTGCATTTTCTTTGCATTTAACGCAACGTCTCAAACCGATGATCGAGTTGCCACAACACGATCCCATCATTTTTCCATAACCCTTAGAGGAGTATTCTACCAAAACTTGCATCGTGTTACGGCAAAACGAAAACTCTCAAAACGAAGCATCAAATTCTTTTTGAAAAATGCTAAGTAAGATAAAATTATTATTTTACCTAAAAAATAGTTAAAATTTTTTCAATCAATGACATACAATGGTGCTAATGTAAAAGAGGACAATTCTATATATGCATAAAAATTTAATACATGCATTTTCAAGGCATTGAGAATATAAAATAAGATTAATAAAAAAGACAAAACTCAACAAGGAGACCTCTAAACCAGTTTGCGTGTTCAGATTCTAAAATAATTGTCTGTACCTTATAAAATAAAACACCCTAATGCTTATTTATACTTGTATACGAGCTGTTTCACATTTTCAATACTTTACGTCTGATTTTCGATAATTGCAACATATGCAATCAAAATTCACCCCCCCCCCCCAAAAAAAAGCTCTTTCTGATGCATTGTGAAATAAAAAATAACTTACTTTTTTATATTTTCCTCTTGATATTTCAGTTTTGAGTGAAAAAAAAACATCAAAAAATCGTGAATGGGGAAAAGTCGCGGATTTAGACAGAAACAGATTTTTAATACAATTACCGTAAATATTAAAATGCCTTTCTCATATAGATTGTTTATACGATCATTATTATTATTGCAAGTCCCCTTTTCAGTGGCAATTATTTTGTTTCTTATCAGTTCATTTTCATGAAAGCTTGTTTAAAAAAATGTTCTTAATTATATACTTTATGGTCTGCTTTTCAGTATTTCGCAAATTAAATTTTTTATTGTTTGCCGAGCAATCTAATTCCTCAATTTAAACTCTAGTTAGAGGGGGAGCAAGGGGTAAACTCAAATTTGAACTCTTCTTTTCAAGATCTCTTCACAGAAACCAATATTGTTTGGAATTTATTACAGTATTTAAATCCAGGAAGCGTTGCAAAGGAGTGTCCAGGTGGAATGGAGAGGGGGCGTATGCATGCACATTTACGAGTAAATTAGATATGTCAAAGTGTATCAAATCACAATATAACCAGCAAAAATGCCGATGGTGATCGGCTTAAATTTGTGGTTCGATTTACATACGTAAAGTATGAAATCGATTGGATAAGCCTATCAAAATTGAATAGAAGGTTTTCATAATTGATGAGAAGAATAATATGAATATTAAGATATAATATGATTTTCCAATTGGTATACAAGATGTGACCTAATCTAGGCGGGAGCTATGCGAGATTAATTTATTTTTAAAATCCTTGGTTGGGCGTGCCCGACGAGATCCTAATTAGAAACTAATTCCTGTTTAGCAATGTATATGGAAACTTCTTCCGGGGATTAGGTGGTCCTAAGAGTTGGCGGGAAGATAAGAAAATAATAATAAAATAAAATAATAAGCGGCAAAAGGTCCATAAAAGAATTTTTTCGACATTTTTCTATGCTGTGCACACATTTTTTGTATTATCTTCTCAGATTGCAGATTTTAACGACTTTGCATGATGGAAAAAGCTTGTACTCTTAAATAAAAGTTGTCAAAAGCCACAATTAAAAAAAAAACTCATCGTTTTAGAGGCATTTATTTATGTTTGCTTAATGTGATAAAATTGTTGATTGCCCGTTTCAAAAATATGATTGATATTTTTTTATATTTGCACCTGCGACTGGAATTATTTACTTTAGTGACGCCAATGCGATCCTTTTCATTGAAATTCCGTGAATATGAAATGAAAGTAGTGTTTAATTAAGAAAATGAAGTTAAAAGAATAGAAAATAGAAAATTCAAAGTAGTAAAATGACAATTTTTAGAAAGAATAAACTCTTAGTTAGAGAAGCTTCTGAAAAATGTATACTAAAATATAATGTGAAAAATCACGTTTTAGAGCGTCTTACATAAACTAAAATTCTATGGTCTTAATGCAAGTGCTTTTTTAAACTCAAGAAAATATATTTTATTGAAAAAACTAAAATCTTCTTCCAAATCTTATAAAAAAACTTAAATAATATTATTTTACTTTTGAATTAGTAAGAAGATTTTCCAGAGGGATATAAACCATTTATTGTAAAATTCGAAAAAATAATCAAAGTTAATAATGTTGCCAAAACCTAAGATTAAATAATAAATAGTGTGCCAATCAAAAAACAATAGTTACAAAATTAATTGTGATAATATTGTCAAATGATTATTATCATCATCATATTCAATATTACAGTAAAAAAGAAGACTTCAAATTGTTCGTCTTTGAAAGTTTTTCAGATTATAGGCATTAAACTTTTGCAGAATTTAAAGCCTAATTCTGATTTTTTTATGAGGTCTTACAATTAGTTCAATTTAGCTTAAATCAAGACGGATTTGACTAAGCTTAATCCCTACCAATTTTAAGTATTCTTTTTACCGTTACTAGCAAACGAACCCCATCAAATAATTGCAGATACTTTGGAAACCTTTGAAAAAATGTTTAATCTGTCATAATCAATTGAACATTTTTAAAATCCCGTAAATTCTCATGTTCAATTTGGGGTTTGTAGACATTTCTTGAAATCTCTTGAAATCTTTTTAAACCTCTTCAAATCTACAGAAGTTTTGTAATATTCCCTGGAATATTTTGAAACCCTTTGAAAACTTTTACAAAATCGTTCAAAAATTTCTGACTTCTTTAAAGTCTCATCAAATTAGTCGAAATTCATGAAAATCATTGAAATTTTATAATTAATTAATTTTGATCCTGAAAATTTTTTTTTCGCCTTTCTTTATTCATAATGTTTACCTTAAAGAAACATTTTTTGACATGTTTATACATTACAATCGAAGCTTAAAGTTTAATAAAACATTTTTATTGATATCAAGCGTTTTTTCGCTAATATTTATAAATATTTGTGGACTTTTTATTGAACATTACATTTTCCTGCAGTAGATTACCAACAGGAGACAATCGCAAAATTGCGAAAAATGTGGCTGTCAAAATTGGCAGCTTTGCGACTTTCTCGCAGTTGTTTTAAGTTAAAGGTTGTATTTGTTTATTTTGATTCATAAAGTTTTGCAAATTGAAGTTACTCTGAATGATAAACTAAAAAAATAGTGTCAATTATTAGTGATTGAAAAGATATAATTTTTAGGAGTTAGGTATGTAAAAATTCTGAACTTTTCTGCCATCGCAAGTCAGGTTAAATGGTATAAAGATGAAACATCTTGTATCTATCGTACCAATCTCACGGAATATCAGAGATAAAGAAATGTGAATAATTTGAGCTTTTGTGATGTTTGTACAATCATCATAACTTCAACTATTATTTACTCTATATACTAATTCTAATTGCAAGTATACTAATGATAAATTATAATTATCGACAATTGAGTATTCTGGCATGCCCAGAAGCAATACCAGTAACGATTATCTATTGATAGGCAGAGGTTTCCAAATCGTACCCACAGGGGTATATGTATTAATTATTTTTTATTAGGATGCGTGGTTTTTGTTTTATTGGTAAAAAAACGGAATTAAAAATTAAAAAATTCAATTCTTGGAAAACGACACAAACGATTAAAAAAAATGAATTGACAAAATGTGCTCATCCGAAAAGAGCTACGAATTTGTTATGAATTATTTTTTAATAGGATGCGTAGTTTTTGTTTTATTTGTAAAAAATAACATTGGAAAATAAAAAAAATAATTTTTGGATAAACGACACTATGAAAAAAATGAATTGACAAAAGTTGCTCATCCAAAACAGAGATACAAATTTGTCATTAATAATTTTTTGATCGTAAGCGTAGTTTTTGTTTTAATCGTAAAAATAACATTAAAAATAAATAGATCTACAAATTTGTTATTAATAATTTTCAGATAGAACGAGTAGATTTGCTTTCAATCGTAAGAAACAAGATTAAAAATGAAAAATTTAATTTATGGAAAAACGACACAAGTTGCAATAGAAGGTTTAATGAAAAAATTATTTTTTCATAGGATGCGCACTTTTTTCTCAATGATAAAAACAAGACAATGAAAATACGTATGTTTTAACACCAATGCATATTATGAATTGTAATAATGAATATTTATTGAAATTATGCATTTTTCAGGGTGTTTGAGAATAAAATATAATGCGAAATAAACAGAAAATATTACATTAATCATGATAAATACAATTTTCACTTCATTTTGCAATATCTGAATAAGTAATTACAGGCCGAGGTACATAAAGAAATATAACATACAATTGATATAAAAATTGTGAACATAATGTAGAAAAGTTCAAATTTTTGACAAAATCTAGTGTGAAGAACGAGATACGTGATTAGAATGTGTTTGTTAATGCCAAACGAGCTTTAGTCAGAGAGAATTCACAACCACCAAATTACAGTTGTCGATGCTTCGACCTTTAATTTTAAAAAGTCTGTATACAAATGTGGGAGAAATACAAAGACCGAGCGTGTAGCTCGAGGTAAATACATAATCGAGCGCGAAGAGCGAGAACCAACGGTCGCGCACCCTAGGCGCGCTCAAACCTGCGAGCTTTATTTCAAAATTGAATTTTTTCTCTATTTGTGGAAACTGATGCAGTTAAATGCTGTTGAATTGTTTCCTATCTACTATAGGGTGGTTTCGCTACTTTGTAAATTCATAAAAAGTTTTATAATACTTTGCAATTACCTAAAAGTCTTTGCAATCTTCAATGATTATTTGCAGTCTCTAGAAATTATTTTAAATCGCTTGAAATATTTTTAAATCCCTCGAAATCCCAAAGTATTCTTCATAATGTCCTAAATTGGTTCAGAATCCTTTAAAATCCTTTGAAATTCCTGGAAATCTCCTGGAATATGTTAAAATTGCTCGAATGATTAGAAATTTCCCTATCTTTAAAAATCTATGATATCCTAATATCGGGTGTGCTCTCAAAATTTTAATTATCAGACCTTCAATATTAAAGAATTAACGGGAATAAATAATGTTTTCATGTAATAAAATTAAGTTTTATTCTCTTATCAAAATAAATAATTTAAAATCTGTATTTGCAAGAACAAGGAAATATTTCGCTACCATAACAATCACAAATTAAATTAACAGTAGTTGTAAACAAACTGATAGTTGACAGCGAATTTCATTTTCATATTTCAAATGTATGTAATAAATGGAATGTTTGCAAGTTATCCAAAAGACAATCAGGTTCTTGACAAAATTATATCCGATATCTTCGAAATGTTTGGCAACATCACTCATTCAGATACATAGGACATATTCAGCGGCTTTATTATTCTGTCATCATATAGAAATGAAATTATAATATTTTCCCCCTATGTCTCACAACGCTCTGTAATGTCGCCCTCAGTTTCATGTGTCGGTAACTTTATAGCGTCCACTTAAAGTATTAACCGAATAATCGAGTCCCCACTAACACTTCTGTGTGCACTAAGAGGTCCCCGAGATACTTTTTGTTCAAAATGTTTTTTAAATCCTCTGGTTAAGAATACCTTGGTTAGTTTTTCGGAATCTCAGTAAGCAATTGTTCAAACAATTCTTCTCACAACTTTATTATTTATTAACAAAGACAATTTCTAAACTCATTTTTAGCATATATGCGCAGTTGTATCTCAAAATATATTTCTCAGACAAAATTTTAACTTGTACACTGTCTATTTCGAGGCTAGAACTCTTGCAATTAAAAAAGAAATCTTTCGATCAAATGAAAACTTCTGCCACTAATTGTTGTTAAAATTATCTATTTCTAAAAGGAAATCGTCTAAAATTTTCACATTGTAATCAAAAATCATCAAGGCCGATTAGTGTCATAATCTATACTAAAACAGTTGCAAAATTTATACTAACCATTAATAATATTATTTATTATTCATAAGCTTTTATGGTTCCTTGTTCATAACCTACGCTCCCCTACAAATCACAATTTTTAAGTGATTCGCGATAATCTTTTTTTATAACGTTACTTTTACGATGAACAGTATCATTATCTTGGTCAACATTCGCAATACCTGCTTCGTATTGTTTATACTTATTGTTATTAACGAAAAACCTCAATTGACATGATTGATTTCTGTTTAAATCTTGTTGGTAATCTTCGGCAGAAAATAAAACTGTGTACTTTCTTTATTTTCTTATATAACGAGCTATTATTTATCATCAATACATTGTGGCTTGTTGGGTAGCGTAGATTTATAAAAAATATATTGTTCATAAGGCTGTGAATGAATAATAGCTCGTCGTATGAGAAAATATCAGGAGATTAAAAAGTTTTATTTTGTGTTAATGATTAATAAGAAAATGTTTCAGAATCCATATTGTTAATTCAGGGTTTTTGATCATGAACACAGTTATAAACAGTAAGAAGCTACTATGAAGAATGCTAAACAACATAATTATACTGCTAAGGGGTCATTCACAAAATACGCGATATATTTAGGGCTGGGGGGAGTCAAACAATTTAAAAAGTATCACATAGGGGGGCAGGTGAAAAGTTCTTGAAAAGTGTATCACGTATTTCGTGAATGGCCCCTGACGGCAAAAGAAACATGGGAAAAGCCCTTTGTGTGAGAAAATATCAAGAGATTCAAAAGTTTTATTTTGTGCTAAAGATTACCAACAACAACTTTTCCAAAAATCAATTCTCTTAGTTGAGAGTTTTTTTTAATACCAATAAGTATAAAAAATAAGGAACAGGTATTGAAAATGCCTACCAAAATATTATACTGTTTATGATAGAATTAACGTTATAAAAATAGGTTATCACGAATAAATTGAAAATCGTGGTTCGGAGCGAAACGCATATTCATAACAAATATATTTTTTATAAGGGTTTGAATAAATAATGGTTCATTGTACTAGAAAATATCAAGAGAGTAAAAAGTTTTATTTTGTGCCAAACATTAACAACAAAATGAAAATAAATCAATTTAGTTATTCAAGATTTTTTTGATAAAATAGGTATACATACTGAAAAGCAGGTACTGGAAATGCTAAACAAGATAATGATACTGTTTGCGGTCAATGTCATGCTGTGAAAAAGGTTATCAATAATAACTTAAAAATGGTGGCTTTTAGGGTAGCGTAGATTCAAAAAGATATATTTTTTATGTGTCTGTGAATAAATAATGTCTGCGGTTTCACGATAAAATATCACGAGTTTTATTCTTTGCCAATAATTAATAACAACATTAAAAGAAATTAATTTTGTCGAATGATTTTTTTTTTGTTATTGACAATAGACATACACAATAAGGAGCAGGTATTGGAAATGCTAGCTAATGCACTTATACTGTGCACGCTAAGAGTAACGTTGGAAAAAAAACGTTATTGTGAATACCCCTGAATTTGTGATTTGGGGCGGCAATAAAAAAATATATTTTCGACAAGACTGATAATAAATAATGGCTTATCATACTAGAAAATATTAAGATAGTAGAGTATCATTTTGCGCTATATGTTGACAACAAAATCTCAAAAAAAGCCTATCAATTGAGGGTTCTCGTTTATAGCAATTTTTATAAACAATCATCCAAGAGAGTTTTTGAACAATAAGCAATGTTATTAATAGTAAGTATAGATTTTTCAACAATTTTAGCGAAAATTATGACACTAGTCGTCCTTGATGATTTTTGATTTAATAATAAAAATTCTATACGATTTCCTTTTGAAAATAGACATTTTTAACCATAATTAGTGAGATAAGTTTCCATTTGATCGGAAGATTTCTTTTTGCTTTCAAGAGCTCAAGCCTCGAAATAGACAATGTAAAAGTTTCAAAATTTGCCGAACATTAGATTCTGAGATGCGACTGTGCAAATATGTCTATTTTGTGGAAAAATTATTTGTTCAGTAACACCGTAACTTGCAAACGGTTCGTCTTATGGAAAAATGCACGAATCAAAAACATTTTATTTTTGCTCATAGATGCTCAAAATGAATTTAGAAGTTGTGTTTGTTCATAAATAATGAAATTGTAGAAAATGTTTAAACAAAAACTGATCACGATTTTGGCCCCTTGGTGCACACAAAAGATTTAGTGATGACTGGACAAGGAGCCACGAAACATTTGCGACGAGAAGACGGAACAGGGAACTGGGGACACTTTTTCGTGCCGCTCCGTCCGAGAAATGCGACGGTCGATTTGCGTGAGAAGGAACTATTACAATTTCTTAATTGATCTGCAGAACTTCCAAATTGCTTGGCAAATACAGGAATGAACTCCACGTGCGGTGATTGCCCTTTTTGTCGACCATCATTATCACTACCTACAAGTCACGACTGTTTGAGCATAACTTGGAAATTTACATTTCACTTCCGGTCACTAGGCAGTCAAGAAGGGACCTCACGTTCGAGAAAGAGGGTGTCAAACCACTATGTCAAGCACGAATGCCTTCATGTAACACTCATGATACAACCTGATAAAAAGCAACACAAAATCATGAATTTGATAAATGCTAGTTCCTTAATCATAAAAATGATCAAGAATTTAAATTCTCTCTGCGCAGTTGAGTAAATAGAGTCGATTATACATATTATTATTATGACTAGCAACATTAATCGCGCGACGTGCGCTTTTGGTTTCTTGCTTTCAAGATCAAAATGATTTTAAAACTAGTTCAAAATGATGAATACATCATCATAAAATTATTGCGGACCTTTTCATAAATTATAGCACGCAATTTTTTGTGATTTATTATTACGGTGGTTCAAAAGTTTTTTCCTTTGAATTTTCATACATGTCTTCCCTAAATTTGTTTGAATCTCATTTAGCCTTCCTAATAATATATTTCTTATTAACATTACTCTAAACGTTCACAGTATAATTATCTTGGTGAGAATTTTCAATACCTGCGCCTTATTTTTATACCTATTGCTATCAACAACAACAAATTTGAATTGACAAAATTGATTTTTTTGAAAGTTTTTTTGATAACCTCTGACACAAAATAAAACTTTATATTTTCTCGATATTGTCTAGCACGATAAGCCGTTATTCATTTACAGCCTTGTATACTTATCTTGGTTAACGTTTTAAATAACTGCCCCTCATTGTTTATAGCAATTGTTATCAACAAAAAACTTCGAATATTATAATTGATTAATTTTTTTTATCTTAGGCGCGCAAAATTAAACTTCTTGCTCTCTTGACATTTTCTCATACAAAGAGCGATTATTGCTCTAACCCACTAAGCTACGGAGAGACGAGATTATTTTGTTCATCATTTTTTGATTTTATGGTTTTAACCAGATAAATACCGTAAATAATTTGATGTTCATAAGTAAAAAATCTTATTTCGTACCAATGATTAACAACAACCAATTTATTTTGTCAATTGTGGATTTTTATTTATGACAATGGATATAATCAATAAGGAGCAGGCACTGCTAATTCTAATCAAGATAATTATACCGTGCACGATAAAAGTAACGTTACAAAGAAACGACATCGCGGATAACTTCAAAATTGTAGCTTGTAGGGGAGCGTAGGTTAATATATTATTATCAAGGCTGTAAATTAATAATCGCTTATCGTTTATGAACAATACAAAATATTGATAATGGTTTGTACAGGTTTTTCAACAGTTTTAGTAAAAATTATAAGATCGGTCGCCCTTGATGATTTTTCATCAACAAATGACAATTCTAGACGATTTCCTCTTGAAATAGTTATTTTCGAACAAAAATGAGTGGGATAAGTTTTCATTCGATCGGAAGATTTATTTTTGCCATTAGGTAATCTAGCTTCGAAGTAGACAATGTACAAGTTTTAAATTTGTTCAGGCTACAGATTCAGAAATACAACTGAGCAAATATGATAATTATGCTTAAAAATCATTTTTATGTAACTCAGTAACTTGCAAATGGTTCGTCTTACGAAAAAAATACGTGAGGCAAAAACGGTTTATTTTTCTGCATAGATGTTAAAAATAAGTTTAGAAACTTTCTTTGTCAATAAATAATGAAATGCTTTAAAAATTGTTCAAACAAATACCAACCAGGATTCTGAGAGATAATCAAGGCATTCGTAATGAGGGTATTTTCCTTCAACTTTTGAACAAGAGTTATCTGGGAGACCTCTTAGTGCATGTAGAAGTGTGAGTGGCCACTCAATTATCCGGTTAATACTTTAAGTGGATGGAATAACATTATCGACACATGGAACTGGGGGAGAAATTGCAGAGTGTTGTGAGACATAGGGGAAAAATATTATCATTGCATTCCTGTGTGACGACATAATAATGAAACTGTTAAATATATCCTATCTAAAGAAATGGTCCTACCAAATATCTCGAGAATATCGGACACATTGTTCAATTATCAATTATAAATTATAACGTTCAATTATTTTACAACTACTGCTTATTCAATTTTGGGTCGTATTTGTAGCGAAATATTCTCCTATTCTTGCAAATCCAGATTTTTAATTGTCTACTTCGATAAGAAAATAAATTTTAATTTATTAAATAGGAAAATGGCTTATTGTCTTTAATCCTTTGATAGCCATGTTTTGATCATTCGAATTTTGAGTGCACACCAGATAATGAGGTTTCTAAAGATTTCACAAAGTTTCAAAAGATTTCAGAAGATATCTTCGGGTTTTGAAAGGTTAATTTTTCTGTAATATTCCACGGTATTTTGAATTATTTTAAGAAATTCGTAATTATTTCAAGTGATCTTAACAGATTCCAAGAGATTTTCAGAAATGTAAAAGGATTTCAAGGGATTTTAGTATAATTCAGGATAGCATAAAGAATGTTTTGAGATTTCTAGTGGTTTGAAGATATTTCAAGCACTTTGAAATAATTTCTAGTGACTTTAAAGAATTGTAAAAGATTTTAAAGACTTGTGAGGAATTGCAAAATATCTGAAAACGTTTTATGGATTTACTAAGTATTTCAAAATGTTTGAAAAGACTTTGCAGCACTTTCGAAAGGATTGCACGTAACTTTGAAACATTTCAAGAGATTTCACAGATTTTCTAAAAGTTTCAAGTGATATTTATATTTATAATTATATATCATTTTTAGTTATAATACCAGGGAAAACTAAACTGTGCTAAGTTAATCTTAACTAATTGGTGAACCAGCAATACATACTGTAGAAAATTTCAAGTGGAACTTTCCGTTAAATGTATTAAAATTTTATTTCCGAGACCCTAACCGCTAAACTCTCAGTCCAGGGCGCTACCACTAAACTAGCAAGACATAATTCTCCCTTTACTTAAGTAGAGGACCACCCACCCTCTGAATGGGCTAAAGGTAGTGAGAATACACGTATTGGGATTTCATTTTCCAGTACCGTTATTGCAATTTTGCCTTACACATGTATAGTAAATGTGTGTTAAAATCCCCAAAAAAATGTACAGTGGAAATTTAACTAATTCAGATTTCTAGAACTGCTATTCAATTCAGCCAGGAAAATATAATGTTTTATATGAAGTGTCTTGATCCCTGATTTATTTTATCACACAAAACGTGTAAGTAGAAATATGATTTATTTACCTTATAACGTAGTAATAATCAAAGACCTTTGAAAAAATTTATTGATCCTTAGTAGGTTTTTAGAAGTAGTCGTAATATTTGTCTTAATTTACCTCGTGAAACATAAAAATTGAGTGTACACGTGTAATATAAATTATACAGGCAAACAAAAAAATAAAAGTAACATGTCCACTGAACTATACCACCATACCTATATGTTTTTGAAATCGCTGAATCCGAATCTAGTGTCAGATTTGCTCCATCACGCCAAGTTATGAGAAAGTACACCTTTTCAGTCACTTTTCAGAAACACCGTCAGATTAGCACACTATGTTGTTTTCAAAAAATGACCAAAAAAGGCTTATTTTATCAGAAACCTGACCTGCTGGAGCAAATTAACGCAGCGATCCCAAAACCACATGTAGCCAGTTTTATTGTTTTGTGTGTCTACGTTACTTACTGGCATATGGAAGACTGTTTCGTGAAATTTCTTTGACGAGGGTTGGTAAAAAATGTTCTAATAACAAACCATGAAGGGTCCTTACTTCTCGGTAGTGTGGGGATATTGATAGCATCGCTACAATTATCCTAATATATATGAATATACACGAAGATCTTAATTTGATCATTATAATCATGCCATCAACGACCCACTAAAATACACCACCCTTCTCTGCCAACCCATGTTCCCGGAAACCGCTTTCGCATCACTTCAGGAACATGGGAGTAAGGCCAATTCGCCGTGCCTCGGCGCTAATCCTTTTGTGCCAACTTGGACCTCCACTCGGCTTCTTCTTGGACCTGCCCAGCGATGATGTACGCATCGTCCTCATTAGTGCGACAATGTCACACAACGGGCTCGTGTGCTTTCGACATCATGACTGGGTGAAGGTAGTTACAACTGTCTTCTGGGGGGCTTCCTCGACGGGCTGCCTTCCTGAACACCTTACACTTCATGGACCCCGGTTGATGTCAGTCGGGGTTTTACTCTCCTCAGCAGAACAGAGGTGGAACTGAGGCGTACTTTCGCACGCCGCAGCCCTGTGGCCCTCTTTGCCGCACCTCCAGCAGGATCTCGTACGATCTGGACCTTTACAGCTCGCTGCCATGTGGCCAAAGCCTAGATAGCGGTAACACCTTCAGGTCTCTGTCTTCTTTCTCACCCGACAGGACACCCATCCTACGTTCAGGTTCCCCCGTGCGTATCATCGCTGAACTCGACACAGGCCTTCATATTACCTCTGAAGACCTTCGTCATGCTCACCTTTATTTCGCCGCGCGTAGTTTCACCCAAGTGTCTTCTCACGGCGGCCTCTACTTCTTCCGCATCAGTTGTACTGTCGAGGTTCAGGACTTCGACTTCAGTGGAGGGGACGAGCTCGCGCATACTATTCCCCACACCGACCGCTTCTTTGATGAAATTGGACAATTTGGATAGGCCATTTTCCGCAGGCCCCACTTTCCCAAGGACCTCTCCGTTTCTGGTCTCCCTGACACCCTTGATTTTCACACAAAGGGTGTCCGGTTTCACCTTTTGCTTGAGGTCCTTGAAGATCTCCGCATGGCTCAAACCCTCGGCCAGTTTTATAAGAAACGCCTCAGGTTGGGCCCGTCTTCGTGTCTTCTTCTGCTTTCTGATGTTGTTGGTTGAAGGCTTTATTTCTCCGCCTTCCTTTTTTGGTGTTGAGTTCCTTGTCGTTGCAACGTTACGAGCGAGTCCTCGGCTATTTTCTCATTGCCTTTGAAGAGCTTGCCTCAACCGCACTCAGAGTGGACTCCCTCCAACGTTTCTCAGGATGGGGAGTGCGAGTTACCACGGCTTCTTCAGTCTGAGTGCCGATTTGGCTTGTATCGTTCCTCGCATTGGCCTTCGTCTTATAGGCATCCGCCTTTTTTGCGGCAGCTGATCCAACTTCAAATGGGATGAAACAAGAATGATATTCGGCCCTATGTGTGGCTAAACTCGCTTTCTGAACTATTTTCTCTACTTCTTTCAGTCCATACTTGATTAGCAAGAACATATTCTTCTTAGTCAAGCAGAACATTTTCATCTCGCTTATCACGCCTCTCAACTCCTCGATGAGTTCTCGGGCCTTCTTCAGGTTATGTGCCACCTTAGATATGTCCTGTTTAGCATCAGTCTTTTGACTCACGTCAACTCCCTCAGCCGCGTCAAGAGGATCTTCTAGCGCCTCGCACACTCTCCTGTTCAAATATGATTGCCCCCCCCCCCCAATCCTGGGAACCAGCACCGGCCAACGGAGCTTGAACCCGATTTGAACCGGTGGAGAGATTGTTATGCTCTTGGGCTACGTCGTTTTTAGCATACTTGCTCGTGATCGGTTCGTTTGTCAGCGTCCTTCCCCTAGCTGGTATTTGTCCGCCCCGGGTATTCGATTTCCCCGGTACCACCCATATCTGGTAGGCGTTCCCCTATCCGCAATCTGGGGACGCGACCGATGAGGGACCAGCAACCCCAAACAGGGTTTTATGACATTTAGCGTTACATGTATTGCTTGTTCATTTCTCATAAATACAACTTTTACTATATACAACATTGATGAACAGTATGCATTTACACACTGAGAAAAAGGTCCGTTTGAATCAAATAAACACTTGTTTGACCTTGAATTAAAGATGGAATTTGTTGGATTCAAACATTGATTTTTCTGTGTGCAAGAGTATTTTGAAACAAAAACAAAAATTGCGGCTTCCTGTCCAATTTCGCCGAAATTTTTTGCAATAATGAAAATAAGGGAAATTTTCAAATGTTCAAGTTTCATATTGTTAACGAAATTTATTTTTCAGAAAAGATACCTGAAAAGCCTCCTTGATTTCACACAAAATAACTTTCTAGAAACTATCAAAGCCTTGAGTTAAGCGATGATTATTTAAAAATATATTATTATAATTTTGTCATACACTATGTGCCGGATGGCAAGTTACTCGTTTCACTAAATGACTTTCCTCAATAATTTGTCAAAATAACTTAATAATTAATACAATAAATTAATTTCCTAATTATACTTTTTTTCTGCAGAATCAGTATGGACACATAAACAAGACGCAATTCACTTTCCTCCCTTAAAACTTGATGTTAATCATTACGAATGTTTATTATATTCGGTTTTTCTTACCATTCACGTTAGTGGCAACAATGTCAACGAAATTGAACCAATATCGAATAAGGATCACCTGAATAGTCTGTTCCGCGAGCTATTCGGGCCATGAAACGTTCGTACTACTGAGGTATGGCCGCATTTGCAGTAGGGTGGCTCATTTTCTGAATTAAACGCTCTTCGTAACGCTCATGTGACATAAAAACTACAATTTCTTTTTTTATTTGAAAATAAATATAGGGTAAGGAGGGGCAACACCGACCAGTTAACAGTCGATGATTTTTTTAAAGTTAATAAGATGTGCAATTGATCCATTTTTTTCATTCCTAGTCTTACATTATTGTAGATCATATTTCTATAAGTAATAATTACATTAATGAAACAAGGATTTTATAATTTAATGATTTCCAACAAGCTGTATTTCGTCGGCTTTGCCCCAGACCGGAGGGCAAGGCCGACTGCAGTTTTCTATGATAATCAAAACATCTGAAGATGGCAAAACATGATGGTTCGCGTCTGTGGTATTTCATGTACTGAGAAAATTACCTTCAAACATATTCATCAAGAAGAATAAGTTATTTTTAATAAAAATAGTGATAGCTGTAATATAACCTCTTATGCGTTGACATTCTACTAGAGACTGACTACGCGCAAAGGTTTCTACCATACCAATACAAAACATCCGTTCTACCGACTTGATTTAAAATAATTATATTTCATAGTTTCTTGCATGTAGCTCAGAAAATAAGTGGCTGTTCTACATTACCGATCACTTATCGACAAAACTTATGATACTTTTATAACCTAAGCATGTGTGAACTATTATATTCGTCGGGCTTGTCCCACTGGCGAGGCCTCAATTATTTACGATATTTAATATATTTTGGACTTGAATTACGTTCAACTATTTAAGTGACATGAGATGATTTGATATTGTTTTATCCGTTAAAATATCAAATTTTTATACTGTACGTATTGCCATCAATGTTGAGAACTTTATATTTCTGCCAGCGGATCTCCCATTCTTTCGTTGCCAAAAGTGTTTTCTGCATATTTTTTGTTTACATCGTCAATTTTCAAGATTTTAGTAGGTAACACTATCTTTATAATAAAATAGATTTATTTAATGCAAAGTAATATTGAGATTCTTGAATAATATCGATGGTATAAGCAAAGACGCCTTTGCCCCACCGGTCGGCGCTGCCCCTCCTCAGCCTATCTCAACATAATTTGAGTAAAGAAAGATCATTTAATTTATATTCATATTTTATATCACAAATAGCTACATGAGGCTACTGAAATAAGGCTAACTACAGAAGAATACCTACAGAAGTCATTTGCGAAATAAAATTCTCTCTTCAGTTAAGGACTTCTTGGAAAAGGGTGAAAAGACCTTTTTATTGAGTTGCAATCAATATACAATCGACTTTGCGTTTTACTCATTATTTAAATGTTCCTAAAGTCAAATTCGAATTGTTATAATTTTTTATACAGCAGCAATCTTCATTCAAAGTGAAAGGAAATCATTTTTATGCAAGCGGGATAACTTCATGTTTCATATAACCGAACAAGTCTCGAGACAAAAAACACGCAAAAAACGAGAAAAAATATAGGTGTCAACATGTGGCATATAAATAGAATTATAAAAAATTATTCCTTTTAGAGAAAAAAAGAAAGTGTTCAAAATTAAATTTATTCAGAAAAAAGATCTTCTCGTTTCACTTCGCTGGGATTCGAAACACCAGGTCAACTGATTTCCGGTCAAGTGCTCTAACCATTGAGCTACTAGAGAGATCAGAGGAAGAATCCCTTTTCTGAAATACGCTTTATTTTGCAAGGTGTTATATACAAACCAATTTTTGATTTGTAGATCAGATTCCTAGTAGAAAGTGTTCAGTGGTTATTTAGTTTCAACCTCGGTTTTGGACTCCTTGACTTTGTAGTGATGAAATTGGAATTCCTTCGTTTGACAATTTTCCAATTTAAGTGAAAATAAAACAAAAAAATTAAACTTTCACAATCCTTGAACGGGACTTGGGCTTTCGATCACAGTCCTGTGACGAAACCACGGATATCTTTTGTTCGAACAAAACCACCACTTACGGACGCAACGGGAAAAGTACAATAACGTTTACTGGTTCGAGCGGCTGACCGCATTGCATTGGACGACCACTACCAGTTTACACTACTTTGTCTGACTGCGACTGTACGTAACTACTTCGATCGTCTTTTATTACAAGATACCGAACTATAAAAGTTTCAGACATGTCTTCGGATTCTTTGCTTCAAACCTATCTCGTTTTATAGAAACAAGGTCCCATAAATAAAAAATTCAATGATTCAATTACAAGCACGACAGTATTCGAGAACTGAATTTTCTTTCATAATAATTTCTTCAATAATTTAATAATATAATAGTATAAATTCGGAGCCTCATATTATGTCAGGATATAATTCAATAGGAAGTAGGTTGACAACGAGTTAAATAACATATTTTACTACTGAATTAAGTTGAATTCATGGTGGCCGTTGTTCCGCGAAACTGGGAAAAGTGGGAAATGAGCGAGAATTTTTGTAGACTAGGAAAAGCCGTGAAATGCTAGCAAACATATTTTTGACCGGGATCGTTACAAATTTTGAATGAAAAATGTTTTAAGTTGATCAACTGCAATACATATTAATTAATGAATGATTCTTAAGACTCAACTGTAGTTTGAATGTTAAAAATTGAATAATGATTGATTTAACAATATGATTCTAAATCTTTGCAAATTGAAATATTATATATTTTCACGTTTAAGATTCATTTTTTGAATTCATAGGCCTAATCATTTGAACAAATTTAAACGTCTGATTGAATCTTTGAAAAATGTTTCCGATTTTACAAGTAATTAAAATTACAAGCTATCTACCGTTACGGAATTTTTACACTTCCAGATATTTTTGGCTTTAAAAAAATCACGAGTGATGTTGAACCAATACAAAATAGGAAAAAAAGTATCTCCGAAGCCTTGGTGATAATTTAGCTATCCGAAAAAAATACTTGAAAAAAAAACGTAGACAATCAGGGAAAAACCGGAAAGCCCGTAGGGTGTGAGACTAGGGTGGTCCAAAAATTCGACTTTCGATTTTTGGTGATAAAACCCCCCCATTTTGTTCGTTTTCCGGAAAAAGAAATTCCGTAATTTTTTTTTTTTCTCAACGTTAACCCGTGCCCCCGGGCTTTTGAAATTAACATGGGGTTTTAAATGGGAAAAGCTCGATTTTCAAAGAAATGGAAAAAAGAAGTACTTATTATACATTTTTTGTCAATTAAAGTATTGTCACCTCTTGAGGAGTATTTAAGGAATAATTTCCACCCAATAGCTCTTAATTTGAACACACCTGAACCCCTTTAATTGTGCCCGAAAAATGCACCAAAAAATGCAAAATAGCAGTTTTCTATCAAATCGATAAGTGACGAATTTTAAAGTATATTTTAAATAATTTGAAATTGTTTAAACAATCAGTATTTCTTTAAACAATTTTTTTCCTCCTGTAACTCGTGAAAAGTTATTATCTTTCGGAATAAATCGTACAAAGTTGATGAATGTCAAGAGTAGTACTTCTTATTTAACTTATTTGGTGATTATTTCAACAATTTCCATTTGTTTAAACGATTTTTTCTCCATTAAATCGTAAAAACTTATTATTTTCTGAAAATAATGACGCAATTAAAGGAATTTTAGAGTAATAATTTTTTCTATAGAATATTCAGCAATTTTTAAAATAATGTTTATTTGTTTAAACAATTTTTGTTTGTTTAAAAAATGTTTTCTCTGCAAATCGAGAAAATTTATTCTTTTCTGCAATTAATGACACAATTCACGAATTTTTAAAATAATATTTTTTTGCTCAAGATATTTTGAAATTATTTGAACTATTAATAATCATTAATTATCATTAATATAAACCATTTTTGCAGTCTGTTGTTTGTAGTTATTTTTTCAGATTTTTAACGAATATGTTCTGAAAAAATAACTACTTATAACAGATTGCAAAAAAGGTTTATATTAATGATTATTAATTGTTTAAATAATTTCAAAATATCTTAAGCAAAAAAATATTATTCTTAAAATTCGTTAATTGTGTCATTAATCGCTGAAAAGAATACATTTTCTCGATTTGCAGAGAAAAAAATTTTTAAACAAACAAAAATTGTTTAAACAAATAAAAATTATTTTAGAAATTGCTAAATATTATGTAGAAAAAAAATATTACTCTTAAACTCCTTTAATTGTGTCATTAATTCTAGAAAGTAATATTTTTTCATGCTTCACAGGGGGAACAAATTGTTTAAATAAATCAACATTGTTTAAATAATTAGAAAATATCCTTCAAAAATGTATTGCTTTGAACATTCTTTAATTGTATCATTATTCTCAGAAAATAATAACTTTTTACGAGTTTAGGGAGAAAAAATTGTTTAAACAAATGAAAATTGTTCAAATAATTACCAAATAAGTTAAACAAGAACTACTACTCTTGAAATTCATCAACTTTGTACGATTTATTCCGAAAGATAATAACTTTTCACGATTTACAGGGGGAAAAAATTGTTTAAACAAATACTAATTGTTTAAACAATTTGACATTATTTAAAATATACTTTAAAACTCGTCACTTATCAATTAAAAATAATTCATGTTGAAATTTTTTTTTAAAATACCGTCTTTATTATGAATTTGATAGAAAACTGCTATTTTGCATTTTTTGGGGCATTTTCCGGGCGAAATTAAAGGGGTTCAGGTATGGCCAAATTGAAAGCTAGTGTGTGGAAATTATTCCTCAAACACTCCTCAAGAGGTGACAATACTTTAATTGACAAAAAATGTATAACAAGTACTTCTTTTTTCCAATTTTTTGAAAATCGAGCTTTTCCCATTTAAAACCCCATGTTAATTTCAAAAGCCCGGAGGCACGGGTTAACGTTGAATTAAAAAAAAAATAAAAAATTACGGAATTTCTTTTTCCGGAAAACGAACAAAATGGGGGGGGGGCGTTTATCACCAAAAATCGAAAGTCGAATTTTTACAGGTATAAATTTGGACCACCCTAGTGTGAGACACCCCGGTTGACCTTTAAATGTTAATATATTTATAATTAAGCGCTTTTATTGAATCGTTGAAATGTCCGAATGCTGAATTTGAGATTTGAACGCTACAATTTTAATTGTTTCATTGACAAAAATTTGTATTTGCATGCAAAAGTGTGGAATATTAATTTATAAATAACAATGTAATAATTCTTATTAATTTAAAACAAATTTAAATAAAAAAAATTTAACTTAAAACGATTTATGTATAAAAACGTTTAAATTTCACAATTCTAACTTTAAGAAAAAGGGAAGAAATTTTGGTATTCAATTTTTTTCCGAATTGGAGGAGCAACTTTTTTGTTCTATGCATTTTTATTGAGTTGGAGTTAGAAACATTTACCAGTGTTAACATTTTTGTTGACTTTTAAACGAGAAAATTTTCGTTTTTAATTTTGTTGTTTTCACAAAAAGGATATTTTTTAAGGTTTCTATTAAGTTAAAAATTTGACTTGACAATGAAAAGGATGAAATTTCTCTTTTTAATATTCTATGAATGGAAGAAGGATAATTTCTTAGTTTCAACATTCTCATTGAGTTAAAAGAGATTACCTTTTCTTATTTAATTTTTTTTCTGAATTGGAAGAAGTACTTAGTTTTCTGTTTTTATTATTTTTATTAACTTTTAAGGGATGCAATTTTCGTTTTTTTCTGAACTGGAAGAGTCCATTGTTTTCTTTCCAACACTTTTATTGAGCTAGAGGGGAGGAAATTTTGATTTTCAGTTTTTTTTTGTGACTTGAAAGAGAAACATTTTTTTGTTCCTTAGATTTTCAGCTCGAGTTTTAGCGACTTGGAAAGGAAAACATTTTTTGTTTTAATTTTTTTGAATTAGGATAGGAACATTTTATGTTCAAGATTTTTATATAGTTAGAAAAGAGGAAATTTTGATTTCCAAGTTTTTCTAAATTGTAGGAGGTACTTCTCTTGTTTTGTACATTTTCCTTGAGTTGGCAGTAAAGAAATTTCGGTTATGAATTATTTATCTGAATTGGAAACGCCAATTTTTCCTTCTAACATTTTATTTAGTCGACGCGGGACAAAAGTGTAGTATTTTTAACCTTCAGCTAAAAGGTAGGATTAGTTTTATTTTAGAGCAACTCAGTTGCAAGCATGGATTTATATTTTCTACTCAGAAATTTTTGAACTGTTCAATTTATGAAAATAAAAATTGTTGCAGTTCAAGGCCATGTGATGCTTACTTGCGTCATACGATTCCTAATACACCGAATTTTTGTTGCAACAACTTACGCTCGCATGAATTGAGATATCGAGTTTTCCATGTACTGCATTATATAAAAGTAAACTGCTAAATTTTTGGAATAAAAAAATCTAGAAATTTTCACACAAAAATGTGGTAATTCTAAAACTTTAGGAGTATAGAAACGTTCTCCAGAGCCTTGCATTCAATTTAATTGATTTTAATTTAATTTACTTGTTTCAGCTTCAGTTTCAAAAGCTTAAAATTCAACAGAGTTCCATTATGTGTGCGTTCATTTACAGTTTTTAAATTTCCTAATTTCAGTGACCCTGAAAAACTTTTACAAACCGGGGAAAAACTGGGAAATGACCGGCACTTTTTTCCTTGATTAAAATGGCCACCTGTAAATTTACTTTAATTGAATTCATATAGGCTGGTTCGTTTTTCTGAAGGCTACATCTAGTCGTCCCGAAAAATTGGTTGAGCTGGAAAAGGGGATTAACTAATCCTACCGAAATTTCGGAACGACTATCCAAACTGATCAAAAATATTTGACTACTCACTCCGAAATTCGGAACGACGACACTTCGTTTTTTGAAATGGAGAGTGACATACAAGTCATTAAGAAAGTTAATTCGTGTTTCAGTTCTTCCATATAAAATCGAAAAATTAGAGGTAGTCTCAATGTGAGTTCTATCGTCGATGAACTTTCACGCCAGATACGAGGGTAGATATACCTTAATGGTTAATAAAATTAGGCTACTGGAAAAACATGGTAAAATGGAAATAAAGAGAAGGTTGATGTAATGTGTTATTTAAATTGTTATTCCAGCTTAGGAGTATAATTACAAGTATTTTTGAATAAAGAAGCCTTCTAAATAGATAGCAATTTTATCGATTTCTTACTTATTTTTTTACTACCTAGATTGTTCCGATTTTATTAGCCTTTAATTAGCTAGAATAAATGAAACTTGGCGTGCTTATAAAAAAATGTCATTGATCAACACTTAAATTCTCCAGGCAAGCTCTTTACAGGACATGACTCAGAAAAATATTTCAGTTTTCGGATTTAGTAATTAAAATTTAATAAATTTTAACTTAAATTAATTTAAATTCAAAATTTACATCTGAAGCATTCAAAATTGAAAATTAAGCCTTGAATATTAAAGAATTTTAAACTTGTACAATGTCTAACTTTAGAAATTCACATGAATTTTAAAACATGTTCTAAAGAAGTAATGAACATCGTTGAACTGTTAAGGTCTTCAACTTGAAATTGTTTAAAATTGAGTGACATGGATGTTTAATTGTCTTAATTGTAAAATTTCAATCTAAAGTTAATTAATTTAATGACTTAAAAATTGAGGATTTCAATAGAAAATTGTACAATCCAGAACAGTTTAAATCTGAAAGTGAACATGTTTTAATGCTTCAATTAAAAATTTACATCTTGAAGCGCTTTTGATTTGAAATTGTCTGCTTCTCCAAATGATTCAATCGTATCTATTCAATTTTGAATGTCGTGCAATATAATTAATAAATCAATAATCATTCAAATATTGAAAAGCCTTAATGTTCATGTTGCATAATTTTAAACGATTTAAATTGGAAAAAACAAATTTTCAACTTTCCAAATTAAAAATTTTTTAAATTTGAAAGCTTTCAAAATAAAAACAGGGAAGTTACTCTCTAAATATGGATCAGTGTAAACTATAGCGTTGATTCAGATTCAGGAAGCAGAACATTTTTTGTGACCGAAAAAACTGAAAAATGGCAGTGAATTTAATTTTGAACTGCAGGAATTTTTTTAATTCAAGGACTTGTGACGCTTATCCGATTCCATCCTTACTGAAGCCTAATCTGAAATTCAATAATACTTTTATTTTAAATTCTTCAAGACACTTAGCCAATTTTGCAATTTTTTTATAAAGTAATTTATAGCATCTTTGAGTAACATAAAATTTATTTAGTTTTCATAGATTTTTCCTTAGCCAAACCATTTTTAAGTTACAGCTTTGTGAACAATTAATTTTTCAACAGAATCAACATATTTGCAAAGCTATATCTCAAATAATATTCCTCGAAAAATATTGAAACTTGTACAAATGTCCATTGTCTATGTCAAGATATGATCTCGTGGGGAAAAAAGCACTTTAATCGGATGGAGACTTCTCTTCGTAAATTTGTATTCAAAAATATTTATTCCTCTTAGGAAATTTTATAAAAAATATCAATTTTTCAAACGATATTAATAAAGAGAAGTTTTCATTTGATTGGAATAATTGTTTTTTATTTCTAATGACCTGACTTCGAACTAGACAAAACAGAAGTTTAATAAAATTTAAAGCAAAATTTTTATTATGTATAATTGTTTTATACCAAAAACTGATGAGATTTTCTAAAAAATATCCAACATTCATAATCAAGGACCTTTTTTGGACCTTAAAAAAATTATAACACGGACATCGCAGTACTAAGAGTATATGTTCTCATAAGAAATTTTATAGTGCATCTTTCACTCCAGATAAAAAAAAGTGTAGCCTTTTCCGTTTTCAAAATAACTCCGAAAATCCCATTTTATTACATCGAATTCATAATAAATCGTCGTCAATAAATTAGTATCAACTCGATGCGTTTCACAATGTACCGAAAAGCACTTCGTTAGACAAAAGTCGCTCGATAGATGAAGTTTGAACGGATTTCAATGTGTTTTTTTTTAATTACCGTAAGGCTTATAGGGATAACATCTTTTGTTTTTTAACAAATATATTTTTCATATAACTTTCCAGGTCTACCACTGTTTTAAAGATTGTCAATAGTCTCATCTTTTTTAACGAGTCAATTAAAAATATCATACCAATAATTTCTTGATATCATATTTGTTAAATTGACAGCAAATTTTAATTATTCGAACAATTCTTATAAGAATGACTTATTTTTACCTTTTACATATGAATAGCTCAGTTTCTTCATTGAATCCACTACGGCGAATGTCTTGCCAATGACTCGCTGCTGTCAGTTTTTTCAGATGACAAAAGCTGTTAAATATTTGAACAATTTGCATAATTGAATGCTAATTTCTTACCGTGGTTCCTTCAGGAAGACTTTTTTTGCTCGAGATTTCTTAACGTTGATTTATTTTGCACAATGATTTTCGTACTCTCTCAAACTCAACCAGTGAAATTGTTACTGGCTGAAATAGTATTTTTAATTATTACTAGCGTTTCTCGAGTGAAAACGAACTTTATTGTGTACTATTGTTTTTGTTAGGAATATGTGGGGCCTACTTGCAATAAGCAGAGGATATAATAACTTTCGCTTGAAGCCTTGAAGAATTGGATGCCCCTGGCTACTTGGGTTTGACTTTGAGCGACCCACAGTTCAGCGCAATATATTATATCCTATTATATTTCAGCCCGTTCATCATTAATTGTTATGAGAGTAAAATGCGGTTTTAGAAGATAATCTTGCAAACGTTAGAATGGAAGTGGATAATGATAAGTATCATACCTAATCAGCAAATTAACGAAAACGCGTAGGGCAAAGTGGGGTATGGTGTCAGTGCGGAGCATGATGACTCTTGCAAATAATGCTCGTGTTTGTTCATTTTCATTTTAATTTTTTCACGTAACATAGCTTTTTTTGGTACTTAAGAAAGCTATTTTTGACAAAAAACTAATATAAAACTCAAGAAGCACGAGCATTATGAACAAGAGTCATCGTGCCCCGCACTGACACCATCACTCACTTTCCGTTAAAACCAGATGAATACTGGTGAATATCAGTGAAAAATGGCAGCGAACCTCACTGATTGAACCAGTGGCGTTATTCCACTGAGTGAACTGGTAAAATCTCACTGATTCTTGGTTTCTAAACAAATATCCCACTGGAAGTTTTTTGTTGCTCAAAATTCGCTCGCCTCCCCGTGAGCTTGAATATTTAAATGCATGCTCTACGCAATGTCTAGGAACACATTTATAACTTTTGTTGAAATAAAACTGTTCGTATGTTATTTAATCAACCAGGCGTAGAGCGTCATGAATAATATTTCCTGTGAATGCAGTCCAAAAATTCTAAGGATTGGTTGAATAACAACGAGTTGAAATAAAAAAAAAGAGAAAAAAACATGCGTCTTCTGAAAAACGGGTTTTTCGTGTTCACTTCGAAAACGGAAAAGGCTAAAACTATTTTATAGAGAGAAAAAAGATGAAAAAGTTTCCAGAGGCCAACTCATTTTAGCGAGAAAAATTTATGGGTGGTTATAGAATCTGACCCTCAATTGAAACCTTGTATATTATGTGCTCTAATACACTTTGGCATAACTGACGATTTTTCAAATGATAATTTTAACATGTCAGCTTATCTTCCGTGGCGAGGTCGTTTGTTCATCAAATGACCGGCTTGTCTCGGGTTAAAACAGATTGTCGTCCCTCCCTCCCGTGTCTCGTATACAAGGCCGTTACACGACCAGTGGAACGATTTATAGAGAAAAAAAAAGAGACGAGTGAAGCTCGTCGCTGGGAGAAAAACAATAACCGCCTTCTACCCGAGACAACGGGATACAAGTTTTCAGGGAAAGAAGGGATGAAGGGATGAAGGGATGAAGGCGAAGCGGTGGTTCAAAGGGAGGTGAGAGTAAACGAGGTGTCCTGGACAGGATAACGACGGAACAACACGGTTACGACCGTAGGTCTAGCCGTGTCTAAGTCCTACTGACAATCTCTACTCGCTGGTCCGTTCTCCGAGTAATTAAGAAAGTTGGGTCGATTTCTCGTTATTATACTCCTCACAGGTCTTGAACCGGAATTTATATCCAATGGGGCCTTCGACCTCGAGACCTTGTCTTAAAAAGGAATTTATTATTGGAATTCTGCGGAAAATTTCAATTAACCCGTTTCGTGTTCCTTTGCAAGCAAGATTCTCGCGGAGATGTCAACTCCCGGGTCGGAACCTTCTTTTCTTCTTTATTACCGATCTTCGATTGAAATAGTGTTTCAATCTGACTCGAAGATTTGCAAGT
>CAKNXH010001828.1:1553-51844 GCA_932178445.1 Andricus quercusramuli | reverse complement strand
CATGAGATATGGGGATGAAACTTTTTTTGCGCTCTTTTGGCATCAATATAAAACAGTATCAGCAAAAAACTGGCGTATTTTTTAATTAGGATGATTTTATTGATTTTTTTAAATATTTAGGGGTGAGTGGGGTGAGTTCCACATGAGATATGGGGATGAAACTTTTTGTGCGCTCTTTTGGCATCAATATCAACCAGTGTCAGCAAAAACCGGGCGTATTTTTCAATTAGGCTGATTTTATTGAATTTTTTTAATATTTAGGGGTTAGTGGGGTGAGTGGGGTGAGTTCCCCATGCGCTGCAGGGTTGAAACTGCTCGAGGTAATTCTTACGGTTGTACGCAACTATTTTTTGCCATAAAATAGCAGTTTTCGTATGTTTGAAAAAAAAATTATTTTTCGTTATTCGTTAACGTTAGGAACTTCAAACTCATCGTTTCTTTATGCATTTTGAAGCACTGACTGTGAAACTAACCTTCTTTTTGTAGCATAATTATTTTCTGAGTTATTCAAGATTTAATCTTCAATGTCATATAAAAAATGAAAAAATCATATTGTTTGATACAAGGTTATTGAGGAACAGCCAAAAAACGAATTTCTCACTTTTTGAACCAAAGAATTTTTGAAACAAAGAATTTCACAAACTTTTTGGATTTTCCAAAAACTGAAACTCAGTGTTATAAGTATTATTTTTTGTCTATGTTTTTTTCGAACGGTTTTATTTTCAGAGCCTAGAGAAAAAAATTATGAGCTTCAAAAGCTTGAATTTTTAAATTTTAATTGCCGAAAAGAATCTCTGAAAAAATTGGAAAATAACCGGAAAATATGTTCTTGTATTAGAGAGGCCAGCCTGAAAAAATTGCATTCAAATCTCCTTAAAATTAACACCATAATACTTAATTTATCATCTTATATATAATGTACTTTTTGCCATTTTCCCATCTCTTAACAAATTCTCGAGGGAAATTCGCCAATGTAATGTTCCGTGCTTCATCTCCTTTTTCTTCTACACTTCATGCTTCTCCTCGAGCAAGAGTGAAAGCAACAAAATTCTTTGGAAACGTAATCCTCTCTAGAAATATGGAATCAGAACGAGCTGAGACTAGACACTCTGAAATATAAATGTACGAATTTTACGCATTTCCTCTTTCTTTGTCATTTACAATCTCAGAAAGAGTTCCCAAGTCTGCTTTCATAATAAAATTCGGAATCTGATCTTTCTAGAAGAAAAGAGTTTTCGTACTAGTTCATGATCTTTTGCCTCATTTCACTCGAGAGCAAAACAAAGCGGCATCCTTGTCAGGTAAAGCAAAAGCAATTATACGGTACTTTTATTGACCATTTGTTGTGTTTCGAAGTGTAAAGTTCGGTATTGAGACCGCTCCGGTAAAAAACCTCAATGATGTTATGCAGATCAGTGGATTCGTAAGCCACCACGTATAGGTGAACGACATGCTCCACATGCATACAGTTCGTGAAAGTCCTAACGACACGCAATAAGCCAGAATGTTTCGAAGAAAATGGTCGTTTCAGTTTAGTAGAAAAAAAGTGGAACATTACAATCATAGTCATTCCGAGTATTTTATTATGTTGCTGCGTAGCATTTTCTGAAGATAAATTGTTTAGACAATTCCAAAAAATAGGGTGATTTACAATGTTTTCGAAATTAAATTCCAATATTAATATCTACTGATATTTATTTTAATAATTTTGGGATTTATAATAGAGATTCGTGTTTAGGGTAATGATTATTCTTCATTCAGGTAACATTAAAGTCTCTAACTCGTTAACATCTCACCTCAGATGTTGTCACCACTATCACTCTCCGATGATTTATCACTGGAGCCATCGATCAGTGGTTTCATATGGTCTGCCGAATTGTGTGACTTGGCCCTTCATGTTCGCCAATTTTTCCGACGTCGGCGGTCGTTATGCATGATTCTAATTATGCGATACTGACCGTGAAACTCGTTATGAAACCTAAGCTTACCTCCTCGTTGTGTTCTTAGAATAGCTACTAAATCATCGTGCATATATTTTGTGACAACCTTTCTTTTCTTATAGTAGGACTACTTGCTTTCTGTTTAGATTTTTGATATATTTTCTTTTGCTGTTCTCCTAATTTTGTTTTACGCGAAACATCTTAACGTTTATACCATTTTTCGGGGTTTGATGCTGACAGTTTCATCAAGAGCGATATAAGTGTTCTATTAATCCTTTCCACTTGACCAGTTTTGCGCGGTATAGCTGTGGTAACACGCACAAGGGTAATCCCCTCTTCTTTACAGTAGGCTTGAGAATAGGGTGACCTAAAGGCAGTTTATCTATCTGATGTGAATCGCCGAGGATTTCCAAAAATCGTTGACTGCTTCTTCAAAAATTGAAAAACTTCGGTGGCGCTTGCAGATTTCGTTGCATGAAGCCGAACGAACTCTTTCAAAGCATCTGTCACAGCGAAAATATTATTGTAACTTTTCTTCTTGGATGAAAGACGTCCGAGGTAATACACGTGAAAAGTATCCAACGGGAATTTTCCTTTTTCTATGCTGTGAAGTAGGCCTTCCTGTTTTTCCTGATTTCTTTCAGTTAAAATACAATGTATAAAATTTCGCAAAATTTTCTCATCTTTAGATCGCATTCCTTTAATGTAAAAGTCACTTTTCAAATTCGCTTCAGATCCATTAATCGCAAAATGACCTCACCCATGCTCTTATCTAACTAGATGTGACTGCTTCGGCTTTGGTACAACTACTAGTACATCGTCATTAAATATTTTACATAAAAAGGCCATTTTTCATTGCGAACCCATCTTTTACCTCATTTTTGGTCATAGTTACATAATAGACCTTGTATATTTTTGTCTTCGCACTTAACCGTTCACTTAACTTCAAGCTCATAGCTATAAAACTTTTCATCATCTAGTCTCGTTTTCCCACTTCTGTAATATGCTGGGTGAAACGCATCATCATCTTTATCTCGCTGCATTAAAATCGCTCCGTATCCATGCGTTTCAAGTATCTAAAACGTTTGTTGTTATTCTACTTCAAACTTAATTGTGACAGCATTTCTCAATAAATTGTGCAATGGACGTGTGATCACTAAAAACCCTGATATGTTTTTCCGAAAATACCCGCTTGAATCCAAAAAACTTTCCTCTTCTATGATACACGTGGGTGTTTTCAATTTTTTTACTGATTTACTGTTATCTCCTGATTGACTAATACTTCCGGTTTTGATGATATGCCCAAGAAATTCAATTTTTGGTAGTAGAGAACAAAATTTATTTCAGGTGAGTTTCAATGCAAACTGACTTGCCTGTTTAACACGATCTTAAGATTTTTCACACCTGTCTTGTAATCCATGGAATGTACGATAAAACCATCCAGATAGGTCCATACAATACAAATCTCTAGGAATTGCATTCACATACCCTTGAAATATAGACGGCGAATTGCAAAGACGGAAAGTCACCTTCAAATATTCATACTACCTATCGGGAACAATGAAATCAGTATATTTCCGACATTCTTCTTCTAGGTCAACTAAAAAAATCCATTCTTCAAACCTAGCGTACTGAAAAATCTCGAACTCTGTAGAGAATCTAGTCGATCTTCAATAAGCGCGAAAGGATAGCGGTATCTCACGATTTATAATCTACGCATAGCCTATAAGAACCGTTTTTATTTTTAGCAAGCACAATCGGACTCGCGTATTGAGATTCTGATGGTTGTACAATACCGGGTTTTAACTATTCTTTTATTAGTCGCATCTTCTTTTTCCGTGTCCGATAGTCGTCTCGCTCTTTGATACACGGGCTCATCGTCTTTTAAAAAAAATTCACTTTTATTATTTACGTCTTGAACTTTTTAGGCTTTGTAATCATGCAGAATCTGTACTACTTATCCCTCATATTCAGGATTGGCTATGTAATTCAAATCTGAATTATCTTTGTCATTAAAGAGATCAACTTTGTGAACACTCTCAACTTCATGATCGTCTAAGTCTTTTTCTGGAATTTCCGGTAATTTTTGTATATCTGTAATGACCCCTCCTGATGAAATATATTCTACCATATTGAACAACTCGTAACCTAGGATAAGTTCTGTTTCTATTAGTTCATCCAATACTACGTGTACAGTTAATTGATCAAGTTCTCCGCAATGAATTAGCATTTCTGTTGAAAAACCACCTAATGTAATATTATTTGCACCTACTACTATGAATTTTAATGATTTTACCCATAAAGTATGTGCCCCGATCTTTGCATAATTTTGTACGCGAATAAGAATCAAATCTGAACCTATATCAAGCTATATGCTCTTCTTCAATGGCAAGCACTGTTTTTAAACGGATAACTAATTTTCTATGATACCCGACGTCTTCATTCTTCTTTTCTTGAGTTCTTCTTTCAATTCAGTCAGCTTTGCAGAATCAAATTTATCAGGCAAGAGTTTGCCTGCTTCTCCACTGTTTTTACACGTTTTATCAACTAAACTTTTCACAAAGTAATTAGTAAGTAACCGCGTCTTAAAACGAGTAACTAATTTTCTGTGTTACCGAATGAAGAAAATGAAAAGTGGGGATTTTCAGAAATTTAGTGCCAAAATTTGTCTTTGAAAAATCCAAGATGTTTTTGAAATTTTATTGTTCAAAAAATATTCTTGCGAAACTGCATCCTATTACGAATAATTTACAAAAAAAAGACCACAATATCACTGAAATCGCCAAAGTTATGAAAATTTAAGAAAAAAAGGACAACATTTTTCAATTTCGAATGTCTCCTAAGATTTTTTGATTTTTTCAAAAATTATATTGGGGATTTTTCTTTTAACACCTAAGAGAACGGATTCTAGAATTCTTATAACAATTACTAACAATAGCTGAAATTCTTCCGATGATTTGACATGGAATTGCCCTAATGCTCGACGCTTCGACTTCTTATGCATACTCTTTTAAACCTACGGTACATTACAGTCTCTAACTTAAACTCGAGCATAAAATAAACTTCGATAATCCGGATACTACATTATTATTACTTATAAGTCAATAAATAACAAAATAAATCGTTTCTGTAATACTGCTTGAAGAAATTACTGTTCGAACTGTCATATTTCCGGATTACGGTACTGAAATATCTTTCAGGTTAAATTGAACAAATATTTGGAACCCGTTTTGTTGGGAAAGATAGATCAGGATCAGGATGGGAAAATCTGGAAATCAGTGGAAAGTCACCGAATTTTGATGGTCAGGAAGAATCTTGGAATTTTTGTAAGAAGTATGCATTTTAAGTAAACGTCAAGAATTATATGAGGGCTGCCACATAGTCACTTTCTTTCTCAAATCACCCTTTAGCCACTTATCAAGATGAAGCTAATACATTTGATTTTTCAAATGAGAGTAATAATTTATTCACTTTTCTTGCAATACATTAACCCACGTGTTAACCATCAAAGAATTCAGGTCCATATCTATTTCTGAATTTTCTTGAATACTTTGGAATTTGTTAGAGTATTTTAAAAGATGTCAAGACATTTTTAATACATTTGAATAATTCAAAGGGATTTCAAAGGATGTTGAAGATTTTAAACTATATATTGAAATTACAAGAAATTTCCAAGAGCTCTAAAAAATTGCAAGGGATTTCAAAAAATTTCAAAGGATTTGAAATATTTAAGGGCCTTTTAAAAGATTCGAAGGAACTTTTAATAGATTCCAATCATTTTAAGGAATTCCAAAGGATTTCAAAGATTTTATGGTCCTTTAAAAAATTCCGAAGAATCTTCGGAAGCTTCAAAAAGTTTAGCAGCATTTCGAAAATTTGTAAGGATTTAAAATATTCTAAGGTATTTAAAAGATGGCAAGGAAAGTTCAATAGATTTCAATAATTTGAGGGTATTCCAAAGGATTTTGAAGGTTTCAGGGCATTTTTAAAACTTTCGATGATTCTTAAAGAGCTTCAAGTAGTTTCAAAGAATTTTGTATTTTTTTAAATAATTTGAAGGGATTTCAAAGTATTGGAAATATAGGTTATTTTTAAATAGGTAATTAATTAATATGTCAGACTTAAAAAGGTTACAGCCCAATATGTTGAAGACATTTTTGGTTAAAATAGGTTATTATTATTTATTATTATCTTATTATTATTATTTCAAAAAAGGTACTTGGATAGATTCCAAAACAGTTTCCAAAAACTTAATAATTTCAAGAGATTTCTAGGAATTTTCTACGATTTGAAGGGATTTTAAAAACTTTTGTTGCGGTTGTAAAAAATTTCCTAGAATTTCGAGATATATAGAACGATTTTACAGGACTTACAGATAAGGTTTCGAGATATTTTGGAAGATTATACTGGATTTTACAAGATTTCAGATTATTTCAACAATTTTAAAGGATTTCAAGAGCTCTCATGGTATTTCAATACATTTTCCGGGATTTTAGCGAGTATCATCAGATTTCACAGAATTTAACGGGATTTGAGAATAATAAACAAAATTATGATTTTGCTCTTTAAATGTGAATGGTCAAGGAAAATAAAAAATTATGTAGGACGAAATCAGGGAAAATCAGGGAATTCAAAAAATGAAGTCTTAGGGCCAAACTGATAGATATTATCTCATAATATTTCATTTCTTCTTATAAATATTGATCTGCAATACAAGAGCGATTCTCAAATACGAGAGATTCCCGATCTACAAGACCTTTCAAATTTGATCAGCTTGAGTTAAACAATTTAAAGTGGAATATTTAACAAAGAAAAGCCATTCAATTTATACAATGTTAAAAACAAGATAAAACTTAAAAGCTGTCAAATTAAAGTTATCATAATTAAATCATTTTCAGTTTGAAGATTGTAGTTTTGAGTTTTTAGAATTTAAAATATATGTAGAAGTGTATCCTTTGAAGTTGGCACCCAAATTATATAGCTTTATATGTTATAAACATTAAATGCAAAAATTGTAAAATCGAACAATTTCAAAACTAAGCATTCAAAACTCACAATCTACACATGAAAGCTTTTTAAACTGAAAAGTTTTGTATTCTAAGCGTTTGAATGAATTAATGAATTTTTAAATATAGCATGATTTGTTAAAGGCAGTATAATTTTAGAAAATCCAGACTTCAAAAATAATGTTTAATGCTCGAGAATGTATGTTAAAAACGAACAAATTACCAGCAAACGATAAAAAATTGAGCAATTAAAAATTTGAGACAGATATGAAGACTTTTCCATTTTACAACTATATAAGTTCAAAAGAAAAAATGGTCAAAAATAATATTATGGAAATAAGTCCTTTAAAAATAGACAATTTCGCAGTTCAGCGGTTCAAGATCATATTTTATTAGAAATGAAGTAATTAAAATTGAGTCCGGATCATGCAAACCCCCGGCAAGTACATTGCGGTAAGTCACATTCGTGGCAAGTCACATTTACGGCACGTGACATTGCGGCATCTCTCATTCGGAAAAAATGTATAGTCCACACAAAATTAGCAAAAAGCAGTAAAGGACTTAAATTATTTCTGTGACCAATCACAGATGTGTCTTCCCACCCCGCATGGGACCTTGGAAAGGGGTAGGGGTGTAAAATACATTAGTTTTTTATCAGAGGTATTTTCCCACACTTTTGCCAATTTTTTGTGGACTCGATGTTTTTCCAAATGAGAGTTGTGCTGATGTGACTTGCCGCAATGTTCTTGCCGGGGGTTGTCATAACTCAACCGCTTAAAATTACATGAGGAAACTGGAGGCTTTGCAAATTGAAAATTAAAAATTTAATCCTTCACGCTTGAAAACTACAATATTTTTAAGTTCAAGTATTTATTACTTGAGGCAATTAGAATTGAACAAATTTAACATATAATTGAGGTTATAAGCTGCCATAGTTATAAATTGAAGAAATTGAACAAATTTTAAGACTTGAAACTGAAGGTTCTAAAATATGAATGTAATTTCAAATTTATGTTATCAAAAATTGTACAATTGTAAATAAGCTTTAAGTTTTATTGAATTAACCATTCTTTACTTTTAGAAAAAAATCATTGATGTAAGACATATTCCTTCTCTAAATATAAACCTCTCATTCGCAGAAACCAGAGCAGGATAAATTTGAAGAAGACTGAAAAACATTACCCAATAATTGAACAGTCCCTTAGAAGGATTCTATTTTCGCTGCTCTAAATTTGTCCGGAAATTTTGAAATTAAGTTACCGTGCCTCGAGAGGTAAAAGCTGTAAAGTTGAGAGGATTAAAATTAAATTATCCAAAGTTGAGAGCATCCGAAGTTAAAAGCATTATACGAGTTAAAAGTATGTGAATTTAAAAGCACCTGAATTTGATAAATATCGTAGGTTTCATATAACACAAAGTACGAAGCCTTCAATATTGGCTGACATTTTCCTTGTTGATTTTAATTAACTATATTTTAAATTTGAAAGATATCTGATAATAGCTTAACGTCAGATACATGATTAGAGCAGCCACAAAGTTCGAACTATATTATTCCTGGAGGGTAAGTGTACATAATTCTGTGGTTAGAGCGTTAGAGGTAGCTTGTAAGTTTGTAGTGACCTGAACTGCTGACCACCAAAGGCAGTTCGAACGGTAACCAAATGTTAAGGGAACCACAGACTACACAGTGTTACGTAATACCCTTAAAATGTACTATCAAGGAGAATTATTCAGGGCGTAATGCTCGTTCGTGCTCTCATATACCTATAATTTTCGCTTTATAAATTCATAAGAAGACTCTTTGTAAATTGCAAAGTAGAATTACGTTTATTCTTCAAAATGTAGAAGTATATTCTTTTCCTTTCTATCAAAGGAATATTGTGAAGGGAGGTTTGCATTCACTTTTCATTTAGGGGTCGTTCACAAACTACGACACACGTCCAGGATGAGGGGGGACTAATAGATTTTGTGACGATTTGTGACGTGGAGGGGGAGGTGTTAACGCAGAATATGACATCACACATGAAAAATATTTAAGTGTGAATAATAATGTCTTCAAATGCTTGAAAAATGAAAACTTGTGATTTTATATTACAAGTAAATCATCTAAGTACAAATTCTTTTCTCTATTCCTCTCGTTTTCCCTTTCTTAAAAAAAAATTCCTCTTTTTCCCCTGTTTCCAAGAAACTTCTAATTTGCCTAATTTTTTCGCCTGAATACGAAATAAATTAATAGTACCCATTAAGGGAATCCAATTATTTTTCGATGAAAGTTAGAAAAATTGCTGTTTGGTTGAAGATTCAACTATTTTATCAAAAACTCGTTTTTTCTTCTAGCTGGAAAAATAATTTTCCTAACTAAAAATTTAACGAATCCATTCTTATATGAAAATTGACTCTTTTTAAATGAAAATTCGACTATTGAATTTTTCACTGAGAATTCATCTTTTTTGGTTGAAAATTCAGCGACTTCGTTGAAAATTCAACCACTTAGTTGACATTTGCACTATATTGTTAAAAAATTAATTGTATCAGTTTAAGGTTCAACAGTTTCTTTAAAAACTATTTTTTTTTCTTCATTAATATATTTCACCGTAAATTTATCCATTCAATTTTTGGTTGAAAATTAAGCATACTTAGTTGGAAATTCAACAAATTGGTTACAAATTTATATGCTCTGTTGTAAATTGGTCTTTTTTGGTAGCAAATTTTCCTTCATTAAAAATTCAACTCATTTGTTGAAATTTTTTTTTTTTTTTTAAGTAAATTGTCTATATATGTACAGAAAAACAGCCACCATTTTGTCAGTTTTGAACACTTTGAAATTTCACAATGGATTTAGAAATGTAATTCACATTTCCAATTTTTGAAATTCAAATACTCATGATTTTGGTCAAAAAAAAATCGGCAAATCAGTGAGATGTGTGTTGTCTCATTCCCGTTGAAAAATAACATATTTGAGTGACAAATGATTGTGTTACTTGAGCATGGACTAGGTGCCCGATTTGAAATTTATTTAGCCTGTACAAGTTTGTAATGACTTGTGAAATTGTTGTGAAGGGGTGCGAATTCAGAAAAAAATTGAAGTTCCTAGTAGACTTAATTTTGTAATTTCTACAGTTTTTAACGACTTTTTAAGAAGCAAGGGAAAATGGAGAATTTGTATGTGTCATAAGTACGGAAAATAATTAGTGTATCTCATAGAGGACGTTAAACTGTATTTATTCTTGCAGGAAATTAATTAATATTAGGTTTACATATCTCTACATTTAATTTTTTAAGTGTGAAAAAACTTGTGAGAATAGGAGCTTTCATGATCGGTGTAAGTCAGTTATACAGGCAGTCCTCGCCCGTGATTGTTTATTTACTATGTTTGTTGAAATCGCGTGTAACATTCAGTTTTTTGTATCGATATTCATTTTCAACATTTATTGACATTTGAAATGTCAAAAATTTGATGTGAATGATGGAAGAAGGGATTCCTAAGCAGAATCGCAAAGTTTTCATTCAGTTGAAATCTTAAATAATTTGTCATGCCTTTCAGAAGCCTGAGTGAAAACGTCTATTTATAACAACAGAAAATTAATAACTAGAGTTATATTATCATGAAATATTATTGTTAAAAGTTGCCAAATTCAAAAATGTACTAACTTATCCGCGCATGCTTTACTTTTTTGTTCGCTCCATACATGGGTCATTGTCATATTGTAGGCAAATTTTAGCACCTACAGTGGGAATTACTTAATATTAGGAATTAAAAATTTTATATATGAAATACGGAAAGTGGATTTGAGGTTAGGAGTTCGATGGGAGAGAGCGCGAGTTTTTAAAAAGTTCAAAAGTGAATAATGTAAAACATGCCATTCAGGAAAATCGGAATATTTAACTATTGTAGATAATTATTTTGAATATAAGTAAAGTGACGTATTAAATTGAAAGTCTAATTGTTAGTTTTATTTTTCATTTCAATAAATACGTTTTTAATTACAAAAATGGAAACAACGTGACTGTAGCACAATGTATAATTAAAGATTCAAGATTCACTTAAATTTATTCACATGATTTATTATGCAGTCCTTCGAATCTAATAGAATCTATTTATTATATCGTGTCACATACTATCTAAGTAACTAAGTAATAAATTATGCTTCCATTTTTATCAAAATTGAAAATATGAACTTATGAAAATTCAACAGGTGCAAGGAAAACTACATTAAATCACTTATTTTCTACAATTTTTATATTAGAATCTCAGCACCTTTTAGCTGTAATAACAAATCTACCTACCTGTGCTGTAATATAATTTCCAACACATCTCTTATTTTCTAATTGACTTATTCAGTTCACTTATTGAGATCTGCATATTCAGAAATAGAGGTTAGGAAACTGTAAACAAACCGGCCCACCTAATGCACGCGCACGCGCATATAAACAGTCGTAGGCTCTTCTATTGTAACGTACGTTAATGATGCGAGGAAAATGATGAAGCTTAGCCTTTTTTAATATTTATAAAAAAATAACAGATTTTAATCATAAAAAGTCCCATACTTATGAAAGAAAACACCTCTGAGCAAGTAGCGGAATGGTTTTTATAATTCCTTTTCACTTCGAAACTGGTTTTTAACGTACGTACGGGAATGAAGTTTTTGTTGTCAAAATGCACATTTCAGTATTAATATTAGATTCACAAAAAAAGAGTTAATATTTTAAGCTCAATTTGATAGAATCTTGTATTAAACGATATGCTTAATATTTCTGTAATTATTACTCAACTTTAACTACAATATTTTACTAGAAAAAAAGACGTACAGTAATGACGTCTGAAATGACATAAATCTAGGGAAAGATTTTAAGGTTTTTACAATATTATTTATTTGACTTAAAAAATGTGCATACATTAAATTTATGTTCATCTAAAGTTTACAAACTTGAAATTTTGAAGCGTTTTTCAGGTTACTTTCTAAAAAAAGGGAGAAAATCAGTTCATCTTTGTGCAAAGTGAGGCTGGTATGCCATACGGTAATGACGTTTGGGGTGTTCTTATATTAAATTAAAGTAAATAGGAGCAGGAATGAAAAAATTAACTGAAAATTTGTAGAGGATTATAATAAGTATTGATTAAATTTTTAAAAAAGTCAGTACAAGTTTCTAAGTTTATGTTATATTACTGGGACTTCAAGTTTGCCATCAGTCTGACAATTACCCACATATAACGGACGTCATCATAATGTTCACTCATTCAAATATAGTATTACAAAACGGCATTTTCAACCAAGTTTCAGTCAGCCTTAAATAATAAACAAATAATAATGAATAAAAAATAATTGCTAATCAAGACAATTAATAATTCATTATTAGTATTAGCATTAGTTCGAGTGTAAAGGCAGCCGAAAAGTCGCTAAATACACTCCATCTAGTACGGCGGCTTCCATTCGGATATAGCGATTTCGTACGTCCAAGCGGACACACAATCAAGTATTGCAGAGCGTTTGAATTGAAAATGTCAATTTTGAACGTTTTAGATTAAAATCATTTATTTTCAATTTAAAATAATAAGTAGTCTCATTTGTAATTTATTACTTTTCAGGGCTTGAACTTTGAATCCTCCAAATAAAAAAATTCTTTATCGCTTAAAAATTAAAACCAAGATTTGAATAATAAATCATTATACACTATATACTACTATATACATATAACTAATTTGAAATCGAGATTTGTAAATTACAACATCCAAGTCCGTTATTTCATTAATCATCCAGTGCCCAGTTTACGTCAGTTTTATCGGGTTTGACATTTCCGAGTTAATGAATTTTTAATTTGAAAACGGAATTGCATTAGGGCTTCGATATACGTTACGCAGTGTGGTTCAAATCGCGATAAGACCATGGATAAAGCAACGAATAAATCCCGTAAATGGTAAGTGTGGTGTATTTGTATTTGTATTTATATGACACACACACACACACATATATATATATATAATCAATAAACTTGTTGGCGCATCGGAAATTACATCTGAATACTGATAAAATTATTCCAGCCGGATAATGCGCTGATATATATCAACCTTCAATTATCTTTCACTAAAGGAAAATGATTTTCCTTATTTAGGGCGTAATGAAAAACGATGTTTTTTCGATATCGTTATTAATCATCATTATGCGCCAGATAGCGGGTCACCCTAAACATATCATATACTAAACCCTAAACATATCATTTAGATACATAAACCCTTCTAGAAGGAAAAAAACTGAAGTTGAAGATACCCCTTTCGTTCTCATAAACGACCGTGTTTACCACTGGGCAATTTTCCCTTGTGGTTTTTTTTTCTCTGAAGGTGTCAAGCCAATCTAATCCCGGGACTCGAGATTTGGGGTCTAATGTTTTTCACGATTAGCGAAGGTTCGATTAACGTTTCGATCATTCGGAATCGACAGAGTGCTCAGTCGAAGTCTTTAGAAGTCTTAAGTTGAGATATTGATCTGAGTCCTTCTATCCATGTAGCTTATAGCTGTTTTTTATCATGGCATTTAGAAAGAGAGGACAAAATTTTCGGATACTTTTTAAAGTTTAAAAATGTTAATAAATTTTCGAATTGTTGAAATTCTAACGATTTTAGTAAATATCTTGAATGTTAGAGAAATTTATTAGATTTTATTATTAATAGAATCTAGTTTCCGATAGAAAATTTCAAATACTAAGATAAGTTTTAAAAGAAAAATGCCTCAAAGAGGTATTGAGAAGAATTTTCGTCCCTTACTATTTTAATCTCATTGAAGGATATTCCATTCAAAATCTTGGATTATTATTTTTTTTTTCAAACATGTTTTTTCAAAATTTATTTCCAACAAAATTTCTTTACTCCACTCTATGAAATATAAAATTGGTATTTTTCGTTACCACCTCCTAATAACTTTTTCGGACGGGCGTTGTAAAAAATATCGTGTGATACACACTCGCAAACAATCACCTATTTTGCGCACTTGTATCACAAATAACTATATTGACCGTTCCAAAGGGACGTATTATCTGTTCTTAGATGTTGTTGTTGTTGACTGTTTTTAGGAGTTTCTTATTGACCGTTCTTACGGTAATTATCACTAGATTGCTTCTATCAATTTCTAGGGATTGTAATAAATTTTATTAGAGGTTTTTCTCAATCGTTGCTAAGGTTGTTATTATTAATTGCCAGGGGTTATTCTTATTGTCCATTACTGGTGTTTTTCGATGGCGCAGTTAATTCAGACGCTCGCGAAGGCTGTAATTATTAGGGTGTCTATACCTTATCACGAAATCGAGAAATGAACGAGAATTTCTTTCACCAGGGAAAACCCGGGAATTGGATTCAGTGACCAGGATTTTTCAAATTAATATGTAAATTAAAAGTACTTTTATATTTTTTTACACTGATTCTAAGCTGGAAGAAGGAATTTGTGAAAATATCATCATTTTCCCTTGGAATAGGGGATTTTTCAAAAGATTTACAATTCTGACTTGGAGCAGTGAATTTTCTAAAAGAACTATATCTCTAGGCTGGAACAGGAAATAAGTAATAGAAATATGAAAAAGCACGTCAAGAATTACAATTATCCTGACTAGGAAGAGCAAATTTTCGAAAGGAGTTATAATGTCTATTTTGCGACATAGACTTGCAGTAAAGAAATATAATTTTGAGTTTGGGTCAGGGAGTTTTTATGAAGAATTGTAATTTCCACTTTTGTACAGAGAATTTCATAGAGAATTATAATTTTGACTTCGGAACAGGCAATTATCGCAAGAATTTAGGTTTTTGACATTGAGATAGGGAATTTTCTGATAGGATATTAATTCTGAGATTGAGGCGGGAATGATTTCCGTACATAATTGTAATTATCATTTCAGGTGCAACTTAGCACAGAAAACTTTATAAAGAATTACAGTCTTTCCTTTTATGACAGGCAGTTTCCGTAAAGAATCATAATTTGACTCAAAACAGGGAATTTTTTACATTAAACGGGAATTTTCTAAAAAATATTCAATTTTCGTTTAGTAGAAGGGAATTTAAAAAAATCCCTGCTCCCCTCTTCCAAATTTTGGAGAAAGAGTGTTACTATGTTTCTGAATTATGATAGAAAATTTTATAAATATATATATATATATTTCTTACTTTGAATAGAAAATTTGAGAAAGAATATTATTTTTGTCCTGAAACAAGGAATTTTTTCATGGAATGGTAAATTATGGAAAATCATTTTAATTCTAATTTTTTGAAAAGGGTCTTCATAAAAACAGTCCCTGTTCTGAGTCAGAATTTGTTAGATTTTGAAAAATCCTTGTTCCAAATAAGAATTATTTTTAATTTAAAAATTCTTTTCTTCAAACATATAAAAATTTGCTAGAATTTGAAACTGCTCTCATTACAATTTCCGAAAAAGGGAGTAGCTATAAGCATTTATTAATTATAAATAATAAAAAATGTTGTGAATAGATATATAATTCTCATTTGAAACAGGGAATTTTCGAAAATGAATGTAATTGAAGTGTGCTCCACAATAGTGTATTACACGCCACTTGTCATGAGAGTCACCTAATATGTAAATATATGTAGGTGCAAAATGATCCTTCTGACAAGTGGCGCATAATACACAGTTTCAGAGTACCCTTTAATTGTGACTTGAAACAGGGAATTTCAGTAGAGAATTATAATTTTGAGTTTGCAACAGGAAATTCCTGTGAAGAATTATAATTTTTAATTTGGATGGGGAATTTTCCTAAAGCATATTATATCCTAATACTAGGAACAAGGAATTTTTGATATTGAAAGGAAATTTCTCAGAATAATTTTAATTCTGATTTAGAAGAAGTGAATTTGAGAAAATTTTTTGTTTTTCTTCACCGTTGCTAAGGTTTTTATTGTACATTGCCGGGGGTTGTTATTATTGTCCATCATTAGGGGTGATTAATGTTGCTATTATTTAATTCTAGGAGGTATTATTATTGTATATTGTCAGGGGGTTTCATTTATAGTATCCAAGAGTTGTATAGACTTTCACTAAACTTTTAATTTGATCTTTGCAGAGGTTTTTATTATTTTTAGTTACAAGAGCTTGTTATTATTCATCGTTAGAGGTATTTAAGGGTTTTTATAGCTTGGTTTTTTTCCCCCGTCTCTAGTGGTTGTATTGATTTTTTTACCGATGGTGAGGTTGTTATTTATTACTAGGAGTGGTTATTATTTTTCGTTGCTAGGAGCTGTTATTGCCAACTGCTGATGTAGTTATTACTCGTTGCCGGGAGTTACTATTATTATTATTGTCTGTTGTTTCGGATTGTCATTTATTGTAGTGGACATAGGGTTGTTTTTAGTCTCTTGTTTCCAGTTTCACAGTCTTAACTTTTATTCTGAGTTCATCTTGATTCTTGCAAAGGTTCTTACTATTGTCCATTACTAAAGATTGTTATTATCCATCGCTAGGGGTTGTTATTGTTAGCTGCTTAGCTTTGTTTGCAGCAATTTGTGAGGATTTTATTGCCTCTTGCGAAGGAATTATCTTGACCGTTATTAAGGTTGTTATTAGTTTATATATTATCATTTTATTACATTTTATGATATTATTTTTATATATATTTACAAGAATTATTATATTGAATTTGCTCAGGGATTATTGTCAGATTACAGTATTATAAATGTTTAAATTAATCATCAAACAGTCTCAAATTTATATATCTGCATTGATTGAGAGAGAATTTAAATGAAAAAATAAAACACAAGAAAAATATGTTATGAAAATTCAATAAAAATTGTAGTAAGTGCTAAATGACAGCAATCGATTTTAAAGAAGAACTATGAGATAAAAGTAATAAAGTTTAATCGAAATCATTGGAAGTAACGGAAGCGCGTTAGTTCTGAAAGTCTTTCTCTGCAGGATCATAAAATCAAGAAAGTGCCCCCTGTTTCGTGTCCCAGTTTGGTCAACGGCACATTTCCGTTTTAGGGTCCATTTGGACTGAGTGCCGAGGGAAGACTTTTGTGGTTAAAGCAACAGAGGAGTACCTTTAGCGTAAATCGTGTAAGCATCGTAAAACTCTTAACCATTTGGTCATTCGTTTGCCAAGGAGTCACTTTTGAAATTCGACACCCAGGATTATTCAAGTTAGTTCAAGGACTTTACAGCTGTTCACGTCACTGACCGCGTTCTGGGGATTAGCAACTAATGCGATCATATAAAGTGGCTTATAAATTGGATATAATTCACTCTTTCAATCACCTGAATTGCGTGAAGAGATAGTGCGAATTTATCACTATAGAGAAAATAGATTAAAAGATTTATATTTGAACGCAAATGCGAGTTAAAAACAATGTTACAAATGTCGTACTAATAAATTTTCGTTTCCGTCAATTACTCAAGCAATCAAAAATACAATTAGGTAATTAAAAATTTTTTTCTGTATTCATTTGTATTCAGTTTTTATACAGGCTTAAGGGTTTTCCAAAGTGCATGAAAAATCCATTCAAGAAGAGCATAAATTCATTGAGTCTATTTCCAAAAAGGCACTTATTATTCATCAAATCAGGTGCACATGCATATTGCAGGTGATTTGTTCTGAATATGTAGGTGTTATTGATGTTCTGACACATTCAGTATCTACATTTGTAAAATTATAGCTGTGAATAACTAGAATATAATACAGAATCCTTATTTAAATCATTTTGTATCGATCGACTATGGATATGGGCATATCAACGTAAAGTGTCATTTTTTCTAAGAAAAAAAAGTCAAAAACAAATCTCAAGGCACACATTTCATACTTTTTTCCTACGTTCTGCATACATGTAGAATCGCATTTTTTAGCTTGGTCAATATCTTTGCGCATGCGCGCAGTTTGCACAAAATATTATAATTAATAAATCCATGAAATCAATTAAATAAATGATATTTTATGAATGGAAGTTGAAAGAGGGTTGTTTCTTCTTTTTTAAAGCTCAGGATACTTTCCAGTAATGTGTAAATTACCATCTTCTTGATTTAGAATATACTGGGTGTTTTTTTTAACTTGAGACATCGAAATATCTCAAAAAATACGCATCCTATGAAAAAAATATCCGTTATAAAAACTTTTTATTTTCGAGGGAGAAAAGCGACTTTGAACAAATTTAGCCTCCCCCAGGAAGCAGGAGTAGGGGTAACTTTGTAATTACAAATGTGAACCCTAATTTTTCATCACATATTAATTATTTACTGGCCAAAATTTTGATATGAAATTGATTTTTTATTTTTTATTCTAACTAATATGATCTTAGTTTGCGAATAACTTTGGGCCTTCTGAATAGGAAAACCTTTTTGTCAAAAAAATATTTTCAGACGAGTAATTGGATGGAAAAAAGTAATATTTTTCCAAGATTTGACTATTTACTGTAATATTTCAAAACATTCTGAAATATCACGTGATATTTGAGGCACATAATTTTCCTTGCGGGGACTTTTTTTGGCCATCGAAATGTAGCAAAGTCAGCAAAAACTTTAATCCTATGTTGATGCGCGCGGTTTTCACAGCTGCTGGCACTGGAGTGGACATTTTCGCTGCAATTTTGGAGTGGACATTTTAGCCTTGAATTGGGCATAACTTTTTGGGCGCACTGCAATATTACCTTTATCCGTGGTAAACTTCTTCGCCCCAACATACTACTTCATTTCCGTGCGCATAGAAGAGTGTGCTTCAAGTATTCTTGGAGTAAAGTACGATGATGGAGTGGACATTTTTTCGCCAAATTCAAAATTTTCGATATTTGAATGTGTGATACTTCGATCATTTTAGGAGTACATCTTTTTCCTTTATATGGTGTCAACTGGCCACAAAATCTTATAAAAAATCGAGAGCTTTTGACCTGGGCAGTTGCGCGCACTTTCCACAACTACAGATCTTGGAGCGGACATTTGAGTTGTAAAAGTGGTGACACGACTTTGAGATTTTCTTGCTGAGTTATAAATCGAAGCACAATGTTAAATCTGTGAAATTTCAGTAGCCTATACTCTACAGAACTAGCATGATTTTTCTCAGAATTTTCAAACATTGCGCGGAGAAGCTGTGAGCGTGCAAAACATTCAATTTGCAGCTGGTGACAAAAATTACGCAGGTATATTTTTGGAATTTTTTCCAACTATTATATGTTTTATTTTTTAGGAGGGTTTCTGTAATGACTGTAAGCTTTTATTTCTATTTCAGGGAGTCCATCTGTAAATTTTTATTTAATATAACTTGTATTTTAAGTTTTGGTTTGCGTATAATATCACGGTGAGAGAAAAATGACACTTTCCGTGGAAACGCCCATTATGTTAATGTTCCCGGAAAATATCCATAAATTCGGAAATAACCAATTTCTTATTGTTTTTGGGCTAATTTTGGAGATAATTTTCTGCAAGTCTGTTAGAATACAGTTCTATTAATTTGTTTAAATTCAGTTATAAAAACCTGAGTTTATATCAATATTGATAAATTCTTTAAATTAAGCTTAGGTTTTGATTGCATCGAAGGAAAAACTCTAGAAATATCTTATCAAGTCACCAAAATATTGCAGAAAATTATCTTCAAAACTAGTGCTAAATTTTTTTGTTAAGTATGCACGTCTTGGGACCCCCTGAACCCGAAAAACAGGGTTTTACTAATGTTTCTGCCTGTATGTCTGTCTGTGAGCACGATAACTTTTGAAAAAATTGATATATTGGATTCGGTATACTCTTCAAGTATCCTAAAATGAATGTCAAGTTCGTTAGCCAGCCATTTTGAATAAAAATTGAAAAAGTGAGCGCATCTTCAAAACTTTTGAGACCACCTTTTTGAAGATTTTAAAATTCTATGAAAATTTATGACTTCATTTGCTAAAAAAAATTACCGAAGTTATGGCATTTGCAAAATTAAAAAAAAATGAACATTTAAAGCCAAACGACGCACAATATGAAAAAATTTCGGGAGAAGAAAAATGTTGCATTTTGAACAACCCTACACGATTATCGCAACAACTTTCTAAATTTGTCTGAAAAATCGAAAATTAAAATTTTTCCCGCATACAAAATAATGAAAAATGAAAAATTTTATTTCACTAGTCAAACTATGCATGATACGAGAAAAGTTTCTCATACACAAAAGAGTGAAAACTCATCCAAATTTGTCATCAATCATTTTCTGATAGGACGCGTTTTAATCGTAAAAAATAACATTAACCCTAATTATTCACACTTCAGTAGAATCGAATATTAGTCATACCGGGTCCTAATGAGTCCTAAAATTCTAAGAAAATTGCTAGGCATTATTTAAGGATTGCAAAAGATGCTCTTTTAGTTTTTGTAACCAAAATTAATTTTCAGATAGTACGAGTAGATTTTCTTTTAGTCGTAAAAAATAAGATTAAAAATAATTTTTTGTTGTCTGAAAAGAGGAGACAAGAGACGAAAAAAATGAAAAGACAAAAGCTGTTAAAACGAAAAATATCTACAAATTTGTTATAAAAATATATTGAAAATAAAAAAATTAACTTTTTGGAAAAAAGGATGCAAGTTGCAGTAACATTTTATTAAGCAAAATTTTTTGCTTCAATTAAAGCTACAAATTTGCATGTTTTTAGTTTAAATTGTAAGAAATAATATTGAAAATAAACAAATCAAATTTATGGAAAAAAGTCAGAAGTTGTAAAAAAAAACGTTTAATAATGCATATTATGAATTGTAATGATATAAATTTATTAAAATGATATAACAAGGATGCGTTATGTCCTCGTGGCTTTTTATCATATTCATGGATAAGTGTCTTAGAACTGCCCTCTTCGACGAAAAAGGTGTAGATCTCGAAACCGTCAAGGTACGTGGGTTGGCTTTCGCGGATGACAAGATTGTTATGGCAGAATTAGTCGAAGACTTGCAAAGAATGTTGAATAAACTTAACACAAGCATGAAGAACATGGACCTCAAAATTAACGTGAATAACACGAAAGTCATGGTGTTTGAGGGAAAAAGTGAGAAAACAATATGCAACATAGTCCTAAATGATGAGAAATTAGAACAAGTTGACAAGTACGTATATCTAGGTAGTCTATTCACTAACGACGGAAAAATAGATGGGGAATTAGATAGGCGCATAAATAAGGGTAAGCAGGTTATCGGTAGAGCAAGGTCCATCCTCACAAATAAAAACATATCACAAAAAGCTAAAATGGCCATACATAACTCTATTTTCGTACCGACTGTACTATACGGTAGCGAGACATGGACCTGTCAAGAAAAAGACAGGAGTAAAATCAACGCGATCGGCATGAAACCTCTGCGCATAATATGCGGGAAAACACTGATGGACAAAGTACGAAACGAGACAATCCTCGAAGAATGTGGTACAGAGGAGACACTAGTTGACATATGGGAAAGAAATCAGCTAAGGTGGTTCGGACATCTTGAAAGAATGAAAGATGAACGACTGACCAAGCAAGTGTATAAAGGTAAAGTAAATGGCAAAATGCCCAGAGGTAGACCGCCGAAAGAATGGTTAGAATCTGTGAATGAGACACTAATACGAAGAGACATAAGAAGCCAAAGAAATACAAGAGCCTGCATGAAAAAATGCATGGACGTGAATGAAGCTAGAGTAGTATGCCAGGACAGAAATATGTGGCGACAAATAGTTTATAAACAGAGTGACAATAGAGTGAATGATGCCTGAAACAAAAACCTTGGATACTAATGGGCCCAGATCAATCTAAAACATCTATACATAACACATACATACCCATCCACCCTATACACATATACCGATCAACCTCATACCTATGTACCTATTTCACTACTTTCCAACCGAACAAGTCACGCCTACCCCGGAAGGGAAAAGGCTTAATGGTATAATAATAATAATAATATATTTTTCAACGTAGCTGAGAACTAAAATTGTTGCGAAAAGGAACAAATATTAAAGTAATCATGAAAAATAAAATTTGTGTTTAATTTTGCAATATCTGAATAAGAAGTCCCAGGCCGAGATACAGAAATAAATTTAATATACATTTGATATAATAGTGTTGAACAGAAGATCGCATTTTGGCCAAAATCGAGTGTCAAGCACGCGAGGAAGCACTAGATACGAAATGAGAATGTGTTCGTTAATGTAGTTAAAAATGCATATGTTTGGTTCTAAATTAACTTTTCTGTAAAAATTCAAATTTTTTGCTTGAAAATTCGACGGTTTTAGCGGAAATTCGTCCTTGAGGTTGAAAATTCAAGAATCTGGATTAACTAATTGTCTTTGATTGAAAAATCATTAATTCTTGAAAACTTGTTTTTTCGGTTGAAAATTTAACTATTCTTTGGAATGTTTTGTAGTTCAACTTTTCAATTTTCGGATGGAAATTTGTCATTTTTAGTTAAAAGTTCTATTTTGTTAAAAATGCATGTTGTTTGGTAGCAAATTAATCTTCGTAGTTGAAAATTCGTGTGTTTGGTTTTAAAATTCATCCTTGTAGGTAGACATTTCATATTTTTTTCTCAAACTTCTTTAATGATTTACACGAAATTGGTTCCGTTTTTTAATAAACTCATTTTTTTCCAATTGAAAAACACAATATCTTGCAACATATAGTTTTTATTTTTTGTTTAAACTGAAACTGGCACTTTATCTTGCGATCCGCAGCTGAGCTTGTTCCAATTATTCAGATTAAAATCTTTTAGTAGATTTTGAAAGGTTTTAAAAATAAATAATAATATACTTTTACTACACTGTTAAAAATATCATTAAATTCAAAATACTAATGTATATTAAAATTAATATCTCAAGCATATTAAATCGCTATTTAGGTACGTGTTTATAAATTTTCATATACATTCATGATAATCACTCAGATAATTCCATTTTACACAAAATCAAAATAAGATTAGCAGTAATTTTCGGCTCTTAATAATAAAACATGATACCTTCTTACAATTAATCAAAAATAAAATTATATTTCAAATCGAAAAGTTCAATTACGTGAATAAATAACAGACCTAACCTACAATCTACTGTACTCACATTAAATTTCTATGATTCCGGGTAAATTTTGGAAAGAGTTCCACATGTACGTTGCACTTTAATCTCCCAAAGCTTGAAGTCGAAGAGAAAAATTTTAATAGAGGAATGAACCGTAAATGACTAGTCTACCTTCCGAACACAATTTTTTTAAACGGAGTTACGCCACTGATTCTAGATTACTACTTCAATTGCAAATATTTGATAAGACTTAAAGAAATAAAAGCACTTTGAGTTTTCAAGCACGCTGCTATAGTCTATACCGACCTGTATATTATATTTAATATAAAGTGCACATCTATTCATATTTTAATATATATTAAACTTCAACTCCCGTGAATGCAAATGACTTCAGATACATCTGTATTAAATAAAATAAAATTAAATACATATTTTTCTAACAGTGTACTTTAATCAGTGTCTAAAAATGATGAATCCTTTAACCCCAATACAAATTTTGTGTAGAATTGTAGCGCGTGGAGCGCTGAACCAAATTATTTTTTGATGACACAACGATGCCAGATATTGTTCACCAGGAAAATTATGTATGATGATACGAGCATGGGAGCTTGAAACGATGGAATCTGGTCATCGAGTGGCTTGTGTAATCAGGAAGGTAATTCAAATGGGTATACATTATACACTGTAGACTGCGCACTATATAGTGTACAGTGTACAGGGTTGTATCGTTCACTGCACAAATACTCACATCAGATGCTCTACTGGTTATTCGACGATATTTAACGAAGCCTCGTCCAGCCTTTGAAACGACTACAAGCTTCAGGCTCTTCGAAATCTAATGCGATGTAGTCTTGTCGAGAGAACGTTAGTGACGATGTAAATAATAGTTGCCAAAGATCTGGTGCAGAAGGTAATGCGGCACCTGCTTCGATATGGGTCTAGGATCCACGTATGTATACACAGAGATAGTTCTGTGGTAGACGATAGATACCCGAAAGCGTGTGAGAACCCCAAAAGGGATTTGAACTGGAATTCGAGAACCTATACGCCATCCGCTCTATCCTACACACACTTACTTGTATTTTATTTACAACGCAACGGAGCGCGATTTAACGCGTACTTTGACAAGCGAGACTCCTGAGGGTACTTTAGATACTAGGGAAACTATCTACGATGGGGATATATTTGTATGGAGTACATTCAGTGATAATGAGTACACAGCAAATACCGATCTAAGTAGTAAGTACATCGTCGCCTTGCGCAATTTTCCCAAAAAAGTGCATGTTGGTTAACTCTAGATTTACATAACGTCTCCGCAAGTGATGAAACTTATTTCAATTTAGGTAGTTTACGAAAACAAATTGGGAAAAATGGAAAACCCATGTACAGTTGGTAAATTAAATGAGGTAAGAGGTAAGAATGAGGTAATTGAAATGTGATTTCACCGCAGCGATGCTAACCTTATTTCTTATTATGAATGTGAATTCATACCTAGAGACGCTTGGAAAAGTCTTTTCCAAAGACCAAGTAAATATATTTGGAGGAAAAAGGACACAAATTAGACACGACACCGAATATGTGGACATATTTTTATCATCATCTACTTGAGGATTGTTAATTTTCCATAATAGAAGTTAAATATTCTTGTTTGAAAATAGCACGATATATTCTCAAATTCTTCGGTTAATAACCTGAAGATTTAGGTTTATGAGAAGATATAGCAACTAAACGGAGAAAGTTCCGATAACCTCACCTCATAACTTCGAGTAAAGACTTCGTGTATTTTCCATATGCTCATATGAAAAATTACTAAGAGATTACCACAGTAGGCCAGGAGACCCGATTTTGTGGCCAAAATTTTCGTAAATTCATTGTTATTGAATTATATCCTGAATCATTGACAGTTACGCAAACTATATATATATTTTAAATTCTTTATGTGTTTTCCGTTCAAATGCTTCATATATTTATAGTTATAGATTCGTTATTATTTTTAAATGGTTGCTCTTTCTTACTCTTCCTCAGACATTAGAAAATAAACAAAACGTGAATATGATAAAAAAATTAAATGCAGTTTAAGAGTTATTAATGTTAACAAATAAATAGCACTTTGGTAAATTACTTTCTGTCATTCGCTCGTCCCTCGTCATCCGCCAAGCTATTTCAACATTAATGAATACGGATGTAGAATTTTTTTTCGAAGCCGATCTTATAATTTCTGTTTGGGTTCAAAAATATGTAAACAAATAAAATGGGAAAATTGGCCATTTCAACAATATGATTTCTTATCTCTGAACAAATTACTTAAATAAACTCGATGTTGATAAGAATTATTGAAGATGCATTTAATGAAAATAAAATTGTATCCAACATTGTACTTTATAAACAATTTATAAAATAATAAAAAAATTACTAAACTATTCAGGCCCATGTGTAGACCAATGTACATAACAAAGAAGTTAATATTGGGATGAAAGGATTTTATTAGAAGATGATTTTTTATAAGAAAGAATCAGATTTTTCGATTGCTTAAAGATTTTTCTGAAATCTAAGAGTTACGGAAAATATGAATACGCCATTCAATTCTGCGGGAAAAATTACATAGAGTTTATATATTGGACAGTTTGCCGCACAAGTGTTGTAGATTTCGAGACAAAAATACTTTTGTGATAATAATTTTTCTGTACATTTTACGAATTTCCAGAAAAACTAATTTGGAAATTTTTGGAATTTGTAAGGAAAAACCTTATTTCATTGATTTCTAACAGACAACTCACTATTCTACAAAAAATGACTTTTCGGAATTACACCGATTCCCTCATCAGAGTATCTTTAAAATTTCGCAGATAGTTTGTTAGTATTTTGAAGTTTTCGATTTCATCTACCCGTACATATAATTGGTTCCAAAATACTAACAAACTATCTGCGAAATGTTAAAGATAATCTGATGAAAGAATCGGTCTGATTCCGAAACATCATTTTTTTACAATGCTGAATAAAGATTCTGGAAAAGTCAATGAAATAAGGTTTTTCCTTACAAATTCCAATTTGTTATTTCCCAGTTGTTAAATTAAGAATATTAATAACGTGAAGTTCTTTTCATACATTAATATTTTTTGATTTTTGGAACCTTCGATAACATAGGTTTGACAGGTCGGTTAATTGGTAAATAAGGGGGGGGTGGGCTGAAAAATAAGTCAGACAAGTTTAAAAGAATATCAATATAATATAACTAAATAAAAATAATCAAAATTTTTTCAGAACTTATTTTCATCAAATTTCCATATGTTTAAAGATATGCTGATGAGTCATTGCGATTTGATGTAAACTTATATTTAAAAGGAGCCAAAAAACATTGAAAGATGTTTATTAAATCAGATATCATTTAAAATTCAAGAAATATTGAAGTTAGCACTATTTTTCAGAAACTTTAAAAAATGACAAAATAACTTCATATTCCACAGTAAAAGATTATAATTAAAATAATAACACCTTAAAAGTTTTTAACCTCAAATTGAAAAATGAACTTAAATTGAGCGAAAATGTATATGGGTTCAAGTAAAGTTTCTTTGAATTTAAGAGAGCGTATAAATGCATTCTGCAATTCAGATATTCACCTTCTTAAACTTGGATAAATATTTGTTGAATTTGTTTTCATCTCTGAATTTAAAGTCAGAAAAATTTTATGGAAACTAACAATGTTAACAGCTTGTAAATCCTGGAAAAAATATTAGGTAGTCAAAAATAAGGGCCTACTCTCTCAGCTCTTCATTTCCTTCACATTCCAACTAGAAATGCACTGATGAGACTGAAAACTCAAAATTTTTGTTTAAATGGAGAAAAGTTTCTCGCTCCAACAAAAATTTATTTTCCGAGACTCAAGAGCTTATTGAATTCCTTTCCTTCACCTTTCCTTTCGCGAGACTTTCACTTTTCCTGTGAATTTTTTATGAGATGTTTCCGCCACTAATCCTGTCGCGAATACCGAAAATAGTTCATTTACTTTCCCGACTGATTAACAGCTTCTCACTGTACAATCAAATTAAGCGATTAGCTGGAAATTCAATACCACCAACACACATATCCAACCTATATTTGCAAGAGCCTCTCCCAATGATCGATTACTCCCAAGGAAAGCCATAATTGAATAATAAATAATGAATCTGGCCTAGATAACCCCGCGGCCGAATTTCGTATCAACAGTGGCTCGAATCTCGAAAAGCAACGACGACGAATAGAAGTCGGTGGTTTCTTATTCAGTTAAAACCAACCTAACGGTGTAAGCTCCACCCTTTTTAATCCGTTAAACAAACTTGCATAATCTCTTCGTGCCATTCACGCAGACTATCAGAAACGTTCATGAACGCACGTGCTTGAATAGTGAACACTCGAATCCAACGAGCCTGGCTTTAAATATTCACGGTTTAATCTAAACTTTCATCTTATCGGAGAAATCCAGGGCAGAGGATTGGCTGTCGCACCAGGCAAGCGGTTTTCCTGTAAATTCCAGCTTTAAAGGCTTTCTCGCACCGAAGTAAGGCGCGAACGACTTTTCGAATTGGCCCCAGGCACTTTAGGTTGGGTTCTTCCTGAGAACCGTGGGAAATGCATTTCATTTCAAACTACTTTTCGCTAGGGCTGTACCGCGATACAACCGTTCACCAAACTGGATTCCTTCCTTTCGATTTAACCACGTTGATTGGGTCAGGATGTTTCTCTTCCAATTCCTGGGAGTTTTCTTCGATCAGAGGGATGATGACAGTTGCAACAAAAACTCGGGGAAACTGGATAAGGGAGACGAAATTGTTCGAATTTTCCAATTGGGATTGACTGACACAAATTGAAAAATTGCAAAAATGAAGAAATTCACCAATGTGGATTTTTCTAGAATGTTTCATTCCCAATTCGATTTTAAGGTAAAACGCCCAGTCTTCCTTAGCTTAAATTGTCGAGCTGAAAATAAGGTGATTTTCGAGAATCTTTTGTGAAGAAACGAAAGAGCAGATTTACACAAAACTTGAGCCATGTATTTTTATATATTCAAAGAGTATTTGGTAAATTATTAGAAAGATGTTTATTTTGTTGACTAGCGTTAATTTAATTCAGTTTTTCGGTGGAATGACGGTTTTTGACCTACTAATCTTGTTAAAATGTTTATTGAAAAACAAGCATTCGCTAAACGACGTTGAGCATCATTAGGAATACATTTTTTGGATAAACTAAATATGTCAACTTCTCGTCACAATGTATCTTTCCGAAAAATGTATTCCTGATGAGGCTCAACGTCGTTGAGCAAAAGCTTGTTTTTTTATAAACATTTTACCAAAACTAGTATATCAAAAACCGTCATTTCACCGATAAACTAAAGTATTTGTTAAAAATTTGAAAAGTATACGACTCGCTGATAGAGTTCTCAAACGGTGAGCGTATTTGAGGCTGCAATTTTCGTCTGAAAACAAAAAACCAATAACGATCTTTCTAAAGTAAAGGACAAAATCAGAACACAATGAAATTCGCAAATCCAAATTAAATTTCCAACCACCTCCTTTCCAGCTTATGAGAGAATAATGTTCGGAACAACATGATTCGAAATCAATTCAGACTTTCTCATCAGAAATTATTTATAGGAAAACTACAGATATCAACGATAGAAACTTATAATAATTAAAGCTCACATATTTACCTTCAAATAAAAACATGGAGACTAATATAAAAAGTTATTTGGTCTAATTTTCCATCCTTTGGCAAAATGTACTTTGCAAATATAAGACTTTATCACAGAAAACAAAGATCAATTTATACAATGAATAACCCCATTGAAAACTTTTTTATATTTCGAGAGATCCTTTTTTCAAATTACAATAGATACAAATAGTGCCTTTTCAAGATTCCGCTATTTGTACCGAAAAAATCTGGCTATTCGTACCGAAATTTCGGTAAACGTAGCCACGGCCAAATTTAAAATACACATTGTTGGGTTTATCGATCTTGAAACTTACTACAACATTTGTAATTAAATACAATTTTTATACTTTATTTATTCTTTTTCTCAAATAAATCTATCAGTTGTCGATCACTGGGGCCTTGATGATAATAATTCTTTTATTTTTCCGCCTTTAATTTTGGAATATTAAAATTTTATACCGTAATAGTATTTTTAGTTGCTAGATTTTTTCACTTTTCAATCTTACACTGAGCTTTCATTGATTCTCCAATTATTTACAAATAACTCAATTAGAAAACCTTAAAACTTTTGAAACTTGAGATTTGTCTATTTCGCTCGCTTTCAAAATACAGTGCATTAGTTTAACAAATTTAATTTTTATATTGTTCAACTATATGAGTATGTGTGCTTTTATTTAGATATCTGTCAACTTATAAAGCCTTTGTTTCAAATTAGCTCATCATAAAACTTTTAGTTTTAAATTGAACACTTTCAAACGCCTCTCATTTATAAATTTTCAAGAACCATCTTTTTATTTAGAGGTTTTTGAATGTATAACGTTTTTGATTTAAAGACGTTTAACTTCCAGTTCTTTAATTAAAAATTATTAGTAAAAAATATTTTATTCTACGCATGTATTATGCGTGACAGATTCGTCGTGTGTACGAAGACGTTGATTGATTGATGAATTGCTAGTCGCCACACGTCTGGGGTTCGAGTCCCCTTACTCACGGACTTTTACATTAGCCCATTTCACCGAGTAACGTTCTGATCTTATAGTTAAAATCTGTGCACTGCTTGATAAAAAAATGTCTTTACTACTTTTCTGAATAATATTAGTCCCATCTTGATCTACGCTTGCTTCAGAAAAATATATTTTTTATTTCAGTTTCCCTTGTAGGTAAAAGCTGCGATTCTTATTCAATCCTACTGACCAATAGATGATTTCATTCCTCTAAAGATTATGTACAACCCTATTTTATTGATTTTATTTAATGCTTTAGATTCTTTTCATAAACAAATGTTTACCTAAATAGTTTTAATTTGATTAAAAATGAAGTAAAAAGAATTTTAAAGAACCTTTCAAGAAATAAATTTAGCCTTAGGTCGTCAAGAACGCAAAAATCCTTTAAGTTAAAGAAAATTACAAGGATTTTTAAAGAAAAATACATGGTTTCATCTATTTTGTAATTTTGACTCCATATTCGTGTACTTTTGGGCTTCTGCAAGAACTTTCCTACTTTGCAGTTATCTTGAAACTATTTTATTGTTAAAATTGTTGAATGATTGTAATCTTAATAATAAACTCAATTGAATATCATACAAAAATCTGATAAATTATTTTATCAATTACTCCACATTAAATCACTAGGGGAGAGTGCCCTTGGTTGGGACGGTCCTTGGTTGGGACAGCGGGGATAAATGTTATAGATTAAGCATTAAAAATCTGAAAAAATTATTTCAGTTTTCATTTATTATAAGGCATGAATGGCTAAAGTGAAAATTATTTTTGTTTAGCTTACCCCTAGATATGAACGAAAATCACTCACAGCTATCAAAAGTAAAATGTTAGGGTATTTTTCCAGTGAATTTTTATTATCTTATCAAAATATTTTTGCAAAATAAAAAATATCTGCTTGTAGGGAATTTAATTAGTTTTATATAACCATTCATGTTTTTCAAAAATACTAACACTAACTATGCGTAAAAAATTATTTTCTATGCGCACGGAATATTCCTTGGTTGGGACACCTGCATGTTCCTTGGTTGGGACACTTCGCGCATGCTCATTACATTTGCTTTTGTTTTCGCTTTCGATAACAGTAGAAGAAAAATGCTGGTAAATAGCGTCGATGTTGTAAATAGCGATTGTTTATTGAGAACAACATTGAGGCAAGCTGTTCAACTTTATAAAATAATGATTATAAAAATTTCACATAAGAATATTAAGTTAACTTGGCAGAAGTCGTTTTTCTTTCAATGTATAACCTATAAAACATGCTATTACGAATGCTATATCTTTAAATAAGTGAATCGAGTAATAATTGTTCATGGAATTATGTGGTTTCCACTTAAAAATAATTGTTTTCGATTATCCGACATTTTGAAGATTTGTTAACATGTTCTAGATGGACAAAAAGTCCAATTTCAAAGTTTCATATATTTTATTGTTCAAATTTTTGTAAAATTAATAAATAAATATATATGTATACATATATAATACTTCTAGTTAATATCATTCTCTATATTTCAGAGTGAATAATGTCAGTTATATCAAGAACTGTTTTATTTGTTCAATATAAACTTTATGAAACTGACCAATTTTACACAGCTGTAATATATTGCTGCATTTACAGAAAAATCTTTTACATGACATATCTTGTTTCCCTTATACATTTCCTATATTTATTACTTCTTTCTAAATATTGTATCACTTTAGTTTAATCACTCATTCATAAATACACATTTTTTTAAGTGTCCCAACCAAGGACCGACGTGTCCCAACCAAAGACCGAGTGCCCTTGGTTGGGACGTTTTCATCGATTTAAACAAATCATTCTCAAATCAACAATTTGTTTTCATATTTCATGTTATCTGTTTCTAAGTTATAGTTAAGCATCACTCTTATGTATAAGCATACAAAATTAATTATATTCATATATTTATTATTCTTATGAGCAAAAAACAAAAAACGTCCCAACCAAGGGCACTCTCCCCTATAGTTTAAGCGAATCATAATTATGATTTGCATTTTGTAAAAAGGGTGGAAATCAATTTCACAAACAGTTTCGTCAACAAGGTGGATTAACCCAATTTCGCTAGGAAGTAGTTACAGGAAATTGAATTTATCCTTCCACTATAATTTCTCACAGTATTATTTATACTTCTTTCTTTTATACAAACGTCTTTATTGCCTCGCAGCCCCTTCAAATAGGCTTCTGAGATCGATTTCTCATTTTCGAGGGTGCCACGTCCTGGAGAGTCTGGATTCGATCGAGCAATCAAGTTTTCATCCTTCACCTTCAGTCTTTCTAGCAACCTTGTTTTTTTTCTCCGCCTTTTTCTTTCTATTTTACTTTTTTTTTCATCTTAATTTTTCCTTCTCCTTTCGGCTTGACGCGTATCGACGTTCGACCCTGGCTGAACTTTTTTCAAAATCCTGTTTTGGTACTTCGCAATACAGGTTGGAAAAGTTTGCCGTACGAATATTGCGGTCATCTTTCCAACATCGATCAGTTCCGGGAACTCATTAAAAACTAATTTTCAAAGGTTCGACGTGTTTCAAGCAAACTTTATTTTTTTATGGCTGCCGTTGTTAACTGTCTTTTGAAAACCTTGTTATACTTGAAGCTGATGCTTGGCAGAAAATTAGAAGACTTGGAAAAGTGCGCTGCGGTACGAAGAAACTTTATTATAAGGAAAGACGTCTCATAATATACCTTGAACTTTCTCTGTAAAGTTTTTTATAATTTTTGAAAACTTATCCATACAATTCAGAAAGTTCTAGTGTCAGATCAGTTTATATAAATTTGACATTAATTACGAGTAATAATGTAAAACTGTCAAATACAGTTGTAATTTTTTAAGCACAAGAAAGTTTTTATCAATGGTTGAATTTAAATTCAACTATAATTTGAATATTAGGACTTGTTGCACTCATCCCAATTCTGAGCAGATTATGAAGTTTTAAGATTTATACAGAATTTGTTGAAGTCAAAAACCGTAGAAGTAAAATTTTAATGCTATATTCTAAGAATGTCGTGATTGTAATTTGAATAAATTAAATTATTGAATAAAATTGTATTTATATTTAGAAATTACATAATAACTTCATCATACTCTTTTTTTAGTATTTCCAATACTTAGGATTATAGTTTTCAAACTAGATTTACAAAGGATGAGATGTCAACGTTACAACTCACCCAATTCCAAACTCAATTTAAAGGTTAATCGTAGTATAAATATTTTCCACTGAAGATAATTGGTAATTAGGATTTCATGAAACAGACAAACGCGATTTTATTTCTGGTATCCTCTTATAAATTTATAGAGACAGCTCTCCTTTTACATACTTCTGTCGTCATTTATTTAATGAACCTGAGATTTAATTTGGTCGATAAGTTAAAACACTATGTGATATTCCATCAAAAATAAAATACGAAAGAGATAAAGTTCTTAACAAATTTTTTTTAAGTTGCGGTGTGGTTAACCGAAATAAATAGAATTCAAGATATTTAAATATTGCAAGAGAATTCAAGAAATTCAATAGGCTTCAAGGAATCCAATAGAGTTCAAGAAACCGAATGGAATTCTAGAAATTCAAGAAATTTATTACAATTCAAGGTATTCAACAGAATTCATGAAATTCAATAGAATTCAAGGAATTTAATGGAGTACAAGAAATGCAACAGAGTTCAAGGAATGCAATGGAGTTCAAGGAATTCAGTAAAGTTTGAGAAATTCAATAGGATTTATGAAAGCTTCTCGTAAGCTCCTAATTAACGTTTGTATTTTATGACCAATTCTATTTCAAATCATGCAGAGAGGTTCAGCTTAGGCATGCAGAATGATTTGGTATTTGGATATATCATAATCATAGTCAAAATAAAAGAACACATATTTCACAGTTTGAGGAAAAAAGTTTTTTTTTTTGTAACAATAATATCGGTTGGTGGTAACCAAACCAAACTCCGTTCTTAGACTGTTGTCAATAAAATCCAAGTGATAACATTTTTGTTCTTTACAGTCTTATAATAAACAACACATTTTGATTATGGTGTCAACATTTTAATAAAATCGACGTTTCGGCTCGGCTTTGAGCCATTCTCAAGATCTGAAGTCGATAAAAATTGTCGGAAAAACATTAATAAAAAACTGACGTAACGTCAATTATTTCTTAATCATTAATAAACAATCCAGTTTAAAATCAAAAAATCTTTAAATCTCTAGCGAGATATTAAAGATCTACAACATATGTATTACATTTTTAAAAATAAGTCAAAGGCAACATTTAACGACGATGATATGATGGATTGTTTATTAATGGATTAACTTGGATTAACTGGATTTTTTATTAACGACTAAGAAATAATTTACGTTACGTCAGTTTTTTATTCATGTTTTTCCGACAATTTTTATCGACTTCAGATCTTGAGAATGGCTCAAAGCCGAGCCGAAATGTCGATCTTATTAAAATTTTGACACCATAATTAAAATGTGTTGTTTTTTATAAGACTGTAACGACCAAAAATTGTATCACTTGGATTTTTTTTATTTGATGCCATTATTCGAAGATTACCTATCTACATATTACACATCACTTATCTACATATCTCCTCAAATTCTTTCTTCGTAAACCACTGTTTCACACTGAAAAAAAAATTCTGGAAAATTATATTTTTGCATTTTTCTCGGCAACCACTTGCAATGTTCACACAAAAAAAATGAAAATTTATATTGAAGAAAATTTTTCTGGCCTCAAAAATGGCTAAACTCCCATTAAACGGATAGGATTCCATAATAATATAAGCAAAAGCTGTAAAGAGGGAAAAAATAAAAAATGTCGGGCTTTCCAGAAAATCTTCTTGATTTTTTTCGTCAAATTACAAAAAAAAGAAGATTCTCAGGAAAACTCCACATTTTTTCCAATATTTTTAGAAAATTTCTGCTAGTACAAAATAGGCATCCCATCAGTTTTATGCGGGCTAAACAATTTTTGATGTCGGAATTTTCGTTTAATTGTAATTTTTTATCGTAGACGATGCAAGATATCACAAAAGTGCAAATGGCATTTTTGTAGAACTTTTCTAAATTTTCAAACATTTATGTGAGCATTTTGTTTTTGACTTTCGTTGTTTCTGAGGAAAATGTGAAAATTCGATTTCTTTTAAATTATTTTTTTTTTCAATCTGAAGCAATGGATTACAAAGGACGATATTCAAGATATATGTAGAAAATATAACCATTTAAGTATTTCTAAAAAAAATAATTGTGTTTTTGAGAAATTTCACTATCCAGAATTTTAGAAGGACAGCCGTCATCTGTTATTTTTCCAATTGTTTACATTTTTTAGATCAATTGAAAGAGCAAGAATTCGATGGTTCTTCAGTTCTTAATAATTTGCAGGTAATCTTCAATTGATTGTAAAAATTAAAAATAAATTTTTGGTCAAACTATGAGATATGTTCCTTTATTTTTACTCTAGAATGATATATCCAAATAAAAAATCATTCTAACACCATGACCTAGACTTTTCTTGAAATTTTCCCTGATTTGAAGTGGAATAGGTCCTATTATTATTAATATTTTTAAGAAAATTTTTTTCGTTCGACGCGCAAGTTTTCTCTTTAAACGGTTATTACAAATCCAATTTTCAATTTATTAAAAAAATCAAAACTTATTTTCTAGCTATTGAGTTAATGAATCGATACAAACAAATTTGGATTGGAAAATGTGAAAATATCCAAGAAAATGGAGGTAAATTTATTATTTTTCTCGAGAGGCACGTTTTTTTCAACTTTGGGCGGGCATTAAAAATCAAATTTAGATTCAGGAAAAACAATTGAAGCTTATTTGTAGCTATTGAATTACTAAATCAACAAACAAACAAAAACAGTTTTTTGAAATAACTCATTAGGTTCCAAGAACATAGATTGGAATTGTTATCTCAACTTTGGATAATCCTTTAAACTCCAATTTTCAACTGAAATAAGCAATAACAAAAAAGATTTTGTAGCTATTGAAATGCGAAAGAATAGAAAAACTTAAAGTTCCAAGAAGTTGCGAAAATTTGAAAACAAAACTGCAAAAAAGTTTTAAAAATTCCAAAAAATAATTAATTGTATAAAATACGAAGTGTCTAGGCTAACCAAAACTATTTGCGCTATACGCTCACCGAATCTCGGTGCACCTAGACGCGGCCTATAAAAAAAAACTTTTTGTCACAATGTGTATTAAAGCTTAACTGAATTTTTTGAGTTAATATTATCAGTTAAGAACAATGGCCCCTGTACCATTTCATTCTCCGAGAAAGTTCCAAGAAAATAGATTGGAATTGTAATCTCAAATTTGGATAATTATTTAAACTCCAGTTTACAATCAAAATAAGCAAAAACAAAATGGTGTATTTGTAGCTATTCAGTTGCAAAAAAATGTGAAAAGTGAAGGTTCCAAAAAGTTGCGAAAATTCGCAAACAAATTTGCGAAAAATTTTGGAAAATTGCAAAAAATAGAATAAAAATTGACATTATCAGAAACAAAGTGTTTAGGCCTATGAAAGAAGTTTTTGTTACAATGTGTATTGTCATTTATCTAATTTTTCTGAGTTAATAATATTATTTTCGCAACAATGACCCTTGCGTCGTTTCGTTGTGCTACACTTCAGCTGCCTTGGATTCTTGTTATTCAAAGAGATAAAGCACTGAAACTTCTGAATGTTAGTATTTAAGGCTAAAAGATTTTTTAATTTAATTTAATGAATATAGGGATTGTTAATTAAAAATTGAGAGTTAATATTGCAGAAAGGAAATATGTGAAACATGAGTTTCAAGAGTTTGATATGACACCATGTCCAAAAGTAGCATGATAATCTGTTTTGAAGTATGCATAGGTTTGGAAACAGAATTAGTGCGCGTGTACATATATGAATATTAAATACTTTCATGAAGGTTCGATTGTTTCAGGCTAACTCGATGTTGACGATAATTTGACCATTACACAGAATACATGATTATGCGCGTGCTACAACACAGCCTAATCTGATGATTAATATTAATCGTCAATTGCGATCGCAAGCGAGCACGTTATACTCGACTGTTATACATAATATACACTTTCCCAGGTGGCGGGGCGGGAAATGTTTATGTACAAACAAATAACCATTCCTCCGTCAGACCGTCAAAACCAAAGCATATATGGGACTTGGACGCTGATGAATATTTATGTTGATAATGAACTCTATATGTGCAATTTTGAATAATCGAGAAAAGCAAATGGATGTAGAGGATTTATTAATCATATTGTGGTCGCGTCCAGTGTGCGCCGAAGTACGTCAGAGAACTAATTTTTATTATTGAAATTATAAATGATGAACAAGTGCCAAAAGTATTACATAGCAAATTGAAGCTGAAGAATTTACTTTAAAAATTACAATGCCATCGTATGAATTATATTAGCCATTCATCCTATATAGGGTATACAAGAACAAGACCGACCAACGGGGCAAAAGCGACCTTTCAAACAACATTGCTATTCTTAATTTCATTTTACTTTATATTTGCATAAAATAATCTATTTTATGAGAGAAATGGTGCTGTAAACTCAAATCTGGAACATTTACCTAGAAAATTTGATATTTACGATGGATAAAACGTTATTTCATCAATTAATTGTTATGGAAATTGAACTTAATTCAAGCCCCAAATATATTACATTTGGAAAAGAGAGAAAATAGTTGACAAATGCTTGGACGGTTTCTATACTATAAATATGGTCGATCAAGCAGATATTCTTACTTATTCAGCAGAATTTCAACGAATCGGAGATTGTATTAGAGCTATCCCCATTTTCAATAAAAATAACTTTTACTTATTGTTGCATATGTGCAAAGGTTTCTTTCCCGATGTATAGAAGGCTAAAGAATCCAGCTATCAAATTTATACATCCTAAGATATTTTTATATCATAAAAAACAGGCGTCGATCTTGTTCTCACACGCCAGGCAAGACCGACAAAATTCAGTTTATGAGAAATAATTAAGTTATCAAATCATTATTTCATGAAGATAATTAATACGCATTGGAATATGATATACAACAGTAGGGAATCGAAATAAAGAGGAAATGAATCAATTCCACGTCTTATTAACTTTTCATAGAGCGCTGGATGTTAACCCATCGGTCTTATCCCGGCCTGTCCTACTTTTTAAAAACATTACAATTACATTCAGATGGCACTTTTCTCATACGAAGTGAATATTCAAATTTTAAGCCTTTCCGACCAGTTGACGAAGGACCTTGTGTATAAATTCATGAAACAATAAACCGAAACCGTTATTTAAAAACATTTTTTCGCTTTTATAAACATATTATGCAAATCTTACAAGTTACAAACTGTGTCATATTTATCATGCAACCACAGCAGTCATTGCTACCAACTATCAAAGACAAAAAAACTACTAAACATTTTATTTGGTTATGTTGGTAACAGGCATGATCTAAAAGCAGACAAATTATTTTAATGTTTAAGATTGACCTCTCGACAATTATTGGAGAGAATTAATCTTTAGACAGTTTTGAAGCCAAGAATTTTATGATTTAAAGAAATCAGTGAAAGAATAGTGATGAGAGCAGTTTCATTCCTTAAAAAATGGTAATCTGCCAGCGTACAAAATTTTCATCGCCATGTAAAAAACAAAATTCAAAAATAACAAGTAAGTGGTAAAAAGGATGATTATGAGAATCGCTTTAATTTTGCTGCTCATCAAAAATACTACAGAACTTTTGGCTTAAAACCCAGTTAATTTTTCCCATTATGCAATACATAGTTCATACTTGGTTTCCCCTAAAAACATTTTTTGTAATTATACCGTGTCAGAAACTTATTAGTTTTCATAAAGGTAATCTCGTTTTTAGTAATGTTTTTGTTTTGTTTTGTATGAAATGATCAGAAATGTTATATTCTTCATTAAGTGCGTGGTGAAAGGCAATTTATGACATTTGGGTAAAACAACTGCATACCATTATTGTGCGATCAGCTACATTTTTATTGTAAAAACTAAATATTGTTAAATACGAGGGGCCGTCCACTCTAGAATCGATTCTACGTGAGCATAATGATTTCGCCTGAGTTCAGCTGATTCTTCATCGATTCCTTCGTTTCTCGACCAAAATCTTTTGACGAGTGACTGATTCTGAATCGATTCTAATTGAGGAAAATCACTGATTCCTCCAGTGAACGGCCCCTCGGTTAAATATACACGGAAAAAATCAGTTTTATCAAGTTTACGGAACTAATTCAAGAATAGCGGATATGGAAGACAGTTTAATGGAAGTCATAAAGGTCTGGTTATACGATGCGATGAATTATTATTTTCACTAGATGTATATAACGTTTCAATAGTATATATAAAATTTAAGGTGATATAACATGTACTGGCGTGCACGTTATAAACTCTATATTAGAGTTCCGGAAAATGTAAATTGGAGCGGATGCAAAATACACACACACACACACACACACACACATATATATATATATATATATATATATTAAAGGGACGTTTAAACGGTTTAAATTGATCGCTGAGGATCTGAAACCTAGAAACACTACTTAACCATGAATCCAACTGCACGCCACGCTGCAGACTCTAACCAAGCGAGCTATCGAACGCTTGGTCTTTTATTTAAAAATCATGGCTAAGCGTTACAGTCAGAGGATAAATATAAGTGTCCCAACTTATGAGTAATTTTTCGGTTTCGTAAATTTTATGAATAGGCTATTTTGAAAAGTTTCAATCGAAAATATTTACTGTTTTAGAACTTTTTTATAATATGGCCTAAATAATTTTACAGTTTATCTGGAATGTTTTGGAAATTATATAAAACTCTGTTCAGTTATCGCCTATAGCCGCTGCTTTTAAATTAGTTTCATAAACTTTATAAAACTTATTTTTTCCGTGTATGAAAAAACAATTTAGTTAAATTTCAATATTTTTCTGTTATGTGATTGAAGCACTGCTCCATGAAATAGTATTGATTATTGTCCAAAGTTATTGTTTTTTTAACAACGAGTTATTATAAAAAAAGTTATTGAAAAAAAAATGTTTCCGCCCGGGATCGAACCGGGGACCTTCCGCGTGTTAGGCGGATGTGATAACCACTACACCACGGAAACACGATGTGGTAATGTGGAGAAAGACTAGTTATGTACTGCCGTATATCTTGCTACTTCAGTGGATACCTTAATGCGTTAATTAGTTTATATACGTAACACTTTTTATTTAAATTTGACGTAAAATTGGTTTCTCAGCATTTCCTACAATATTTAATACACTGGTCAACAACCTTAACATCAAAAATAATCACTCTCATGTTGGAATGATAATACAAGTATAGAATGACGTCGTCATTCAGCTTGTAGGAGTTTTGAAGAAAATCTTCTCGTGTCTCTGTAGCTTAATTGGTTAAAGCATCAGACCGGAAATCTGAAAGTTCTGGTGTTCGAATCCCAGTGGAGGTAGAGAGATTTTTTTCAAAACTAAAAAATTAATTATCAATATTTTATGAATATTGATTTTAGACCAAGTAGACAAAAAACATTAACATCATATAAAATTTAATACACTATGTTCTTTCAAATATATAATTATTATTATAAAATATATGAATAATATATCTACTCAAATTTATATACTTTATAGATAATTGAAACTTTTCAAGCACTGAATGATTAAAAATTTGAACTTCATGTAATTTGAAAATTGAATAAATCTATGACAATTCGTACCGAAAAAATAGGATAAATGAGAAGTCATTCATTTTAAAATACTGAAAGATTCGTTCCAAACATATTTCGTGATAAATTACTAATTATATTTTTTACATTACCCTCAGATGACCCTTATTGATTGTTGAATAACATAACCGCTTACCTGAAACAAAGAAAATTATATGTTTAGTAAAGTTAGGTCCACATTTTTTTCTAAAAACAAATTAGGGGTGCAGTTCCGAATAGCTGAATTCTCCGATTTTTTTGAAACTTCGTATTCTTATTTATTTCGACTCGCTGATTACGAATATGATAGTGAAAATTTGCGACAAGGCTATTTTCATGGTGAAACCATTAAAAAAACCATCAAAATCATGGTTTTTCCGTTTATTTATGCCAATACGCAAAATTTCGCAAAATTGCTCAATCAAAAGTTAAAGATCTCATCGAGATACATATTTTTTGTTCCCACCACTTTTTTCTACGAGTGATAGTTTTCGAGGAAATCAGTGATACATCAATTTTCATGAAAAATCCATAAAAATCATGGACTTTTACGTTTATCTGAGCCAAAACGCACAATATCGCAAAATATTCCAAACAAAAGTTGTAGATCTCATCGAGTTACACATTTTTTGTTTCAAACATTTTTATCTACGAGTGATAGTTTTCGCGGAAATTAGTAATATATCTAACCGTGAGCTCTTTCCTTACTGTTCATTATCATGGCGACGGGCCCTACTATCCGTTCACGATGGGAAGGCCCCTCCAAAACAGCTGTACATTTTGGTAATTTACTCGCAATGCAAAAATCGCACAAAAACACTGCTTATATCATGATGAAGCTTACTTTATTTCGCTTAAAACAAGCCGTCATTTGTTTATGTACAAAAATTTCTTTCGAAAATATCCTTCGCGAAGAGATGAAAACCGTGTTTTTTTCGGGTCACTCCGTCCTTGCTTGACTTTCGATGACGATATCTTTGAACAGCACAGTGTGAAAATTTTTTTAAAAATCATGCAGATGCATTCACATTTTAACTATGCATACGTGAAAACAAAATTGCAATATATTAACAACAATTAACATAAAATGCATTTGAACATGACTATGCTATCTCTCGTAATATAAGTAGTAGAGAGTTATATTTTGGCTTAAACTGCTTGGAAAATTGCAACAAATACTATCGAATAACAATTAGCAATCACAATCTTAAAACCGATGAATGGTAGTGTGGGTGTGAAAACACTATGGACTGTGTCATTATGGGATACCGCACAGCTATTCCTTTTTTCAGGCAGAAGCTATTCTTTTTCAATGAGTAGACCCTTCAGCTATGGTATCCCGCTGTGTCCTCACACCCACACTACCATTCATTGGTCTTCCAGGATGATTTGTTATTAATTAATAGGTTTGAGGATTGCCATTCCGAATTATTATTCGATTGCGTTTCTTGCAATTTTCCAAGCAGTTTAAACCAAAATATAACTCTCTACTACTTATATTACGAGAGATAGCATAGTCATGTTCAAATGCATTTTATGTTAATTGTTATTAATATATTGCAATTTTGTTCTCACGTATGTATAGTTGAAATGTGAATGCACCTGCATGATTTTTAAAACAAATTTCACACTGTGCTGTTCAAAGATATCGTCATCGAAAGTCAAGCAAGGACGGAGTGACGCGAAAAAACCACGCTTTTCAATTCTTCGCGAAGGATATTTTCGAAAGAAATTTTTTTACATAAACAAATGAGGGCTTGTTTTAAGCGCAATAAAGTAAGCTTCATCATGATATAAGCAGTTTTTTTGTGCGATTTTTTCGTTGCGAGTAAATTACCAAAATGCACAGCTGTTTTGGAGGGGCCTTCCCATCGTGAACGGATAGTAAGTGGCGACGAGAGACCGTAAGTAATGGCAGCAACCACCCTCTCCAACGTTTCCAACGTCTCGTTGGAGCAGACGGCACCCCTGTCACTTGTCACAGAATAAATGTTGGTCAAACCCCTACCCCTTTCCAACGTCTCGTGGGGGGCGGCAATGCACCCCTGTGACTGGTTACAGAAATAATGTTGGGGCTTATTGCACTGAAATCTGTTACATTTCATCAGATGTATCATCAATTTTCGCAAATTTTCACTATCATATTCGTAATCAGCGAGTAAAAATACATAAGTATACGGAGTTTGAAGAAAATCGGAAAATTCTGATATTCGGAACTTTATCCCAAATTAGTTTATGAATGTTTGATTTAAACTTTTTTTTTTTATTTGGACTTCAATGATTTAAATTTAAAATTCTATACTCTCTTCATCTGCCTTAATGAAAAAACTCTATTAATTCAAATAATTGAAAGTCATTTACTAATTAATTCAGTACATATGTTACTGTTTAATTCAGGTGAATTTGTAAAAAATTAATAACTCATAGTCAAATTCTACTAAATCATTTAGTAGTTCAAATTTTAAATAATTGATTTCATAATCAACTGAATAATTGGTTTTCTCTTCATTTAGATCTGAAGAGTAGTGTTTAAACCAATTAAATTTATCATGCTGTCTAGTATTACGGAATTTTCCGTACATCTAATCCATTTCCAGCTTGTTTCAATTACTTAAATTTCCGAACCACTAGCCCTAGCGCTATACTTGACCAGTTAGTCTTATGGAAAATACCTTAAAACTAGCCAGAACCTAAGTTTTCTATTCTTCATAATGCTTAGCGCTGAATACTCACATTTTTCATCATAAGCTCATCGTTTTGAATTATAAGCATGTGGTAAATTTTACTTCACAAAATCAAGTCTGCCCTACTAATTAAAATTTAGTGCTATTTTCATAATTAGCCCAACTAACTGTTCTATAACTATATATCATTTTGACTCTATTTTTATATTAGTATAATTTTATACTGTTCAATTGAAGATAATAACTGCTAGAAAAATATTTTGTTTTATCTTAAAGCTGCAAACTTACACCTTTGGCATTCTTAAACCACTCAATTGTATTAAATTTCTTAAGCTGAGAAGACCGTCAAGTTGGAAACCCTTTCCTTTCTAATTTGAGAACTTCTAAATGAAAACACTTACAATTTGTACTAGCTTCAATTCTCGAAGCATAGTTTCATGTTTTGTAATCAGACAATCACTTAAGATTTCAATCAGCACCATTTCTTATGTACATAAAACTATACTGGAGCTAAAAAATGAACTGCGAGAAGTGATGAATTGTTTACTCATGAACCTTTTAATTTTAGATTACTAAATTTGGAATTTATATCATTCATAATAGTTTAATTTCAATTTCTATTAATTTGAAATTGTTTAATTTTGAAGTGCCAGCACCTACCGTACAAAATTGGATATTCGCACCAAAATTTTTGGTGGAAATAGAAACGGAAAGTAGTACCGAAAAATCTACTATTCATACTGATTTTTTTTTACACGTAGCCACGGCCATTTAATTCATAAATTTGTAAAATATAACAATTTATAGCACGCAAAATCGGTGTGTGGAATTACACGTAGAAAACGCTTTTCTATAAACTTCGTGAATGATGTTACATTTTAATAAACATACTTCCTCCGCAACTTCAGATAATACCTACCATATAATGTACAAAACTTTATCTCATTTGAGAATTCCTAAAACGCCTCATAAGCTCGCTTTAACTTTCAGCGAGTTTGTTGTATAGCACTCTCTATTGGAATTGCGATAGGAAACGTCATGTGTATGAATTCTTTGCTGCATATTATTTATGTAAGTCTTAATCCCATCATAAGTTATAACAAAAAAGTATTGTTTATAATTCATGATAGCATAATAATAAACTTTATGATTTTTAGACAATTACATGTTGGTATACTCTTAACATCATTAATAAGTAAAGAGCAAATAAATTTAGACTTCGATGCAGTGAATTATTCACCTGGACTAGAATATTCCAAAATTAAGTTCATTCATTACTATATGGTTCATTTCGACTGGATTGAATCTCAATACATATTTAAAATTGTACGTATTTAGTATACAAATTAAAAGCAGCAAATAATATGATGTAGAGGATTTTTCAATTCCAAATAGTAGCATTTGAACTCAAACAATTCTTAATTTTAAAGCATAGTATTTTATCGGTATACCAGCCCTTTAAAATTTACGACCTTAACATTTAAAATTTTCAAAATACATCCAATAGAAAATGTTCGACATTAAAAATTTAAACACCATTATACCCTCTCTGAATTTTAGGGTAAAGTATAACTGATTATCACTTAAATTCTATAAATTGATATAGCTAGAATTCAATCACTGACAATCAGTAAAAATATACAGATTCAATTAGTAGGTTTCCTACATGCAGGGGAAATCTAGGCACAAATGAATTTTATGAGAGGAACATTTTATTTATTTATAATCTTTATGAAAATTGCAACTTCATAATAATATGAATAGTGATCATATGATCAAACAACAGACATGAAACAGGGCCTAAAATGTGGCCTAGTCTGACACGTACACTTTGGGTAGTCCGGATTTAAATGTCTATGCTGTGTAATCCAAAATCAAAAAGTGTGTATTGGAAAATTAACTTAATTTTCTAAGTGAAGTTTACAGTTTTCTAGCATAAGCCTCGGTTATAAAAGTAGTAGAGATAAACTTCAATGTTTATTTAAAGTATTATTCTTTAATCTATAAAGGATCAAAATTCCTATTTATTTATCGCAGGCTTTACAATCTTTCCCCTATCCCCCTGTTTTCCCCTTCTTGTTTTTTTCACTTGAATGCAAACTGCATTATTAAAAATGAATAAGAAAAGTCAAATATTTTCAGTTGAAAGGCTTTTCTTTTAGGTTAAAAAATCTACTATAATATTTTTTATTGAGAATATATAGTTTTTGGTAAATAATTGTATTGAGGTAAGCGTATCAGTAATCGTGACCTTAGTCCCAGTAAACGTGATGCCAATTTTCTTGCTTTTTATATTCTTCGAATGAATGTAATTTCTATTTGCTATCATGAAATGCTAGAAATAAGTGGAATGGAAGCTTCTAATGTGTCCTCTAAGGGTTTACATTGTTCTTGTATATATTCCCTATTCCTTCACACACCCCCCACACACTTACTTGGTGGGTTCCGAACCACCAAGAGCAACAGCCTTAAGTACTTAGAGAACCTTTTTCTCTCGAGGTACCGGTGGTCCCACGACTCTCCGGAGATGAACAACTCCCTTGCTAGGCAAGTGTTCGCCGCATGGGCCACCGAGGCTCTTCCAGAGTGCGAGGCGGCAATCGAACCCGCAAGCCGACGGAGTGGGTCCGAAGCCTATGCCTTAACCCCCACGACCATCGTCCCACTGCTAAAAATAAGTGAGTTTTATCATTAAATGTTACTTTTAACACATTTTTGTAACAATGTATTCAAACTATAACCAAGTTTCACGATTACTGGGACCGTCGCGATTACTGGTACATTTACCTTATATGGTTGAAAATTTAAATTTTTTTTTTTTAAATTCAATTATTTTTACCGAAAATTATTAACTTTTTGCTTTAAAGTTCAATCCCCGTGAGAAACTCCGTTTTTTTATTTTAAATTACTTCCCTTCTGGTATGAAATTAATATCTTTTGATTGAAAATGCAACTGTTTGGTTGAGGATTTAACGATTTTTTGTTAATATTCTTTTTTTTCATTTGTTTCTTATTTAACATTAAAAATATTTTTTGTTTGAAATATCAACTGTTAAATTTTTTTTCTTGAAAATTCATCTTGAGGCTAGAAAATTTAACAATTTGGTTGCAACTTTTTTTCTTTTATGACTGAAAAATCTTCCTTTGTTAAAAATTCTACCCTTTTGTTAAAAATTCCTCTATTTTGTTTGAAAATTTAAAATTTTAATATTTAAAATTAAAAAATATTAAAATTAAAAAATATTTAAAATTAAAGCGTCTTACATTGAATTTAGTAGTTAATATCCGTGAAAATTCTTTGCATACACGGAATATTTGCTTCTCGTGGAAGTGTGTGGGGAGTGGCTAATTCGGAAATCGTGGTAAAAAGCAGTTGTAAAAAGATTTTTTCTAGCTGATGCGCTTGCGTATTAAGATTGAGAATTATTTTACAGGACTGCCGAAATCAAAAACTCACACCTTTATGAGATGACGCTTGAAAGTCTGATTATTGTGAGTAGAGTAGTGAATAGTGATTGGACTAACCCGAAGTGATAAGTTTCCATACATGACTGATAAATTACCATAAATTACCGATAAATTACTATTAGTTGCTACAACTCAATTTCGATTTGAATCTGGTACTTGTAGCACAATATACTAATTTGGCTTCTTCCTGTAAGTGTGTGTGGGGGGAAACGAGGGTCGAGAATAACATATAAAAGCAGATGTCTTATCGAAATTTTGAAAAATGTTGGGCACTGAGCATCAGAAGATATGAACTTCCTTTATTACTGAAAACTTGATTGCAAAAGTAGAAGTTTGCTGCTGTTTTTCGAAAGTTGGGAGGAGATTCAAGTTTTCCATTAAAAGACTAGGTAAGTCGAGGAACACAATAATGGATTATCGAAGGAGTTTGAAAAGAGAGCGGTTTAGGTGGCCGTGTACAGTGTAGAAATACAAATACATATACAGCCACAAAAACGAGTACACAAACAATAGATGGATAGACGTACTCCATTCGTCGATCCAAAATACGTTTCACGCTTGGAGCTAGAAAAGCCACAGGGAAAATCTTGGTTGGAAAAGTTAAAGTTTTGATCCCCGACTAGCTAGATGCGAAGCATGCCGAACGTCCCTTTTTGAAATTCTCGCTAACTTTCTTCTTCCGCCTTCCCTGTATACAAGTTATCTTCAAAAAGAAAAAGAGAAAACGCATTGTTGTAAATCTGCCGTTGCCGATCAGAAAACTTCAGTTACTAAGAACCCCATTATCTTAGTTTTATATTTCCTTCCACTCGGAAAATATTTACTTTCTATTCAGAAATTTAATAAAAAATGAAACCAGCACAGCGAAAAAAATGCTATTGAATCAATGGGTGGTACTATCACCCTCCACCAGAAGCAGATGCTATTCATCCAAATGAATATTTAAACAATAGTACTTTTTTCTCAGTGTAAAAATTCGAGTCTCATATACATTTATTTTCCGCAATTCATTGATTAAAAAGCCCATTACGCCATTTTCGTTTAATATCTCGAAACTATTCCGACACTATTGTGGTTGGGAAATAGGTGATCATGATTGGTTGGAGGTATCATTCTATTTCGCTTTTTTCATAACCTATTGATCAATTTTGAAATTAGTTTTATCGTATATCCAATTATTAAAAGTGCATGCAGCCATTTTCGATTGATATTGGAAAAGTATACACAGAAAAAACTAAGAATAAAATTTGTAGCAGGAAATTTTTTAGAGCGATTAAGTTTTGTTTAGCCAACTTCGCGTCTTTCAAAATACATGTGTTTGTCATGGAATAAAAAAGAAAGTTTAGCCGATATTTGTGTCAAGTTTATCCTGTGAAGTTAATTTTTGTTGCAGAGAATCTTTCTTCGGAAATCGATGTAAAGTTCATCTTCTGTTTTTTCTGTGTATCGTTGTCAAGAAACTCGTGTTCTTGATTGCATAAAATACAAATAAAATTGTTAAAAATAAAAAGTGTAGAAACTTCAAGTTTATAAGAAATTTAAAAGGTTCTCTAAATAATATATTCGATAACCTAATGATAATGATCAAATAAATCAATCTCTCGAGCACTTTAAAATACAAAATTTAATGTTTTCGTTCAAGCAACATAACAAAGAATTTCATATATGTATTTTTCGTAAACTGGATTAAGATTCAAAACTACAGTTTTAATATAACATCAACCTATAAAGTTTATACGGGATGGGGTCAACTTTGTACGTAGCAACTTTGCACGTGCCCAACTGTACACGTCGATGGCCAGACGAACAACTGTGCACGTCGTTGGTCAGAGGGACAACTGTGCACGTGCCAACTGTGCACGTGCCATCTGTGCACGTGTACATTTGTCACTTGGACATCTGTGCACGTGCACAGTTGTCCAAGTGCCATCCGTGCACGTCTAAATTTCGACGTGCACAGTTGTCCAAGTACCATCTGTGCACGTGCACAGTTGTCCAAATGACAACTGTCCACGTCGAAATTTAGACGTGCACAGATGGACTCCTGTGCACTTTAACGTGCACAGATGTCACTTTCCTGACTGTGCACGTACACAGTTGTCACTTGCCCAACTGTGCACGTGTACAGATGTCCCTTGCCCAACTGTGCACGTTTATGTCCTTACGTAAGGGTTTATACGAGGGTGATCCTTTGTATATATGTATAATAAATTTCCAACAGTTAAAATTATTCAATCCTGGTGGAATGGAGCGTATTAACTTTCTTAAAGTTAGTTTAAAAATATTTCAAATATTATTTTGATGAAATTATTCCTTTCAAATTATTGAAGATATGTGCAAATCTCTTTTCGTTCGACCCCCTCAAAAACGCGCCATTGCATGCACGTGAAGCAGGCGTAATGTGGCCACTTCCAGCCCAGTGACGTTCGGACATGCGCACTCCGCCGCCGGGCTGACATGAAACTTTACGCCCGCTACATGAAACTTTACATCCGCATTATAAACTTTAGGCCCGCCACACATACAAATACAGTACAGTGTGTCAAGGGCGTACGGCTATTTTGACTCGTCAAAATAGCCTTCTTTACGCCCTCGATACACAATGTACTATTTTGAATTTACTTTTCGATAGTTTCATCTTATTAAGCTTCTTTGAGTCTTCCAGTTGGTATAGAGACATCTGATGTACTTTGAACGTCCTAATGACCACTAACTACCGTGCCTACTTGGTAGGTATTTATTTTTTTCTAGTTACTTATCTGTCTTTGATTTGACCAAATCGTTTATTTCTTTCATGCCTTTTTTATGATTTCACAAAAAATAAACAAGAAATGAAATTTTTTTAAATATTTTTTATGAGTGTTTTACTGTCGTTTATATGGCGATGTATAATGACGGGTTACATATTTTTCTTGGTCATTGGTTAGAGAAATCTCAAGGTTTATTTATTTGGGTGGTTCACATGTTTTTCTTCAAATTTTCTTGGTCTCGCCGCCAAATTTATTCAAACACAAAAAAGAAAGCACGTATTTTTCTCATTTTAAAATCAATTGATTTTTAGAGGTTGTTCAAAGCTCATGAATGTTCACGTGTATTTCCTCTGGAAAAAGGCCTTTTTGAAAATTTGCGATAGAATCGTTAATATTAAATTATCTTGCTGCACCTGGCACGATTTTCTTGAAAATTTTCTGCTAAATACTTCATAAGTCGAAAAATGAAGTATTATGTCCCGCAAGAAAAAAAGTTCCCTTCTTCAAGCATGGGTCAAAAATAGTGCAAAATTTTTTGAAGTTCGACGGATTCCAGAGTTTAACTTGCATAAAAACTATTATAAAACCTTACAAATTCTCTCTGCTTATCGTATGTCATAAATTGGCCTAGTTATGAGTGCCTTTTCGTACAAAAATTCATAATTGGTTCCGAATATAAAAACTGTACGTATCACTCCAAAGGTAAGATTCTAAAGAAGAAATGGGAGAAAGAATTCGGACATGCGCAAAAGTTTGAAAATCCCGCGAGCCTCACTTTCGACGAATTCATAGAATTCAAGGAATTCATAGATTTCCGTGAATTCGTAGTGAATTCGATGAATGCATTAAACTCGTTGAATTCTCTGAATTCCTTTAACTCTCTGAATTACTCTAATTCTCCGAATTCCTTGACTTTTTTGAATTCCTTGAATTCTCTGAATTTCTTGAATTCTCTGAATTTCTTGAATTCTCTGAATTTCTTGAATTCTCTGAATTCCTTGAATTCTCTGAATTCCTTGAATTCTC
>CAKNXH010001827.1:53189-108843 GCA_932178445.1 Andricus quercusramuli | reverse complement strand
AAAGTTAAACAACCACCGCAGGGTACCACTAAGAGCAACTGCCATCTTGAAAAAATGTCAATGGCCCCCAGTAGAACCGCGGTAAAATACACCTATGGCCACGTCTCACATCCGTGAGATGGGTGGTCACAGGGCACGACGAAATCACAACGACAGGCCGGCGAAACCCTCGTGTGTCTTGAGGACACGAAGCGACCCAAGGATGACAGCTTTCTGCATCCATCTCGCAAGAGCCTTGGCATATTTTTGGCACGCGGGTATGGCTTTAAGGTTACGAACCAGCGATAATTTCACACCTCCGAGAGCACCTATCACAAGAACAATCACTCGTACCGAATATTTTGGGTACAGTCGAAGCAGCTCTCTTTTAAGGTCTTGATATCTCTCCTCTTTTTCTTTCTCCTTTGCAGTGATGTTGTATTCGGATGGAGCCGAGAATTCGATCACGAATATAGTTCGTTTCTCGAAGTCATGGAGAACAATGTCAGGCCTCGAGTGCGCAACGGAGACTGCTGCCCGAAAATCGTAGTTCCAGAAAATCTGGCACTTCTCGTTTCGGACAATTGACTCTATATCCCTTGGAGCGTTCGGCAGGGCAGGGTCGCGACCAACACCGTAAGAGCGACAAAGGTGGTAATAAAGTACTCTTAGGGCCGCATTATGTCTATAGATATACGTTGTTCCTGCGTGGGTCGGACACCCCGATAGTATATGTTCTAGGTACTCAGCGTGTGCATGACACGCTCTGCACCTATCACTGGGAACTTCTTGACATAAAATGCGGGCGCGGTATGCTAAGGTGGAGATTACACCGTCCTGGCATGCGAAAATAAAGCCCTCTGTACCTGAATTGAGCCCTGATGATTTGAGGAAAGCAAAAGTTTGCTCCTTCGACAAGGACTGTTTTTCTACATTTCTGTGAAAGTTTCCGTGCATTTGCTTGTCGAGTAGCTCTTGGTGAAATTTTCCAACCTCTGCTTTCTTTACTTCGGCTTTTAGACGTGAAGCATCTAGATGGAGTAATGCACTTTCCTCACTTCTGATGTTAAAATTCAGGCCAAGGGTCTCGGCAGCTTGCTCCGCGGCTTTGTAAAGGAACGCCCCTTCGCCAATCATCTCGTGGTTTCTGACCATCTTTAGGAGAGGATCTCTGCCATTCGCAACGATGTAAGCTGTACTCAAAACAATTCGGTTATGAAGACACTGGAGATTCAGAAGTCCGCGTCCGCCTTGCTGGCGTGAAATGTATAATCGCGGAACTGACGAATTGATATGCAAGCTTTTATGCATATGCATGATCTTACGCGTGGTGACATCAAGGGCCTTAAGCTCGTTCTTCGTCCATTGAACCACCCCAAACGAGTAGAGTAGAACCGGGACGGCAAGCATGTTAGTCGCAGATACCTTGTTCAACGCCGACAGATTGGAAGACCAAATCTGTCGAAGAAGATGCTTGTATCTGCTTCGGAGAGACTCCTTCACTGATGTTACGTCCTGAATGCGGCTTTGAGGCACGCCCAGGTATGTATAGGTCTCTCCAGTGTTAAGATGTCTAATAACACTTATATCCACAAGCTCAGGGTCCTTGGGAACGCCAGTAATCTTTCCTTTCTTCAAATGAATTTTGGCACACTTGTCCAAACCAAAGTCCATCCCAATCTCTCCTGTGTAGTTCTTGACGATATTTAAAGCAGTTTGAAGTCTGCTTTTACCAGCGGCATAGATCTTCAGGTCATCCATATAGAATACATGAGTGACCTTATGCTCACGCTGATTAGTGTCGCCGCAGAGGTATCCAGGAGAATTTCGTAGTGCAAGAGATAGAGGCAAAAGTGTGATGCAAAAAAGCAAAGGGCTCATACTATCCCCTTGAAAGACGCCCCTCTGGAAGGTGACGTTGTTCGTCGTCAGACGATAATTCCTAGATGAGATGGTAAATCTAGTTTTCCAAAGAGGCATCAATCTCTCTATGCATCTCACTATGTGTGGATGTACCTTCAAGCTTTCCAACAGACAGATGATAAGTCTATGAGAGGTTGAATCAAAAGCTTTCCGGTAGTCAATCCAGGCCATTGACAGGACGCGCTGATGGACTGTAGCGTCTTTACAGACACACCTGTCAATCAGCAGGTTCTCTCGACAGCCTGCTACACCTTTTTTCGAGCCACGTTGTTCGTACATGTCTCGCCATACAGGCTCAATTCGTCGAACAATCCTGTTGTTTAGGATAGCTGTAAAAATCTTATACAGTGTGTTCAAACAAGTTATTGGCCTGTAATTCTCTGGTTTGGACAAGTCGCCTTTTTTCGGTAGGAGTATAGTGCGTCCTAACACTAGCCACTGCGGAATGGGCATCTCCGACTTTAAATATGAGGTGAATATGCGGGCCAAATGTTGGTGTGTAGAAGTAAACTTCTTCCACCAAAAGTTCTTGATACAATCTGGTCCAGCACCGGAAAAGTTCTTCGTGCCTCTAAGTGCTTTTTTCACCTCTTCGGCAGTGACTGATGGGCACTCCTCCTCAGATTTTATGAGGCTGTCGCAAAACTCCTTGAAGCGGATGATATTGTCAGTATCTTCCTTCAACTCTAGTGTTTTCGGGATCTTGTACACCTCTCTCCAAAAAGTCTCTACCTCCTTGGGCTTGGGAGGATTTTTTACAAAAACAGGGGGATCACTGAAGAGGCGCGATGGGTCAGCGAGAAACTGTTGATTCTCTCTGATCCATCTCTCCCTCTTCTGTATCCTCCTCCTTGCGTCAGATAACAGCCTTATTTTGTCAACAATATGTTGCTTGATTGTCGGCAGCTTTGACTTGTTTAGTGTGTGATTCAAGGTCCTTAGTTCTTGGGCGAACTTTCGAACCCTTTCCGTGAACGGTCTACCAGATGTTATGTAGTCAATCACACATTGAACACGGGACGCATTCTGTCTTGCCCATCCAATTTTCTTGTTCAGTTGATGCAAGCGTCTTCTTGTCTTTTGATCCATCGTCGGTTTGAGCCTTCGATTTGAATCAGCCAAAGCTCTCGCAGCACCATAAACTGAGCAATTGATGGTCCAGAGGTCGGACTCTTGCGAGATATCTCCACAAAGGGAGGCATCCATTTCAGCCAGATCTTGGGGCTTAAGAGGAACTTGCATGTTGATGTTCCTCCTTGTACTGAAATTGCCATCATCTTCAAGAAGGTGCCTACTTTCTGCGGTTGGTCTTAATGTCGTTTCATCTTCGTCTGCAGCTTGTTCAAGCAGCGGTTGAGGAAGCGCTCCGCGTACATATCCATTTTTGCGGAGGTAGTCGGCTTGATTTCGCAAAGACTGATGCGAAACGTGTTGAAGCTCTGGGTGTTTCTGGCACCACAGAGTATGCATACGCGCCATAAAGCCTCCACGAACAGGGATAATACTGGCATCGTAGCAGTCTAACACATCATTCTTAAGTTGATCCGTCCACTCAATGTGGGCGTTTCGCCGGTTCGTCGTTGTGTTTCCATCTAAATTATTTTCAGCACCCCGAACTCTAGGATGATCGGCATTGTTTGCCGATCCATTGTCGGGTGCTCTGCGCGTTCGATCGTTTTGAACCGCATCTACAACATTTTGGTGGTTTTTTGGTTTCATTGTTGTTCCCACGAGCAGCTAGGGAAAGGGTTCGTCCATCCTTGTAGAGCCCCGCGTGCAAGGATAAGGCTATTACTCTGAGACATCGCCCGATATCCCAGGGTCACCGTTAAAGACACCTCACCCAGGTGCCATGCAGCTTTCGGCACGGTTCGCACACCTTCGCTTAGGGGTTATTCCTTCGGGACCATCCCTGGACAATTGTCCGCGACTGCTTATTAATTATTGTACCCATATTCAGCAGAAACCCTTGGTACGGGGACCCTCTATCCGCAACCCGAGGACGCGTTCGGTGGCTTTGTCATAAGCCCTTCGGTTCTATTCCAAGGGAATCGAAAATATATATATATATATACACACACATATATACATATATATACATACATATATATAACTATCATTATCTTTGCTATCTTATATATATTTAAAGTATTTAGTGATTTATTAACGTTATCCGACTAATCCGAGGTCCCTATATTATTACTTCCTAATTAGTAACTTTAAGGAGTTTGAGTATGTGGCATATGAAAAGTTAATGAATTGAATTTAATAGTTATATTATAAAAGAACAATAAGCCTACTCAAATCCCTTAAAATACTTTAATATCATTATTCTCGGTACACCTTAGAAAACGGAAGGATTTGGCTAAATAGATTAGGAATTACAGATTGAATAAAAATATCTCAACACTCGATTATTTATATATCTTTCTTCTCTGATTTATATTTAAAAATAAGCGGGCCCTCTTATTTAAAAAGATAATCAAAATCAGAAGAATCTATAATGTCGAAAGTGAGAGTAGAGTAAAGCGGGAGCGAGCGTGAGAGTAAGAGAGATAGAGAGAGAGAGAGGAGAGTTGAGAAGAGTAGAAACCGGTTTTGGGCCAGGCGGTCGAGTTGTTGGCTGTTGGAAAATCGAACTTGAGCCAAGCCGAGTTTACCAAGTTGAGAGAGTAACAAGGTGAGGGGAAAGAGAGGCGAGGGGATGGTGGCTTGAGGAAAAGCGGTGAGGACGAGTAGAGTGCCGAGGCGGACGTGAGAGAGGGGAGGGTTGAGAAGAGTAATAACCGGTTTGGGCCTGACGAACCGAGTTTGAAGATGGAAAAGCGAATTCCTGTCAGGCCGAATTGAATAGGAATGTTAAGGGGAGGGAGTGAGAGGGAAGATAAAAGGTGTTGGTAGAAAAGAGAAAGAGAAGTCGGAAATGAATTCGGAATCTAGGAAATTGATGGTGAGCCGACGAGTAAGAAAAGGTCGTTTCTCAAAGCTGGAAAATTCCAGCCTGCATATGTTATCTTGGCTTATGGCCGATATCATGGTTCACACTTTTACATTTTATCGTCTTGCTAAAAGCATCTTGAACGTTTGATGTTCTCAGAAAACCACGATAATTCCAAAAAAAAGCATCTTACCGTTTTTCGACATTTGACCTTTCTAAAGTCACAAAAGCAAATTACTCATCGAATATTTTTGACGTGAAATTTTACGCTCTTTTCAAATCCACAGTCAATAATTGGGGTTATTTAAAAAAAACGTCTTGACCTTCAAATGACGTTGAAAATTGACCTCAAGGTCAAAATTAATAGTACCGTTAAATGACCCCCTATGTTCTGTACAATTTTTGTCTGAACAATTTTTTTGTAGATGGAGTATTCTAAGAGATATTTTGATGCATAGATTAAAATGAGTCACCCTGTATATTTAAGAATAAAATATCTTGTTTCAATGCAAACGATAATCAATGTCTGTAAATATCAAGGCCGGCGAAACGTTGAGCCCAGGTGGGTAGTTTTGATGGCCGCGGGAGTGGTTCTGGTGGGTAATTATCCACCTTCAGAAATTTCAAGTGGGCAGTACTACAACCATGGTAAATATTATATGCGAATTACAAAATTCAGTTAGTTTTACTATATACTATATTAATTACTAACTAAAAAATTGGACGTTGGAATTAACTACGTCGGACCGAACGACGTAGTTTTACGACGTCGGAATTTCCAGCAGGGTATACATATAGCAGTTTATACATAATTTGTGTCGGGTAGGATAGGATGAACCCGTTTCTCAAAAAATAACATCCAAATTTCTGTTAACAATTAAACAATTGGAAGAAAATTTCTGACAATACTAAAATCAAGAATTTTTAAACCGAAACGAAATATCATAAGCACATGTCATTATTATCATCTGCGGTATACGGTTGGATATTAGGAAAATAAATTGTACAAACCTCTCTTGTATTTTCCCATATTACCCGGGAGCAGCTATCACTTTTCTCCGTATTTCCCCCATAGCTAAAGTTTACCCACATAAATAATAATAATACTTTTCACTCATTATCATATTTGTGGCAAAACACCGCCAATCGGAAACGGGTGTTCGACAGTGATGCCAATGCTGGCGCCTTTTGCTATTGCGCTTGCGTTCGGACCGCGCACTGGTTGGCCGCAGTTGGCGCGCAATTCAAAATTTGATTTGAAAACACTTCTTGTGATGAAAATAAATCATTATTAAAAAGTGCACAAGAATTTATGTAAATTGTACAACTTCTGATTTTAGACAAGAAAAAAATTTATAACACATATATTTTTAAATGACAGTTTATTTTCTTTGACTTCCAAAGAATAATTTATATTTCACAAAACATTTAATTTCAGAAGTCTAAAATCCGAAGTTGTACAATTTATATACATTCTTGTGCATTTTTCAATAATTATTTATTTAAATCACAATAATTGTTTTTAATTCCAATTTTGAATCGCGCGCAAACTGCGGCCAACCAGTGCGCGGCTCGAACGAAAGTGCAGTAGCAAAAGAAGAAGGGACATGGAGCCGGTTTTAACTGCTTGAACTGCGCATGTACCTAAAAGAGCGGGATTTTCAAAATTATTGAATATAAACTTGCAATATTAAATTATTAATCATTTTTATAAGCGAATTTAGGTGTTTTTGTGATTAATTTCAATCTGTTTTTAGGAACAAAAAACTTTCGTTAATATTCATCTGTATGATTATTAATAAGGATGACTGGACCGACTTCAAGTTTTCATGTCAACGCGATGCAAAAATTGCTAGATGTTGTCTCAATAGGGACAGCAAACTGCTTTCTCACAATTGCTGAATAATTCTTTCATTCCATATATAACTACTGATTTAACATTATTTATCATCCTACCTAGAAGATTTAACGAGTCACCTTCTGGTCTGTTGTATTTGTCAAACTCCTTCGAAGATGTAAAAAAGGCTCATCAACAACTCGGTCAGGCCATTGTTGTTAGGTCTCGAGTAAAAGCTGCCAAAGCTTGATATTAGACATAACACAATTTATTTTTTATTTTTTTAACACTGAACTTACTGTGTCTAAATATTTATTATGTATTATTATTATTAATATTATTTAATAAAGCACAAAAAGAATAACAATATTAAGGTAAATAATTAATTGTATTTATGTTTCTTGATACTTTTACAGGCACTTTTGCTTTAAATAAGCACTTCCGCATACATACATACATAACCAAATACAACACTACGTAGTATTACAGAACAGCCACGTTTTGATTCGTCCGATGCAAGATGGTGATCAATATTTACAAAAATGTAGATCAGGTAATTCAATAAACATACATTAAATTTTTGCCAAGGACACAATAGAATTCCAATAATATTGAATCTCATAAAAAAGTTAGAGCTCAGAATAATAATAACTTGTTGGAAACAGCCGTATAAAATTTTCTAATTCATTGCCAAAATGGAGGTTCTAAAAAATAGTTTGATCTTAATTTACCAAACTCACACCTTCTTCATATGGACATATGAAAATTATTCTACGTTGCATATAAATTAAGTATGCATCCTATCTAATAGGATTAACAATCACTGAGGACCGACGAGTTGAACCGCAGGAGCTCTATTTTAAAATAAAATTCTACCAAATAAGTATAAAATAAGCACCATAGGCCGAATTTTTTAACCTCCTTAAACTCATGTACACACTCTTACAGAAACATTCTCAAAAGCATTCATACAATCGTTCAAAATACATATCTCATAATTTCAAACGCATTCGATGAACTTCGAAATCGCGCAATAGAAAAATACCTTTCTGTGATCGTAGCTACAAAAAGACGATATAAAAGTGAACTGACATTATAAGTACACTTCAGCGTGGTTCGATCTTACTTTGCAGACCGATAAATACACGGACATATAATAATACTGAGTCTGAGCTCGCGTTCACTTGCGACCGAATATCCTTTCGCATGACCCGAACATATATCGATTTTTCATCCTGCACAGTTAAAATCCACAATATTCTGGAATATTGTTTAAGTATAATTGATTGATGAAGGGCTGACCTCTGAGGTCTTGAGGACGAGAACACAATAATATCTGTAAAAAATGTATTTAAATAAGAATATGAATGATTGCCTATTTCGCTGCGACGCTAAGTCGTGGGCGAACTGTAGAAAAGTCTAAAACCTCAAGGTTTCAAAGAGGAGTCGCCATGTGTCGTAGATTATAACTTCTTTGCGCGACTGCCGTTAAAGCCTCCGCCATTGATATTCCTGTTTCTCGTACCATGCTTTTTAAATTTCCGCTTTCCTTTTGCAGTAGAAGATGTGGATGATCAAACTCCTGTTAAAAAAATCAAATATTAATTTTTAATTCAATTCAAATTCAAATCAAAATATTTGGTTGCTGGGGATCCGGGAGTTCATATGCGAAGAGTGAGAAAAGGAAGTGTGCGACCCAGTTCGCGGATTAATCTTTCTAGCAAGCACCCCAAAGTCATAATGCAAAGTTCTCCACTCAGGCCCATTAGTATCCAAGGTCTTTCGTTTCAGGCATTTCACACTCTACTACCACCCTTTATCATATATTACTTATTAACTTTTTGCCGCCGCAGTTTTCTGTCCTGGCATATCTTTTTTACAGGAGGAGCGATTAAAGAGGCGGTCCAACACAGAAACTCCTTAAGAGGGCCTCACTTTGAAGTTTAATTACAATCTGAATTTTTTAGATATAGGAATCATATTTTTTATTATCAAAGAGCAAATAAAAAACTATCAATTGGTGTAAAAAACTAAAAATTAGGTCCCTTTCTTCGCGGATGGTCACATATTCTCATGCAAGCTATTGTTTTTTGTGCCTTTTTATATCTTTTCGTTTCAGGGACTCATTTGCACATTCCCACCATTCTTTCCTCGGTCTGCCTCTGGGTACGCTACCATTTACTTTACCTAGATATACTTCGGCTGAGCGCGGTCAGAATGCACTAAGCACCGAACAGTACATTTTTCATAATAAAGTTAAACACGTGTTTATGATTTGCCTTACAAAACTAAGGCATATTTAACAGTTAACTTTTGACATAGTGTTAGCATGTTTAGTAAAGTTCTCTTTTATGCTAGTATCAATCCAACAGCAGTCAAATTTACTTTTTAAAAAATACTTTTTTAAGCGCCTTTTTGGATGCTCATGCTTTACGTAAAAACTGCTTAGTATAGATGTTACAAAACAAAATGAGCGCCCTTTTAAATTTATAACATGGGTTAGAAATTTAAAACGGCGCTTTAAAAAGTGTTTTTTAATGTGAAATTGACCACTTTTTGATCCATACTAGCATAAAAGAAAACTTTACTAAACATGCTAACAATATGTTAAAAGATAATTTTTTAATGTGTAATAATGTTTTACGGCAAATATTAAAGCGTTTACCTTTATTATGGAAAATGTACTGTTTGGCGCTTACTGCTTTTTGACCGCGCACAGCCGAGCTATGATCGACTTTTCCAATCACCTGGAACTCCCCCCATCTCGATATATAAATTTATCAAATCGCAACAACACAAAATTCAACAATTTTCAACTCAAACGTTCAATATTGTATAAATTTATGTCCAAAACTATACAAATTTAAAATTGAACAATTCCAAAACAGCAGACATAAAAATTGTTCAACTATTACGACGTTCAATACAAAATAGTACAAGATTAATCGATTGAATTGTCTCGTTTATAAATTTTTAATCTAAAATTATTTAATTCTGTAAGTTTTAAATTTAATCAATTATCTATTAAGGCTTTCCGTTGAAAATAAAATTGTACAAGTCCGAAAAATTTCCATTTTAAACCAGACAGTTTTTAAGGCTTCAATTGAAAATTATACAACTGGGTGCGCTTTGAGTTTTCAATTGAATGCTTCCTATTTAAAATCATTGTTTGTCCCAATTTGAAATTAAATCGTATCGTTTTGAAAGATTCAGTTCAAAATTATTCAACTTTACATGCTAATTAAAGCCTAATTAAAAATTGTCCAATTTAAAAATTTGCATCTGTAATTCTTTGATGTTGATCGTTTTGAAACCCTGGTAAGTATTTAAAGACTTTCATTTCTACAGATTTAAAATCATATAATTTATCAAGTTTCATCCTAATTATTAAATTTAGAACGTTATGAATTAAAAATTCTTCATCTATCAAGATCTTCACTTTTAAATTATACATTCTGCAAAATTTAAATCAAATAAGAAAGTTTGGCAAAATTTGAAGAAAAAAAATGCAATTTCTTTTTCCGGAAACCTCACAAAATAGGGTGGCGGGGGCCTTGCCCTCTAGTAAAAAATAAAGGTTTTTGGACCACCCTAATCCACACCCACAGCTGAAAATTGAGAAAACAAGGAATAAATTTAAATTGCAGGAAAACAAATTTTGCTTACCACAACACTGCCAGCATCCATCACCAAAATGCGATCGCTGTCCATGACTGTGTTTAGCCTGTGAGCGATCGTAAGTACAGTGCACTTTTCAAACTTGGTTCGAATAGTCTTTTGGATCAATTCGTCAGTTCGAGGATCGACGTTGGCAGTGGCTTCGTCGAGAACAAGAATGGGATTGTTTCTGGCAATGGCTCTGGCTAAGCAGACCAGCTGTCTTTGGCCAACACTCAAATTACTTCCACCCTCGTTCACATGAGCATCGAGTCCCATTTCTTTAAGTTCAACCTCCTCGAGAGCTTGCCACAACATGTGATCTGGATAAGCGTCAAAAGGGTCTAGATTGGACCGAAGGCTTCCAGCAAAGAGGAAAGGTTCCTGGGGGATGATGCTGATCTTCGATCGAAGATCGTGAAGTCCAATTTCTCCAGTGTCCACTCCGTCAATTTCTATACGACCTTCCACAACCGCAAGGCGGAAAAGGGCGGAAATTAGAGATGATTTTCCGGCACCAGTGCGACCGACGATTCCTACCTTTTCTTTTGACCCAATCACAAAGTTTAGGTTTTTCAAAACTGGAGGCTCCAGAGGCGAATATCGCAAAAAGACTTCTTTGAACTCGACCTTTCCTTCATGAGGCCAATCTTCATTTGGTTTTTTGTCAGGGGTGCTTTCCAGGGCTGGTTCGCTTTCAATGTTGCTAAAACATTAATGATTGTATTAATAAAGAATATAAGAAAAAATCAAGAAAGGATCAATAAATTGCTACTAACCTGTACTCGAGAACTCGTTCGACGGAAGTCATTTGATTTTCCAACTCTGCACTTTGTCTCATTCCCCACTGGAACATTCCAGTGAGACCGATACTCTGAGTAATCGCCAATCCCACATTGCCACCTTCAGTCTTATCTTCGCCTCCCATAAAGAGAAAGCTCAAAGTTACGAGAGCGATATAAAAGAGACAGAAAATGTCCAACCAAAATCCAAAGGCACGAGAGGAAGCTATGAAGATAAACCAGGCTGACGAGTGAAGATCCTGGTGATGATCAAACTCCTTTGTGAGGACTTCTTCTGCCTGGAAGGCGCGGATTGTTGTCATTCCTTGAAGAGTTGCATTAAGGTGTCCGAATACTGGCGATCGTGCTAATAGAAAAAATTATCAGTAAGTACTTTCGATAAATTATTTAAATTATTAGGTAATCTCTACATTTTTTGGAATCTCAAAATACTTACTGACTCCTTCAAGACGTTTGACGCTGCGACTTGTGGCTAGGTAAAAGACTCTTAAATAATAGAAGACGATACCGATGAGGAAGGTGGGTATCAGAAGCCAAACATTAGAGGCAGCGACGACGACAATGATTCCTATAAGTGAAAGGCCGATCTGAACACAGTCAATCAAGGCAATCGGAAGCATTTCATCAATAGCACCCATGTCCTTTGAGAATCGATTAAGAACTCGTCCTGAAGAGTTGGTATTGAAAAATCTCATGGTTGCTCGACTGATTGCTCGGAACATTCGATCGTGGAGTCTCTTGGAAGATCTCATGCACATTGAGAAAAAGGAGAATGAACGCACAACAGTTATAACAATTGTCAAAACAGTTAAGCCAGAGTAGATGTAGATACAGGTTTCTCGAGAAAATGGGCCTTCCCAATGGATCACTTGCCCTCCTTTTATCTCCGACTAAAAGTAATTTAATCTTAATTAGAATATACTTTCAAGTATAAGAAAACGTGAAAGGTGAACGAAAAATATCAGTTTTCAAGTTATAAATGTTAAAGATTATGATAAATTATACAATTTATTCTTCAATTGCTACGAAATTGATCTAAAATTAGACATGAAACATGGGAAAATAATGTTCGAGCTTTGAAGTGAATACGAGGTTTAGAAATAATTTTCAGATTACTAGAATACATTTTTTTTTTCTAAACACCAAAATAATTTCGAAACAGGAAAAATGTAAAGAAAAGTCTAGGTTATGGTATATATATTTTTTCCTAGTTTATTCAAAAATTTTACTTGCATATATTACAATCATTCGAAGATTACCTACGAAATCTCAACAAATTATATGATGTTTTTTTAGAATGCAGTATTTTCGGAACGGTCGTAGGTATTTGAGGTTTTCTTTTTTTTTTTATTCGACGTGGGAAGTCTCGCACTTTCAATAAAACCCGAGACAAAAATTAAAAAATTGAACAATGACAAAAAGAGGCGACCCTTTTTCTAAAATTTTTGAAAGTGGATTTTCTTAAAAACCCAACAATTAAACGTTTTTATTTTATTTAAAAAAATATCTTGCAATATATACTAAATCTTATGAGTTTCGTTCTCTGCTTCACATTGAAAATTATTATTTTGAAAAAATAGAATTTTTGCATTTTTCTCGGAAACAAAGAATGGTACAAAAAATTTTCTAAATAAAGAAATAAATAAAAATACTTATTACTCTTTTTTGATAGCTTGCATCGTTTACGAAACAATAAATGAAAAAAGTTATCAAGTTGCGAGAAAATAGATGAAAATTGTCCAAGAATTTTCAGGTTACAATTTGACAGGTTTTGAAAATCGTTTTTCGGTAGAAGCTAAAAATCGAATTATCAATTTTTTATGAGAACAAAAACTTGCTTTCGATATATGGTTACGCTTAATAAGAATAATAAATGTTTAATACAAAGAATGGCTCTGTTCCGAGAAAATCTATGTTTAGTGTGACAGTATCATACTATGACAGATGATTTTTCGATGAAAAGCCTATAAAACAGAATTTTTTCAATAAAAAATGATTAATTCAAGAGATTAAGGGTTGCAGTACAGAATTAGATATCAGCTTTCTTATCGAAAATGGGTTCACTGCATGAAGCATACATAAAAAAATCAAATATACACTTAGGTAAAAGGATGTTTTCAAAATATCGTTTTTTGACACAATAATTAAAACTTAAAAAATTTATTAAAAATGTTAGTTACAATTTAGTTACAATTTTAAGGCAGTAATAAACTTTTTCAATCTTTAGCATTGATATTTCTTGAAATTATTATCATTAAATGAAGAAAAATAATTGTTATCTTGTTCTGTACTGCTACCGTGCAATTACTTTTAATTATGATGAGACAGAATTTTTGGCCTTTATAACATTTCTGTGCATTACAATTTTTAAGTGTGAAGAAGATTTTTTTATTGGCATTAGGGTTGATAATGTTTATTTGTTTTGTGTTCTACAATTAACTTTTGAAAGAGATATCTATTTTAAGTAAATGGAAGTTGGATTTTTTATGTTTCGTCTTAAAAATAGATATCTTAAAAATTAATTTTAGAACACAAAACAAATAAGCATTATCGACCCTAGGTTTAATACGGGCGGGAAATCCATGGAGAACTCCCCTGGCGCTCAAGCTATAAAGCCTATAATGCCAATAAAAAAATCTTCACACTTATAATACTTGGGCCAATTAAAAACAATATCTTTCGAAAAAACAGCAAAGATGTCATCTTACTATATTAAACTTTGTTTTTCAGTTTTTCACTACTTCTATGACCTTTCTAATACTGGTTCCCAAATCACTCTTGAAAGCTTTTTTTGTTATGAATTAATAAAAATACTTACTTTCTCTTCCATATTCACCCATTGAGCGATGAACCAATCTCCACCACTGGCTGCAAGTTGAGCTCCAGTACAGAGCAAAAATATCGTGAAAATTACGCACCAATTTCCTCCTGCTTTAAAATAACCCTTATAAACCCATCCACCGACATTGCCTTTAGATCGCATCTCTGCTTCCTGTAAAGAAAATGCATACAATATTTTACAACCTTTATAATATTATTATTATATTAATATACCATTAAGCCATTTCCCTTTCGGGGTAGGCGTAACTCGCTCGGTTGGAAAATAGTAATGTGGGGAAGGAGGTATAGATTTTTCAGATTGATCTAGTTTACAATCTTTAGAATAAATAAAAACCTCTTCTGGCTCGACGGATGATTTTGCGGCATCATTCATCATGAAGGAATTGATGGAAGTGATACTTCCTTGCCTCGAAGTACATCTGCTACCAGGCATAGAAGTAGCCTGCTCTTCTACTTGCTGGGTTTGAGATTCCAAGAGTTGACCGAAATCGACTCCCAAAGCTCCCAACTCTTGAAACGATCTACATAGGAGAATCGATTTCATTAAAATGTTACACAATCTTATGTTCTAATCTCCGTGTAACTTATTATCAGGGCTGCCACAGACTAATGAACTTGCAAAAAGTGGCTAATTTAAGCTAAAAAGTTACTAAAAGTGACTCACAAAAAGAGGCCTAAATATCAATAGAAACGCTTATCTACTAAAAAATTTCAGTTCCATTACACATTTAATTAATAGGCTTGCATTTACAGCATTAGATACAATTCTATTGCTGAATTCGGGGGTTAAAAACAAGGCCACGATAGCTAGAATAAATTTTACAAGTAATGTTCAGACAAATTGTAATTCATTTTATTATAAGCTGAGTGAACCTTTGACACATAACTGGCGTTTTTATATTTTGATGCTTTACAATAGGAACTAGAAAAGGAAAAAATTTTACATTAAAATAATTAAAAGTTTAATACTGCAGACTTTACAGCCTAAAATAACAATTTTCAACCAATAAAGATGAATTCTTAACCAAATAACTGAATTTTCAATATTAAATGTTCGAAATTACGAAGGAAAAAGACTAAACTGCAACGAAAAATAGTTGCATTTTCAATCAAATAGTTGAATTTTCAAGACAAGAAGACGAATTTTTTAGAAGACTGTTGAATTTTTAACAAAAAAATTAATTTTCAACCAAAAAAGATGACTTTTTTACCAAGAAGATGAATGTTCTAATTTAAAAAGACGAATTTCAAAGAAAACAGTTGAATTTTTGACAAAAATATGGCTCTTCAACAAAATATTTGAATTTTCAATGAAATAATTAAATTTTTAACAAAATAATTAAATTTTTACCCAAAGATAGTGGGATTTTCTTACTGGGTTCTTTCAATTCAGTTCGCATCTAACAAAAAAAAAAGGAAAAGTTTCTTAAAAATAGAGGGAAAAATAAGATTTATACAAAAAAGAGGAAAAGAGGGGAATAAGGGAAAGAAGGTGAAGTCCGATATTAAATAGCATTTCCCTAGCATATAGATTACTACACATTTCATACCAATATTGATTTTTTTTCAAGACAAAATCTAAAATGAGATGGATTAAACCTGATTAAACTGACTAAAGTGGCTTTCTCCTTTAAAAAAAGTGACTATAGTGACTTATTCTTAAAAAAGTTACTAAAAAGTGACTTAAAAGATGTGTCTGTGTGGCAACCCTGTTTATTATTCATATCTAACTAGCAACACGATTTATGAAGGCGTTTATGCGTATTTTTAAAATGTAAATTTCGTACTTGCATTTCAGAAAAAATACTTCTACGCTAATATGTAACAGTAGAATGTACGGACTCAAGAAACTTACCCTTCGGCTTGAATTATTCCATCCTTCAAGACAACAATGTGATCCACATTCCGCAAATACTGCAACTGATGAGTAACGAGAATTCTCGTTCTGTTTCGCAGGTACCTATCGATACAATCTTCAAACATTCGCTTTCCTACGTGTGCGTCGACAGCACTCAATGGATCGTCGAATAAATAAATATCCGCGTCTGCATAAACAGCACGTGCAAGATTTATTCTGCAAAATAATGTTAACATTAGAAATTAATATATTATTATAATTTCCAGAGTCGTTATGGAGAAGATTAGTAACTATAATTATTACTTAACCAATCTGCAAATGATAATTAATGGTTGAGAATAATTTCGTTATGAAACCTTGGAAAAGTGCAATGCAATCTCTTAACAGTTCACATGAATCTCCCTGGAGGAAATTTATTTTTAGATTAAAGTTTATCTATGGACTAACCTGGCTCGCTGCCCACCAGAGAGACTGATTCCTTTTTCACCCACGATAGTTTTATCGCCATAAGGCAACAAACTAAAATCTCTCTTTAATTGGCATACTTTCACAACTTGCTCGTAACGAAGCTGCTCGTATTTCCGGCCAAACAAAATATTTTGCCTAACTGAACCAGCAAATAACCATGGTTCCTGACTAGCATAAGCAAGACTACCTTTGACCTTGAACACAAAATCGTCAGTTAATTTCCTGGTAATCATATTGGAATAATTAAAAGAAATATCAGAAATAATGTTGATCAAAAAATAGAAACCTGAACAGTTCCATCATTCAGAGGTAGTTCCTTTAATATAACATTCAATAGGCTTGATTTCCCAGCTCCAACTTGTCCGACAATAGCGGTTAAGTGACCCGGTTTCACATGCAAATTTATTCCATGTAACGTGTCCTCTTTATCGGTTTCCAACCATCTAGCACAGCCATTTTTCACTAATACTGAACCTTCGTGTTCCTCCATTTTCTCATCGACCTTATTATTGCTGAATTCGTCTATTGTATTTATCTTCTTGTCAAACTTGTGCACTTCTCTCTCAGCAACTTCCTCGTACCTCATGAAGTTTTCCAATCGTCGAATAGACACACAAGCTTCAGCTACTTGCGTTATTCCTACAAGAAAATTTGCTAATTTAATACTTATAGTACTTTACAGTTACGGAAAAATAAAAAAATGATCTTAATTAGAAAAAACATTTACATATTTAAAAATTTTATTTTGTCACCAAATAGGAAATGTGAAATTCTTGCGAATGATTATTTAAAATTGTTTAAAATTATTTATTCTTGTAATTCTTAATAAATTCTTCTAGAATTGAAAGGTATCAAACTACAAATATGAAATTACCCATAAATTATTTTAATAATAATCTAGTTTAAAGAATTTTTAGCCAATAAAAATCTTGATAAAAAGGGATTCGTAAAAAATAGCGTTAGCAATGTTTTCGTATGACAGCTTTCAATTTTCATTATTTAAATTTGGAATGTTTTTCCCACTCTTTATGCAAGATTTTGAACCATCTCTGAAGTGAATTTTAGGCTTTTTCTTTTTGGCGACGAAATCAAAATAAAAAGTGATTTTAAAAGTATATAATAAAAAATGGCAACTTTTTATTAGATCCGATTGATTTTCAATTCCTTCAGTTTTTTTCAAAGCTTTTAAGAATTTGCTCGTGTTTGGAAATTAAAAAGTTAAAATTAAGAACAGTTATGCAAAAAATCAGGTATCTGAAGAAAGTTTTTTTTTGATATTACTAATTAAAATGATATTATCAGTCAAGTGCAATAAAAGAAAAAACAGGTTCTTTATGAAAAAATTTGAAACTTACGAAAAATAATTAATTTAACAATATTTTTGTAATTCAATTTTTGCTTACTGCAGCTTCATACTAATTTAAAAAAATGGTTGAATTTTAATCAAGCATGGCTTATTTTTCGGGTAAAACATTCCCTGTAATTCTATTATTTTCAATTTTCGAAATAAGTAAATATTCTTCAAATATATTTATTTGTTGAAAAATTGTGTAGGTACTAATAAAATATTGGTTTAATGGTTTCAGCAACAGAAAAATTCACTTTCAAAATTGGAACAAGTAGAGTTGTAGAGACTGTTTTACTGGAAAAATAAGCCATCATCGTTTAAATTGAACCATTTTTCAAAAATTAGTAAGAAGCGATAGTAAGAGCAAATTCCATTGCAAAACATATTGTTAAAATATATGTCTTTCGTTCAGATTAAAATTTGTTCATTAAAAATAATGGTTTTTATTTGAAATTACATGATCAGTGAAATTCAAATGAACTAAGTAAAATTTAACGTGAATTTCACTTAATTAAATTCAATTCAATATACATTTAATCTAAATCTAAATTAATTTATGTGTCTTCTATTTTATACTGTTCACGATTGCAATTAAAAAAATGTGGCTCAAATTTGCAATTATTTACTTTTGCTGGTTCACAATGAATAATTTATCAATTTTAAAATACTTTAAAGAACGAATATTTTAATATCGAAAGTTTTCAAATTGAAATTGGTAAATCTTAAACGCTTCGATTAGAAAATATTCAAGTGAATGAAGTAAGGAAAAGTAATGGTCTTTTTCTATTAACGTAATTCGAAAATAATAACAATGAAACAGATAACACGCTACTTCTGATCATAGAATATCATATGTTTATGCAGCATGAACAACAAATTAAATTCTTTCGTATCAAATTCTCATAAATTAAATACTTGTTCGTCAGTAGTAATGGAAAATAATGGTAAATTCCTTAATGATCTAGTCAAACTATGTATTGCATCAGAAATCAATAAATTAGTTTCGAGAAATGAAATCAATTGAATAAATATTAATTGCAGATGTCTTTTTTTTTTAAGAATTTACAATGAATTTTGAATAAAATCCGAATGTCCTTTAATTTTTAAAAGACCAGCTGTTGATAAAACGAGTCAATGAACTATAAAAATTACCTTGAGGGAAAAAGACAGTCATCGTTTGCCGAAGAATATTATAATATGCAGTCAGCATGAAGACTTTCTCGGCAGTAATGTGTTCATCATAAAGAACGTAAGCCAGGACCGTGATGAAAAGAGATAATCTCGTTGAGAAGATGATAAAAGACGTAATCATACCCCTGATGTAGGACGTGGATCTTATGACATTTATCTCTTTTCTGAAACAGTGAGGAAGGTATATGTGAGCCTACGATGAGTGAAAAAAACGGTGAAACAATCAGTAGTATCGTAGATAATGGTTTGAAGAGTGACATGTTTACCTTCTTGCTTTTTCGATCAGCGCACTAAACGGCTTCTCCCAAGTGTACATTTTGATCGCTTGAATGCCGCTGATTATCTCATTTGTTAATCTCACCCTCTCATCAGTTCTAATCGCTGTTCGCAATCTTAGCACAGAGGATTTCTTTCCCAAAAATCCTGAAAAAGCAAAGTCTCAATCAAACAACTTAGAAAAAAATTGTAACAATAATAAAAAGCGAAGATAGGCTTTGCAGATTTTTGCCAATAGGTTCTCCCATCAATATTTGTTACCTTGAAGTGGTATAAACATGAGAAGTGTTGCAACGCCGATTACAGCAGAGGCGCCGACTTCTTGGTACATGAAGTAAGTAACAATTATAGTTTCCAGAGGCCCAATCCATAAATAATGTAAGAAAATAATTGCGACGTCGAATCGATTTACGTCGTTGGAGAGGAGATTTACGGCCTGGCCAATAGTCGTTTCTCCCAAGGCAGTTTTTGACAATCGGAGGGCTTTTCTGTAGATGAGAGAGCAGCAAGCGATCCGCATTTTCATTCCCATGTGAAGGATTGCCATCATGTATGGATGAATTACGAATATGTTGACTGCGGAGCACATTATCACTCCAAGCGCGTAAAGGTAAGCTTCTTCGTAAGTTACTAGATTATCGGTCTGGTAGAAACGCAGCAGGCGACCCAGGAACAACGGCTGCATCACCCTATTAACGAACAGAGTCAATATTAATTTTCTTGTAGACAACAATCAAAGCATCACTCAATTGAGAACACAAGGACGTTATTATTTTTGTTACAGTGTCAGCAGAAAATCCATTAGGCTAAGTAAGTTTATGAAGAATTAATTATCTAAGGGGAAGAGGTGTGGTTTCAAGAAATACATAACTTTTGCAATTCGATTTTTACAGGTTATTGTAATTCGACTGAAAAATGATTCTCCCTTTTTGGCACTTCTGAACACAAATTTCTAAACTTATATAGTTTAAAAACTGTACGAAGGATCGTTTAATTTCGAAATTAGACATTAGAAATTTGTATATGGTATTGTTTATTTTACGGGTGAAAAATAAAATATGTTTCCAATTTATGCATTTTAAACAATTCAACGTTTTTCAATATCGAGATTATTTATTTCTTCAGGATTGAAACTTTTTAATTGGCATTTTTAATTTTGAAATACATCCCTCTTGAAATAATACGCTTCAAAGTTGAATTTAGTTACAGTTTAAAGTTGACCTCAGGTAGAGAGAGGTTGCACCTGAATATACAGAAATTAAATTGACAATAACAAAAGCTTTTCCTCTCATTTCATCAGAACTCTATGGCATTAAAGCTTTTTTTTTAAGAATGCACTTTTAAAAATCTAATTTAAATTATAGTTGTTTTTAAATATTGATAAAGTAAAGTAGCAATGATTTGCAATTAAGAAATTGAGGCATTATACATGCATTGTAATTTAAAGTCAAGTATGCCTTCTGTTGTGTATTAAGCAAAATTATTGGAAAACTGGGTACGATTAAAAAAATTTTTATTTTCTCTAAATAAATTAGTAGCAGCAGTAAAACGAAATGGCCCAACTTTGGCTCAAATTGGTTAAAAAAATTAGTCAACGTAGGCACTGAGCACCATCAAGGAAGGTTTCGTGGCCTATTAATACTTTCATTTAAGTCTTAACAGAATCTTAAAACAAAATGTTGAGAAAAAAATTATTTTAAAAAATGTAGGCAAAAAATTATGTAAAAACATTATATGAAAAAATAATCTTTTGGAAAAAAATCCTCAAAAAAAGTTTTGTGACAAAAAATTGGTAGAAAAAAAATTTATGAAAAAAATCGAAAAAATTTTTTTTTTCAAATCCACCTACTTCCCCCTACTCTCACTTCCCACCTTGGAAAAAAGTACGACGAACGGACGAACAGATGTAGCGAAACTATAAGGGTTTCAGCCCGGGGCTACGAAACAATAAAAAAAAACATGAAACTTCGTGCATGTGTTCTTTATGTCTTAAAAAAAGTTGTAGAATCGGGAGCTGACAATTTTTTCAATTTTTTATTTTTGAAAATATAAGATTTTCAAAAAACGAAGATAATGAACGTTTGAATGAATGTTTTTGATTATGATGAGAAGTTTCTCATTGTTTCGAAATCCCCCAAAAAGTATTCAAAAGTAAAAATTAACAAAATGGTGAGCATTTTCCTGAAAATCAAAAATGCTGGCTTTTTTCAAACATGCGAGACACGGGAAAGAAGTTTACAAGGAAAAATGTGTGTTTTTCGAAGAAGTTTGTCCAAAAAATATTACAAAGTTGAAAATTAACCAAACGGCGATCGTTCTTCTAAAACTTAGAGTTTTTTCTAAAAAATAAGCGAGATGAAATGGAAAGCGATCTTATTTTATGTAGACGTTATTGAAAGAGTCAATTTGTGGAAAAAAATTGGTTTAAAAAAAGCGGGAATTTCATTCATTTTCAACTTTTTAATACTTTTCTTTAATGGATTCTGAAATAATAAGAAATACTCTATCATAATCAAACAGAAAAAGATAATAATCTTAGTTATTTTTAAAAATACCGTATTTAAAAAAAATGTAACATTTTTTTTAATTTTGGAAAAATGGTTGGCACACGATCCTAAAACTTTTGTTGGATAACAAATAACACATTGACGGAGTTCCCCGTTTTCTTAACAATCTGAGTCATATTTGGGTGTAACGCTGCTACCATAAAATTAAAATTGGGAGTCAAATATTAGTTTCATTCTAAAACTGAAAAACCTAGGGACTTAACGATCTAGCAGTCTCCTCTTTTTCTTGTAGATCAGGCATAGTTCGCCCACTGTGAATTGGCACATAAGGATTTTTGATTGGACGAAAATAACGGATGAGAAGTCTTAGGAACAATGGTTGCAGCAATCTGTACGTATAAGAGCAAGATAATTGAATGTTATCTTCGTTTCATTCAAGAATTTAAATTTTAAGTTTCGGAGCTGATAATCCTGAAATGTTTATGATTAAAAATAGGAGAGATGGGGTTGCCTTACCTGAGTAAAATTTCCATTATGGCTAAGAAAATCCCATACATGGCTACTTTGGCACCAAAGCACTTGATCAAAACTCGCAACAAACTTGGTTCCTTGTAAGTTGGACCACCTTCTGCAGTTTTTCCTTTTCCTTTTTCATTTTCTTGTTTCTGTGTTCCTGGTAATTGGGACTTGTTCAAGCGTCTAAATTCCTCTTCCCAAACGGATGTGATTTTTTCACCGAGAATATTACTTGTGTGCTCCTTGAGTGGCTTGTAAAGATCAGTCACCTCCAAATCTCTTTGGTAACCCAACCAAAATGTTCGGAGAATCCATCTATTAAAATGATAAGTTGTTGAATTATTATATTGAATATCCTTTCTAAAAAAAGTGATGTTACCAAATATATTGAAAATATGACTTGTAATGGTTTCCAAATGTGGAATTTTAAATCAAAAAAAAATTTATTTCTAGTAAACAACATTTAAATTGTAAATAATTATCTAATAATCAATCCAGCAATTCTGTTCTCAACTTTTTGACATCTTTTAAAATGACAAAAGGATTCTATTCATAACCCTTTCATCATATCAAATGAGGCTTTATGTATTTTTCTATATAAATAAATATTAGGAATTTTCTGCTCCATCAATTTAGTCAATCAAAACTCTTCAAAAACATCATTTTATTTCATGATAAATATTATTTCTGAATTTTTTAAAACGTTATTGATAAAAAGACAATTTTAGTTGTATTTTTGTTTAATATTAGAAAAAAATTATGTTCTTAACATGTTGCTACCACACAACAATTTGTAAACTTTCTCACTTATTTAAAGAGATGAGAAAAATTAAATTATGGAAAAAAATCAGAATATCGTAATTTATGAAGTGTCGGTACCGACAAGAAAGAAATTGTCGGTATTGGTAACAACAAAATTACAGGTACCAACAATAAGATTTTTGAAAAAATTTAAACTGATTTAGGTTTTATTTCAAAATATTAATCTTAAGTTTTTAAGATTTAAAAATAGGTCGATAAAGAATTTGTAAGATTTTAGGATTTTTTTTTTTGAGGATTTAAAGAATTATTCGAAAACTTTGAATTATATCAACAGATATTTTAAAGTTTTGGAAGCTTTGAAAAAATTCTAAAATAATTTAAATCTTAAGAAGGTTTCGAACAATTAAAAAAATGTAGATTTTAGAGGATTTCGAAAGAAAATAAACTTTTGAAGACTTTTGAAATTTTTCAAGAAAATAATAAAAATTCTTGAGAAGCCTAGGAAAATTTCGAATGATTTTTGATTTTGAAAAATGAATTTGAAGAGAAAATTGAAAAAGATTGCAAAATATTTCAAATCATTTCCCTAAATTTCGAAACATATGTAAGGTAGAAGATTTTAAAGCCAAATTTTGCAATTTTGCAAGATTACCAAATTCTACAATAACTGTTTTTAATTTAAAATAAAAATATTTTTTGATTTATACTATTGATTAATATTTTTGTTCAAGATTTATATTTTCTGTTTGATAATTCAACTATTTTCTTATTAGAAAATAAATAGTTATTCGAATTTTTTATTTTTGATTAAAAATGATTTCTCTCCTCAAAACGGAAAACTAAACGCTAATAACTAAACGCGATTGATGACGCTAGTTATTGTATATGGAGAATTCTCCGTAATCTTTACATTTTATATCCTACTTATTTATTGATGTTAAAAGATAGGGTTAACTTGCCAGGTGAAAAGCTAATTAATCTGGATCCCATAGTTTAACAAGAAATTTTAGGATTTAAAGTTTCTTAAAGATAGTGAAAAATATTATTATGGATAGATAAGATAATATTTATCAACGTGTTACTTTATGATAGATAAATTTGTCTCGATTTAACAGTTTTGTTGAAAATTTAGAAGCGGATATTTACGATTCACTAAGTAAAGTTTTTAAGCTCTTGAGTTGTAATAAATGTTTAGAGTTCGCACATCTAACTGACTGTATGTTAATTTAAATCAAATAAAAACAATGTTATTTTTCTTTGAAAGTTAGAATTTCTAATCAAAGATTTCGAAATGTAATTTTCAAATGAAAAACTGTTTTACTGGACTTTTTTTGTCTTTATCAGAACAAAAATTTTATCACAGTTTTCAAGGAAATCATTCTAGACCGAATGCACAATATCTTATCCAAGTAAGGCTTTAAACAAGTGTAGAATGACACATAATGGATTATAAACCTTGCAAGTCACAACTCACGGTAGTGATTGGAACAGCAGGAATTTTTTTTTTCATAGCTCAACTTGAACCTATATTGTCTCGCGCATTGTGCCGATCTCTGTTAAGTAATTAAATACTTCCTGGAACTTGATTACAAAGTTTTCACATTATTTAAAATTTGCAAAACTCGAAATTAAATATATGAATAGAATATTTGAATTTGAATAATTGACAAATTCAACTTTAATATTTCTGAATTTCAGGGATAAAAAATTTCAAAAAAAATTACAAATTTATAAAATCTAAGTAATTTAAAGAAAGTAGAATTGGCGATTTGAGACATCGGTCTGTATTATCAAATAGTATGAATGACTGTCGCTTTATATAACAATTAGTCTTATCTGGAATATTAATGGAATGATTCAGCCTTCTTTATTTATGAGGATACGCATGTGACATTACATAAATGTATAATCTTCAACTGAATAGAATTTTGCAAGAAATGTTGAGATAAATCGTGATAGGATATTGTGTGAGTCTGGCCACGTTTTGTTTCAAATTACATAACTCGAAACTTTCTCTCACGTAAAGATGATAAAATCAGGGTTAAATCTGGATTAATCTTGATTATCAACTTGCAATCGGAAGTAAGATAAAAAGTCTGCGACAGGCTAAATTTTTAATGAAGGTGAAAGGGAATGTTTTAGCACTGTAAGGATTAGCTCATCTTTTTATTGCGAGCAAATAAAAATCAATACCCCCAATAAAAAGTAAGATCCTTTCGAACATTTTAGATTCATTTCCGGTTAATAAAAATCCATTACGATTTGCTCAAAATTCAAGGCCGTTCAAAAATAATAGTTTTACCACATTAGGATTTCGACATTTTTGATAATTGAAGCTGTAAATAAAGAAACCACATTATTTATTTTTAACGGGGATATTTATTTCGATAGTTCCTTGACAATACTTTAATTGCTTTTAGCGAAGATATATCAGATTATACTTTTATTGTACTATTAAAAATTACAGCTTGACCTCGAATGATCTCTACAGGAAACATTTTCAAGAATGTTATTCAAATTTGATCGAATCAGCTTTATTTTTTGTTCATTTTTTTATAGCTTGAATTTAATCATATTTTTTATTACATTAAATATTCAGTGGCCACTCAAAATCTCAGGAAAAAAATTCCCGGTTACAGTAATCACTGTACCTACTCTCCTGAAAAAAGGTGAAAAGGTACATTTTTTTCAAAAACACGTAAATCAATGCTTCAGAACATATTTTTATTTATTAATACGGTCCACTATATAGTTATCAAATAACGAAAAATTTCCACCGAATCATTTCAAAGGAAATTAAACGACACGTATTTTACCGAGTTCATAACGAAATTCGAAATTTTAGTTTTCTTTCTAAATCAGGCGGAAGTTTCGTTTAGACAAAATTATAAGTATTTTAACTCCTAAACCTAATGACGTAGATTAATATCAAAAACTTGTCGAAAATTTTCTTTAAAGTGTGGTATTATTTTTTTTTAACGAATGCAGTTATTTAACTTTTTGTTCTTGATTCTTATTTTTTCCCGATTTTTTCTCAAAAACACGAGAAAACATGTTTTCGCAACAAAAAAAAAACACAACGTAAGACAACAGTCAAATGAAAAAAAAACCTGTTGCGCTTTTCTCTATCTCGCTCATTTACTAAATTTTGTACGCAAATAAGAATAATACAGGTTAAAATTATATTTTTTCAAAATACTACGATTTTGTGTCGAGAAGATATTTGTTGAGAAGATATTTTAATGAAAGAATAAAAAAAAAAAAATTTTAACAAATTTGTTTTAGATTATCTTCGAAAATAGCCATTCAGGGTACAAATGGAAGTAGAGTTTTTTTTACTACAACATGAAAATTATTATTTTGAAAAAAAATACTATTTTAACCACTTTTTAAAATATTTTTATAACAATGTGGAATAAATAAAGCGTCCGAAAAAAGTATCAAGAGATTTACATTGAGTACCCTAAAATGTAAATTGAGAATAGAAAACTGCCAGGGTTTCTATCAGTTGCAAGACCGAAAAAGGAAATTTCTGCATTAGAAAATGAAATATTTTTAATTTAGCAATCAAAATTCGTCAAATTCAAAATGAGACATTACAAATCAAAAAGCTTCAGAATGGAAACGTTTGAAAGTAAATAATATCATGTTTGCAAGCCTCTAATTTAAAATTCCTATAACATTTAAATCTCTTAATTGGAACATTCTCCGGATTTTCATGAAGTTTCCTAATTATTACATTTTGCACGATTACATTTACAAATCATAATTAAAATTTTTAAATTTTGAATTTGGACCGTCTAACTTGTAGACATTTAAATTTCGAAGATGATCGATTTTAAATTGTCCAGTTTTTACCTTCAGAATTCTATATTTTTACGTTATTTCAGACATTTTAAACAATGGTATAATTTGAAATGATTTGCATTTTTTTCGATTTCAAAACTAAACTATGCCGATGTAGCATTCAAAATTGTCAATTTAATAGTAAAAAATTTATGATTTAAACATTTAAAATTGAAAGCTAGCACAAGTAAACAATTTTTTATTGGTCTCCATAAAAATTGAACGTTTCCAAAAATAATAATTCTAGACTGTATATAAATTTTTGCATATACCCCATTAAACATATCAAGAAAGAAGAGATTTAAAAATTAAATTTTTCAGATTCAAGTCTCATTCAAATATGATCTGAATATTTTTGAATTTAAAATTTTTATAAATTCAACATTTGAAACTCAAAACTGTCAAAATCAATTTTTTAAAGTTTAATGTCCTTAAAAGTAACATTTACAGTGATTGTATGGTTTTTCTAATAATTTCCGTATTTAATGGTTGATTTTCTTTAACCATAAAACTGAAATTCTGCTAAAAAATGCCTTTCTCTGAAATGTTAATTAAAGTTTTCATTTATATCGTGATAAACAAGTTTCGAATAAATTATTAAAGGAGGAATGGGCTGTTTTTGAGACCAGAATGAAACAATATTTTTTTAATAAAAATTAAAAATTAAAAAGATTAAAAATGAAGGTTAAAAATAAAGTGATAAAATCTATCTGTGAGTTTCTAGAACATAGGGAATTCTCCGATAATTCCAAGTTATCCAGTAGCAGTACAACACACCTTGAGTAAACAGAATATATTTAACTGTTTGTAGAACAATTTGTCACAGTTTACAAAAGTAATGTGCAAAGGTTTGTTATACAAAGTTACAATTAATTTTTTTTATTACATTAGTAGAAGAGATTACTTATTAGTGTATAACAATTGTTTACTATGAATAAATTTATGTAATTTGTAAATGCGTTTGTAATTTAGATAAGTGACTTTTATTTCAAGTTGAAAAAAGTCCACATCAGTTCTCGTTATGATTAAATTTACGTTAGATACCGTAAGTGAAACATAAACGACACGGAAGTTGTAAATGTACAAATTTAATTGAGTACAATATCCACAAAATTGGAATCTAAGATACCAACTAAAGAGGAAGCGTGTTATAAGTAAAATAAACAAGATCCGGAAATGTCGATGTTTGAAACATATTTGAATAAATATTTGGCATTACATTTTACATTAGCATTTCAAATTTGCAAATAAAAATTGAAAATTAAAAGGATTTTTAAGGAAACTGCAGATAATAAATTTAGTGGAAATTCACAAACAACCCATTATTGATTTCCTTTCTATCAAGGTTCCAGCTCCCATTTCATCACAAGGAAACCGGCTCTACCTATTACTCATTTAATTTCTATCAACATTTGAGGAACTAGATAAAGTATTTAGGAATTTTATCAGATCAATTGGCATTTCTGTTTAGTAAAAACAAATAATGAGTTAACGAGGTGACTAAATTGACCAATTAACCCGAAAGGACTCTTGCATTTCTGAGCACAGTTACGTGAATAACGTTTCGCAAGAGTCACTTACAAAGTTACGATAGTCATAAACAGATGACTGAAAATTGTCCAAGTGCCGCTCAGAACAAAAGAAAATTATAGAGGTAATTACAAGCATTGTTTTGAAGCTCGATAAATGTCGGCTTGGGGGGAAAAAATAGAGATGTGAAAAAACAAACTCACGAGAATGTGAGCGCACTGAGAGGATTCGCCTTTTCCCTTGGATTCTTCACCTTCTCCGTCTGTATTTTTCCATCCATGGTCCCTTGTCTTCACCAGTAGTCTCGTTTCGTAAATCTTGTAAGCTGCAATTTCATAGAGAAATACTGAAAACAGAAGAACTAAAATTAAAAAAGAAAATTATGTTTCCAAGTTCTTGGAAAAAGAAAATTATATTTTAATGAGCGGAGTGGAATAATTTAGTAAGAATAATATATAATTAAATAATTATATATATCATAATTTATAGAAACGCAAAGTGTAATGTGTGATAAGTTATCTCTTCAGTAGTCGCATTGTTCACTGGTTTTAACATGTATAGCACAGAAACTTGATTCATTATCCATTTCAATATTACTACATTAGTTCTCACTAACGACAATATTTGCAAATCACAGATATTTTATTATTCATAAAGCAATGATTAAAGATCTGCTAGGAAAATATTTATTTGCAAATATAATTTTTGCAAAGTAGTCACTTAACCTTTGCTTTTTAAACCTTTAATTCTTATTTGAATTAAAAATTGGTCTGAACATTTTGTATTCTATTACAGACAGGTTTGATACATAATAAAATTTCTTGTGACTGATCCCTTTTAATAATGGCACTTGAGAAAATCAATTACATTCTAATTACATATTATAGACAAACCAACACTGGGGAGAGCTTCCGACACTCTGCGTAACGTTTGAGCATTTATCAATTTATTGAGGTCGCATTTGAAGTTTGTAAACCATTTAATCGACAATCAAGATATCTCGTGATAACAAGCCAGTATGAAGATAAGCCGTGAAAAAGTAATAAAAAATAAGCGCCTGTTTTCTTAGGCAAAACTCAATATTTCTCTTTATTTTCAATTTCTCGACTTTCATTCACATGATTCTCACACTGGCGTTTTAACAAATCTTCAAAGCTGCAAACAAATGTAATTAGAAGAATAACTCAGCCATATATTTTTTTTATTGGCAAGTAAAAATAGCCGTAACATTAGCTTTTTTTTATCGCAAATTAAAATTACCTTGACAAACAGGCATATCGTAAAAAATATTTTTAAGCTCGGTTTCAATGAATTTAATAAAATGGTTTTTATTTGAAGAAAGCAACAAGTTCGGTATTAATCAGTGAAATAATACTGGTTTATTTTATATCGACAAAGAAAGCAGCGTATATGGTGTTGTACGCGTTTTTTTACTTCCTTTATAAGTTTTACGCGTACGAATTTAAAGAAAACCCTGTAGACCGACTAACTTTCGAATCATACTGAGGTACAGCTTAGGTTTTTAGAATAAATTAATACGGGACTACGTTATTTTACCTTTATTTACATATGTAAATAAAGGTAGACGTATTTAAACGTCTAGCAAAAAATGTTTTTTAGGACTTACGAGCTACTATATAAATTTACGAGTTAAACATGCAATTGTCTTTTTTGGCAGATTGCTGATAATATGCGCTACACTTTCCATAAAACTTATCTTCGGTCAAACGATTATTTCAAATAAAATTTTTTTTAAAATCAAATTAAACAAAAGTATAATTCTTGGTCAAACCTACTCAGTTGCAATTAGACTGTTTCTTATTTATACTGGGTGGAATTTTTTAAAAAGAATTTAATTACTTTCACCCCCCTCCCAGTATTGTTTCAATTCCCGAAAAAATTATCTCAAAATTTGAACCAAATCGGTTAATATTTAGGAGTGGCGGAAAGGCCATGAAGTTTCCCATTGATTTTACATTCAGAAAAAGTCAGATTTTTGTAAATCTAATATGAAAAGTGACACATTTTAATTTTACGTGATATTGTAGCTTATTGACGCTTTTTGGAAGATTTTTCTCATTAATAATCACTAGTCGGTAATTTAAGAATACTCAGTCTTTTTTTAACTAATTTTCAATTGCCTGAACAATTATATTTTGTTTAAATATTTTATTTTGGGCATTTTCAGAAAGATTGAAATATTTGTAGGTACTACTTTGTTTTATAAGAATACTATTGAATGTTTAAGGAAATTAAAATTGTTTAAAAAATGTAGTAAGAGTGTTCCTGCAAAACAAACAGATAACTTATATAATTAAATCTGTGGAAAATTAAAGAAAAAACATTTTGTCTTCTCTGCTATAAAAATCACATAAAATCAGTAAAATAAAATACATTTTTTGAACGTTTTAAGTTTGTTTGAACATTTAAGAGTATTCTTAGAAAACAAAGTAGTACCTCCAAACATTTTAATCTTTCGAAAAATGGCAAAAATAAAATTGTTTAAATAATTTAAATGGGTTTACTTATGGGTTTATTCACGTTTAGGAGTATTCTTAAAAAACAAATTTATATTTAAAAATATTAAAAGCTGTCGAAAATTCCCATAACACCTAGAAAATACGTTCATTTCGTGACTTAGCTAAAAAAGCAAATGTTTAAACAAATTGAATTGTTTAAACAATGGCAAATTAGTGAAAAATGACTGGGTATTCTTAAATTACCGATGAATGATTATTTTTGAAAAAAAACGTTCAAAAACCGTTAATAAAACGTAATATTACGTAAAATTCAAATTTGTCACATATAGGGTTTTTTTGGGACCCATAAGAGTGGCTAGTCACTCACCTTCAAAATGTATGATTGATTCTTATTCACTGAGAAATTCTGAGCGATTGCAAAACTGCTATTCATGAAAATGACACTGGCTCCGAGTAGAACCGCGGTAAATCACACCTATGGCCATGTCACACAAACGTGAGATGGTTGGCTACGCTGTTGGCTACAGGGCACGACGAAATCACAAAGACAGGCCGACGAAACCCTCGTGTTTATTAAGGACACGGGGCGACACAAGAATGACAGCTACATGTATCCATTTCTTGCCATTTTTGGCATTATTTCGACATATTATAATCACTTATTATTTGGCATTTTTTAAAATGAATCTTTGGCATCTCGCCTTGGCATATTTTTGGCACGCGCGATAGATGTATGTCAAAGATATAAATTGAAATAATCTTACGAACTTTACAAATTTAATTAACAACACACTGTTATACACACAATGAAGAGTTTCATGTATTAAAACCCAGTTCAAATTTGTTTAGGTTGGTACAAAGTAAGTCACACGATTCAATAACCGTAATAAAAATCGTTAATTAGAAATTATAAATGATCATAAAGTCATTCACCTTCACAGATATGTTTTCACGTGTCAATGATTTAAATTAAAATAATCTTACGTACTTGAGAAAGTTAATTATTAAGTGATTTGTTCTGATAAGTAATACACACACTGAAGAGTTTTGTGTATTAAAAACCAGTCCAATTTGCCTTGCTCATACAAAGTAAATGACACGTGCCAATTGCAGTAACAAATCGTTCATTAAGAATTCTAAACGACCATAAAGTCATTCACCTGAACGGCTGTATAATGTCACGGTCAAGCGTCACATTTGCATTGTGCTTGAACAATTATCTACTCGAAATATAACGCCCCATGGTTCAGGATTCACTTGAATAATTAAATTAAAAAGTCAATAAACTTTAGCTGACAGTTCGTATTTCGGAATAGAAGCATTAAATTGGAATGCAAAAAGTCTAAAAAGTCCAACCTTTCATCTGCTAACCTCGTTTAACATCTCATTCAGTTGAATTGTTTAAAATGTTTTAAATCTCTTTAGGAACAAGGTTTATTGTTGACTGAAAGTTCCACTGTTGTCCCTATTCACTCTCAGTAATTAGATTTACATTAATTAACATCTAATATGTACATTTTAATGAGGCAGTTTGATAAATTATAAATCTTTAGAGACGTGCCAGAATTTCAAAATGATACGATACAATTTTTGCAAGGTCGAAGCTACATTTTACAAAGTTTATCTTACATAAGAGAGCACAGTGTCAACATCACTCCGAAATGCATGCGGGCGATGCGAAATATTACGAACGACAGGATGAGTTTTGAACCGTTGAAATGAGTCGCGTTTTATAACCTTTAAATTAGAAGACATCCCTCAAATCATTTTCTTTTATGATCCCTTTGTACTATTTGTACTTTGTTTGAGCAATCGAGTTTACTTGCGTAAATCAAAATCTTGGAAATCGGTTGTCACATGTCATTTTATAAATTTTGATGTCATTTTTATCACTCACCGGGTTTAAACTGATTACAGACGACGTTTCAAATGTGATTTAAAACCTAGGACTTTAGACTGACGAACTAATGGGAACTAATTCATCGGGACATTCCGGAGATGAGAAACTAAAGACATACGTCCACTTTCCGAGGAGACCACAGTTCACTTAACTAGTGATGGCATGTACTGTAGTACTGGGTACTGACTGCGACTACTAAAATTGCCTTGCATGTTTCATTCCGCATTGGTTAACCCCACATTAACCCCCCAAGAAACACGTGACCGCGCGAATCCACAGCTGACACCCAGCTGACGATTTTGCCTGCTGCTTTTCAATCACTTCCTATTTGAGCATGCGTAGAAACAGTGTCGACATTTTTTTCATTTTCTACACTTTATTCTTGTCAATTTCAAAATTCTGATAAATCATATTATTTATAGGTACATGTCCTGATTTTTTATCGATGCCCTGATTTTTCATGCCCGAAAGCGAAAATTCGCGATTTTTATTGGGCGGACCTAAATTTATTCCCAATTTCTGAGGGCGCAGTCTCATTGTGACTGGCTCAATTCAATGTTATGAAATTGACATGTGTGGAATTTTACTAATACCTAAAAAGAAAGGAGCCCATCGAATTGCCTAAAAAATTGAACGTTTTGAATAAAAGCATTTAAAATAATTAGCATATTGTGAGATTGTACAAAAGTCAATCTTTTTGTTTGACAATTTAACTGCTTTGCAGAAAATCTATCTTTTTGGCTTGAAAATTCGACTATTTGGTCAAATATTCCCTGGCGGACCGGCCGAACGCAAACATTACGCTACAGCGTAATGGTAAAGTAATGCTAAAGTAATGGTAAAGTAATATGGCATTATAATTAATAAAGGAAACAAAATTAATATGTAAACTGTTGCAATTATAATAAAACGTTGAAATTTACGTTCAACGGTCATGCCGCAATTGCAACAAGTTGCTTTTGCAGCATTAAAAAATAAAAAAACATAGTGACCGTCATTGCAGTCGGGCCCCTGCATATCGGCAACCCGCTAACGTGGCTTTAAGTGGGTTGCCAGTCTGCAGGGACCCGACTTGCATGACAGCCACTTTGTTTTTTTATTTTTCAACGCTGAGAAAGCAACTTGTTGCAATTACGGCATGACCATTTAATGTAAATTTTAACGTTTTATTATATTTGCAACAATTTACATATTAATTTTGTTTCCTTTATTAATTATAATGCCATATTACTTTAGCATTACTTTACCATTACTTTACCGTTACGCTGTAGCGTGATGTTTGCGTTCGGCCGGTCCGCCAGGGTTAACATTTTGATTGAAAATTCATTTTTTTTTGTTTAAAAATTCAACTCTTTTGTAGAAAATTCGTCCTTTTAGCATGAAAATTTCACATCTTTGATGACATTTTTTTTATTTGTAACTGAAAAATCTTGCTTGATTGAAAAATAAGCTTTTGATTCAAAAAAGTCATCTTTTGTCGTAGAAATTTCATATTTTTTGTTAAAAATGCAACTGCTTTCTTCTTTGCTTGAATTCAATGGTTTCAAATTAATAGTATATTGTGCTACAAGTGCGGAAAGTAGGCAGTTCCACACAAGAGTGGCAACTGTCTACTTTCACCACCTGTTGCACACGATATTTCTTGTAACAAATGCGGGAAATTTTCGATTTGAGAAACAATAAGAATTTTTTTTTTGTAATTTATGGTAATTTTTGGAAATTTATTATAAAATTACCAAAAATTACCCAAAATTTCCTGTCAACATTTATATTACCGAAAATTTCCAGAAATTCAAGGTATCCAAAGCTTTTAAAAGAAAAAAAATTTCAAAAATTTCCGGGAAATGCTAAATTAAAAAAATTTCCGGAAATTTATGAAAAGTTGCTAAATTATCGGAAATTTCAGGTCTCTAAAGCATTTTGGAAAGATTCCAAAAAGTTCCAGAAATTTATAGAAAATTGCTAAATTTCCGGTAATTTATGGAAAATGGCTACATTACCGGAAATTTCAGGTATAATATTTATATTACCGAAAATTTCCAGAAATTCAAGGTATCCAAAGCTGTTTAAAAAATTTCAAAAATTTCCGGGAAATGCTAAATTTCTAAAATTTCCGGAAATTTATGAAAAGTTGCTAAATTATCAGAAATTTCAGGTCTCTAAAGCTTTTTAGAAAGATTCAAAAAATGTCCAGAAATTTATAGAAAATTGCTAAATTTTCGGTAAATTTAAAATAAATTGCAAAATTTCCCAAATTTCCGAAAATGTATGGAAAATTGACAAATTTCCGGAAAATTCAGGTATCCAAAAATGTCTGAAATTTTCGGTAATTTATCGGTAATTGATGGTGATTTATCAGTCATTTATGGTAACTTATCACTTCGAGTTTGTCCAATCTCTATTCACTACTCACAATCAGTCTCTGAAGCGTCAAAGCATAATGAAGTGAGGTTATTATTCCGGCAGTCCTGGAAAGTAAATCTGAATCGAAATGCGCAAGCGCAACAGCTAGAAAAAGAAATCTGGCAGGAAATGCGCAAGCGCAACAGCTAGAAACAGTAATCTGGCAGGAAGTGCGCAAGCGCAGCAGCTAGAAAAAGTAATCTTGCTCAAAGAGCGCAAGCGCAGCAGCTAGAAAAAGTCTTTTTATAACTGCTTTTTACCACGGCTGAATTGGTCACTTCCCGCACGCAATACATACCTCGATCGAAATTCTTACTTGGAAAGCGAACATTTCGTGCGTGCGTTACAACAAATCTTTTTTGGCTGAAATATTCAATTTTTCCTCAAACATTCAACTATACTTCTTTGAAAGTGCGACTACTTTGTGGAAAATGCATTCTTTTGGTTGAAAATGTATCATTATAGTTCAAAACCCTTTTTTTGTTGTTGAAAAATTAACTATGTTGTTCAAAATCCGTTTTTAATTGGTTGAAAATTAATTTTTTAATTAAAAATTTCAATATTCCACTTTTTATTGAAAATTTATCTTCTTCACTTAAAATTCATGTGGTTTATTGAAAATTAAGATATCCAGTAAAAAATTATTGTTTTGAAATTAAAATATAACAATTCCGCTTTTGGTTTAAGATTGATACTTTTTAGTAGACAATGAATCTTTATGGTTGAATATTCATGTTTTTGGTCGAAAATTCTACTATTTGGATGATAATTAATTTTATTTTTCATGTGTATTGAAGATTCATCAGTTTGGTTCAAACTTAATTTATTTATTAGAAGATTTATCCTTATAGTTGAACATTCATTTCTTCGATTGAAAATTAAACTATTTTGTTAAAAAATTCTTTTGTTTAGTCGAAAATTAATTTTTTCAACTCACAATTTAACTACTCCTTGTTTGGTTGAAAATTAATATTCTTTAGTTGAAAGTTCAACTATATGGTTGAAAATTAATTGGTTGGCTAAAAAATTTTGTTTTTAAATGAAAATATAACTATTATTATGTTTTTGGTTGAGCATTCATGTATTTTGTAAAAATTCGTCTTTTTTTGGTAGAAGATTAAGCTTCTTGATTGAAAATTAATTTCTTTTATTAAAGATTCCTCATTTTAGTTAAAAATTCATTTCTTTGGTGGTTGTCCTAGGGATATCCCAGGGATAACCCGTCGCATATCCGGCGAGGCGGAAATTGGAATATCCCAGGGATACCGCCAGAATATCCCACTTGGGACATTTCAATATCCCAGAAAATTCCCATTATTTATATCCGACGGGTTATTCCTGGGATATATCTCTGGGACAATCTGGGAGATAAATGGACTCGAATGGGATATCCCGTATGTGCTACTGCTGTGAGAGATTAGGGGCGGGTAAATTAGGGATTTAAGGGGGTGAGAATCAAGCTATCTGGCCACCCTAATATTATTTAATACTATGCAGGATGGCCACCCAAACTCAAAATAAAAAAAAAATTCCAGGGTATGTCCCGGTTTTCCCGGTCAAAAATTACATTTCTCACGGTTGACTTTAAACCTTTTATAATAATTATTATTTGATATTAATTGCTTTATTATATATATTTTGAAAAGAACTTAACACTGTATATATAACTACAAGGTGAAATATATTTCACCTTGGAGTTCTATATATATCTTGTGAATTATGGTAAAAGTGATTTCAGATTTCACTGCCCAAAATGCTCTCGAAACAGGGGAAATAGCGTGATTTTTTAAGACAATAGGGCAATACATTTTTTTCAATAACATTTTTTTTATACCATTAAACCATTAAGAATCGGGTAGTATTTCTAGGTGGATTATTTATTACTAGTACTACTAGTGTATGCTCACCACACCCACGACTTTAATAACATTAATCAAACAAAATCGAAAAATTTCAAGAGAGCGACAAAACATTCTGTAAAATCGGATTGACCGTTTAAATATAAGACAAAAAACCACTTCCGAGATGACGTCTTACTGATTCCAGCCCGCACAAATTTGATTAGAAAATTATCCATTTTCGATGAAATAGATGTGTCAGCTGAATTGGGCTGAAGTTCGAGACGTCTACCGGTGACGGTTTCACTAATTTTTCCGAATTTTCAATTTTTCATATTTTTTTTTGCATATTACTGTAGTATAATGTTTATATAAGATATTGAGACTTTCGGGTTTTTGAATTTCAATCTCGAAAAAAAATGGGAGCAAAAAAGTTTTTTTCAAAAAATGTTAATTTTTCGCAAACGGAAAAAAATAATTTCACTGCTTTTTTTCTTTCCGTTTCGATAGACATTATCTACGAGATTTACACAAAAACTTCCACATTACTGTTTCATCACCACAAAAGTGTCAAATTGGACAAAATGTGCTCCGAAAACCGTACCAATAATTCACTTATTGGTCGATTTTTAAAATCGTTTTTCGGTCGCGGTTGAAAATCCAATTTCAAACTTTCAACAAAAATAACAACTTTTTCCTGAGATACGGGAGAGCCAAATATGATTAATAATTTTGATAGTGTTCACTTTTCATTTTTGATCCTGTATCATATTTGATCATTTAATAAAAATGGATAATTTTTTAAACAATCTTAATTAACAAACGCACTATTTGGTTATTTTTGGACGTACAAACGTTTAGTTCCTCCAACGTCATCAACAGTAAATAACTAACTGCTAAATTTTTAGAAACATTTTTACAACGATAAACAATTATTCTTATTAACAACAGCTGTTCAAACCAATTTTCATCATGTGATGTATTCATAAATGAAAATCCGCTTTTTCACGGAATTAATGACCAATTTTTGAGCAATGACTTATTACTATGAATCGATAAAGTTTTATAATTGTTTAGACAACCTTAATTAGCAAATTCATTATTTCGCTATTTTTCAACATTAAATCTTTGTTTTTTACTTAATAAATTGTTAATAACAAATGTATAACCTTTTTCTAGACACTCCGATAACGATCCATTATTTTCATTGTTATTAACAATGTTATCAAAAATTTTCTTTTCTAATGTATTTGTAAAATAAAACTTGTGTTTTCACGATGTGTTTTTGTGTGGTATATACTTAGTTATATGGAAATTTACTTATCAATAAATCCTTGCGCTAATTATTAAAGAAATTTAATTACTTGTTAAAATCCTATATTCTGATTATATACTGTGTACGACTACGTTAATTAAATCATTGTTAACAATAACATTGGTAGATCGTTATTGAGTTGTCTGAAAAATATTTTAAAAATTTAGATTAACAGTTGACTACGTTAAAAGAACAAAGTTTATGGAATCCTGAAAAATAGCGAAATAATGCATTCAAAGGAAGAAGTCATTTGTAAATAATTGGCTGTTAATTCCGTGAAAATCAGAATTTATTTATAAATAGATGAAATTCAAAAAATTTAAACAATCGTTCTTAACAATAACAGTTGTTTATTTGTTTATGATGAATTCAATAAATTGTTTAACATTAGCGCTGCTATTAAAACATCTTTTTTGGATATTTACTTCAAGCTTTTTTAAATGTATTTTTGAACAGTGCTGTATAGTCATAAAAAAAATTGGCCTGTTTGTACTTTCATAGAAACTTTAATTCAGGATGGAAACTTAGACAGTAAACTAGAAACGTGATCTCTAACTCGGGAAATTGAATTTTCAAAAACTACCTTAAACTTACAAAGAATATATGTTTTTTTTTCAAAAGAAATAAGATGACACTCATCTTACCAATTTGCAATGCAAACCAATTTCTTGTAGTCTGCCCAGTGCCTCAATGTTAGAGAGAAGTGAGAATTTTTGTTTCTGTGAAAAACGAAAATTCACATTTTCGCCAAAACGACACAATATATGAAAAAAGTCAGTAATGTATGTTGTGATGAAAAACAAAAAAGGACTTGATTTAATAGTTTTAACCATGTTTTGGTGAAAAAATGCAGTAAGTTAGAAAAAATGGAGTGCCGATTATTGAAAAAATTCCGACTTAAAAAAAAAGTTTCATGTAAAAGTTGTTGACACTATTAAATTATGTTCATCTTTGTTTTTTTAGGACACCATTTTATTCCTTTTACTTTTTTCGTATCTTGTGTTTTTTGACAAAAAACGTGAATTTCTGTTTTTCAGGGGGAAAAAATTCTTCTTGCTCATCAAGGCTTGGGCACGCAATGAAAAATATTACAAAATGTCCTTACATCAGGACGAATCTAGAAATAAATGAAGAGAAAGAAGCGGGCTTTTTGAGTTACAATGATCAGGGGCCGTTCAAATATTATGTAAGCATAATTTTCTCTCTTCTTGACCCCCCCCCCCCCTCAGTGTAAGCCTATTTTTGCATTACGAATATGGAACAATTAGCATATACATATTTAAGCATCAATTTGAAAAATTCAAATACTCATAAATGCATCAAAAAAGTAGAAAATAATTCTGTGAGTTGAGCACAGATTGCTTGTGCGATTTGAAATTGATTCGGTCAGCAGAATCAATTTACAACTTGCAAAAATCCCAGCAGCATAATGTACTATAGTCAGGAAATCTCGAATCATAATTATAATACATGATCCATTGTGATAGATAAAATATCTTTATAATGTATTGTTGAGATAAAGTGGATATGGAATAATTGTACCCGGTAAGAAGGGTTGCATAAAAAAGTATTGGAAAATTTCCAGCATCCAATGGTGACTCTACAATTATTGAATACTTTTAAATCCCCTTTTTGTCCACACGTTATGAATCTCCTCAGCGAAATGGGTTATGTCTTGAATGAATTCTTCTCTGTACCCAGCGGCGACAATATTTTTGTGAATACTTTTTAATGCTGTCAAGCGGGTTACGTATCTGAGATATCTAATACCCGTTAGTTCCCGGGCATCTCAGTTTCTATTTCATCAGAATGAATTCTTTCAAATGAAAATAGTAACATTTCGTAAATCGATCTTAATCCTTTGAATGAAATTATTTTTCTTTATTAACTTGAATACTTTTAAATATATTTTAGAAAATTTTAGGTTCATGGCACAATTTTCACTCTGTTTACGGATGTAAAAAACAAGAGATACGTTTATCAAGAGCGTATAACTTCAGATATACGGTCCGCAGAACAAGCACGATCAATAACGAAATAAATCGAAGTCAAACGAAGTGAAAATGAAAGTGACGAGTGTTGACAGTGTTGACATGAGTGAAGCGGCATTTTCGCACAATGCACTTAAGTCCCAAACTCGGGGCACCGGGGGATTGTGTTCTTAGAACATTAATTCTTTATTGTAAGTAAGAATTTTTATAATTTCTATATTTAACCCTTAGTGTCCGACAAGTGTAACACAGACACTTAACAAATTTTGTGGTTAGGCTCGTCTAAAAAAGTTCTGTTAAAAACGCCTTTTGTCCTTTTGCGATATCTTTGATCGTTTACGAGAACAATTCAAAAATTAAATTTTTAGGAAAAAAGAATTCTCCCGGACTAAAAAATGGTTTAGCCCGCATAAAGCTAATACAGGGTGTCTAGCGACCTTGAAAACCTTGAAAACCTGGAATTCTCCTGGATTTTTTTTAAAACGAGAAACTCGAATTTTAATTATTATGTTTTTTTGCTCTTAAAACAGTAATTTTATTGAAATGCAAAGAGTAATTTAAGTCTTTTAGCCTATTATGAAAGAAATATCTCGTTTGGAAAAAAATCTTGTTACTGAAAAGTTTTTTATTCATCAAGATATAAATTATCTTTTGTTTACTGAGAATAAATAAAGAGATTTCAAGGAAATTTGTGTAGACTGTACCAATTATTTTATAGATTGCAAAGAACAGACTTTATTATTGTGAATAATTCTATAAGTTTTTAATTTCTTCTCCCTCAATTTAGAATATTGAAGTATAAATTTTGTTGTGGTGTTCTACTTAGAAATTATAAAAACTATTAGTTTGAATTTTCGATGTTAATTCAGTTTCAGAATTAGAATAAGTCATGGCCATACAACGGATTTTTTTATGGGTTGACCACTCGGTTTTTGAGTGTACACCAGATTTCAAAATGTTACAAAATATTTCTAAAGATTTTAAAATATTTCAAACATTTAAAAATATTTTAAATATTTTTAACATTTCCCAAAGATTACACGGATGTTCATTCATAAACTTTTTAAAACTTTAAAGATGTAAAGGATTTCAAAGATTTGAAAAATGGTACAGTACACCAGATTTCAAAGATTTCAAAATTTTTTAAAAATTTGAAACGATTTCAAGAGGTTTCAAGACATTTTAGAAGATTTCAAAAAAATTTTGATAATTCAATGGTTTCAGCGAGTACGAAAGATTTTCCAAACAAAGATTTAAGAAAGATTTCATAAATATTTCAAAAGATTTCACAAAGATTTCAAGGTAGACATTTTAAAGTTACACGAATTTAGTATTTTAATCATTAATTACCTAACGTGATTATTAAAAAAAAATTCAATTTTCAATTTTGAAGGTTTGAAATTTAAGTAAGCTTGTCATTGGGTCATTCTATTTTATTTTGCAGTAGTAGGTTGCTGCATGATTTTTAAAAATTTTCCTACTTACAGGGATCACAGTTCCCTATTCCTCCTTTTTCCATTTTTTCCTGAATTTGATATAAAGAATCCAACGATACATTCGTTTTTCAAATAAAAAAATACGAAAATATGAAGAAACCAATTTTCCCTTTTTTGGAAGAAAAATTCACCTATTTTTCCTACAATTGAACTGCTGAACCTCTTTGATGCCTGTACTTAACTATCATTATTATCAGTTTCTGCAAAGGCAGAAAAAAAGGTCACATTTATGTGCATTATAGAATTCAGAAAAACTAAAATGAATGAAATGAGACGTATTCAACAGCCTGTAAACTTTGATAGAACATTCACTTTGATATGAAATATACTTTCAAACTTCTTTCCAGGACCCCCGAAGACTGGAAGACGCGTCTTAGGCACAGAAGTTAATGCTGCAGCTGAGCCAAGACTTTCGGAGGAAGAGGAGGATGCAGCACCTGAGCTACTTCCCACTAATCTTGAATATGAAGAAGAGGGCGAACCGCATGTTTCTGATTTAAGGGAACCAGATGAAGAAGAGGATGAACCTTCTTTTTCTAATTCAAGGGAATCAGAAGAAGAGCATTTGCAGCAGAATGATGTAGGCAATGAAAATGTAGGTGCACCGATTTTTCTTATCGATGTGGATGAGAATCAGACAGCGTCCACAACGGAAACTCGAATTACGATAGAAATTGACCCGCTTACTGCAGAAGAATTGTCTAGTGTAGACAGTGATGATAGTTTCTAATCTGTTCAAAAGTAAAGTTATTACGATGATTGTACTTAGGGAGCGTCCATAAACCACGTGGACAGTTTTTTTATTATTTATTGTTGTTTTAATATTTTTTTTATTTATGGCAATTTTATTTTCGCCTTAATTTAAACAATACAACAACTGTCCACGTGGTTTATGGGCGCTCCCTTAATAAATGCACGATGTTAAACTTGATGTAAAATGGGATGGTAATTTAGGTAAAATGTGTCATAGAATGTTTACTGTGATAATTTTACTTAGGAAGTCTACGATTTTAAAAGTGTCGTGCAAATGGAGTTGGCAAAATGTACCAAAGAACTTTCATTACGATAATGTTACTTAGTAAGTGTTGTAATATGTTAAAAGTATTTTGCTAGCAAATGGTTAGACTGTCTAGTATATAAACCTCGTTTAACTACGTTAAAGTTGTTAACACTTTTATTTATGTTCTACCGCTTCATAGTTTTAAGAGAAATTTTTGTATTCTACAATTTCACTTTTACAATAACTCTACAAAATATTAGGAATTGAAGGAAAAACGTATCATAGAGTTGATTTTTCTTAGTAAAAACAGCAATTAATAAGTTATAAACTTTGTTCATGTTACTTTCCAAGGAATCGGACTGAAAAAATGTAATTCCTCTGGAATTTGAAATAAAAATCTGTCTACGGTATTCACAGTTGTTTTTTTATTACCCAAACTTATTAAAAATAGTAATTAATCAATTTCACGAAAGGTATAAATCTATTATTTTTAATACTGCGATGCGCATTTCTATTTTTTTAATCCAATACCCTTTTATGCTTTCCGTAAAATTTTCAGTTCTGAATTCCTATTAATACTTAGCCTAACACATTTTCAAATAGCATTAAAAGAGATTTGAAGCTCGTCATTTCTGGCCGCTCTTTAAGGAATACAAAGCGGAGGACAAAAAAGGTATTTGTAGGGATTGATGCTTTCCAATACTTTTTTATGCAAGCCTTCTTACCAGGTAATAGACAAGAAAGCGACCTGGAGCCGCCAGGTCTTCGCAAAAAGTACCCGATGGAACCTGCGCCCGCCAGGCCTAGACTACACTACTGCTTTTGAATGAATAAAAGATATTTCGCAAAAAACAATACAATTAAAAAGACAAAATTCAATTTTCTATTTCTGTTATTAAATAACAGAATAATTCACTTTTTTGCTTCAAAAATTGGAGATGACAGTTTGATGCGAAATTTGATTATATTTCATTAAAAAAAGGCGTTTAATTCGGATAATAAAATTGTCTTCTGAAAACAAAAAGTTCACGGATTTGTTTTGCCCCACTGTGCGCCCTGATATTGGCATTTGTGAACGTAACATGAAGCACTCCTGCCCGAAAAGAAAAACGTATAACATATATGTATAACTACGTAAAATCATTTGTTGTATTATTTGTTGTATACTGTCTTTAATGAACGTTTCCTATACTTACAACGAAAAATGACGTCATTTAAAACTTCAATTCGCAACCGTAATAAATATGTTTCCCATGATGATTTGTATAAATAATAAAATTTTTTTCAACGTAAAATTTTTATCAAAAATTAATAATAACGATAGCTTTTAAGAAGTCTTTCAAGAAGATTTAATAGGAAAAACGATTTTTTTCACTAAGAAATGTTCATTTCCTTAATTTATTTGTAAGCAGTTTAATCTCGAGTTTAATTTGAACTATTTCGAGTGATATTTATTGTTTGTAACAATAATGATTGTCAACAAAGTAAAACACTTTGAAAGCTTCCTTCAATTTATTGCTAGTTAATTGAGTTTAGTTGTGGTTTAAAGTTTACTTCAACTGATATTATAATTGAAATTTATTGTTATACTCTTCCAATAGCGCCGTAACATCCGCGTAATAATCGTGTAATAAAGCCTAATAAGTCGTATTAATGCGTAATAAGGTTTACTCTGTACAGCTATATTTTTGTTTAGTGAATTCTCCCTCACCCTACTGTCCACGTGCACTTTTCAAATATTTTATTATAATTGGGTTTGTTTTTTGAAAATATAAGCTCAGTGATACAAAAGGTAGGAAGTCTAAGCAAAAAGTCGTGAAAATATTCTTAGTTTTTTATGTTTTCTGAAAAGAAGTTTGCAGATTTAGGCGCGCGTGTCCACGTGGATTTTATACCGCATGCCCCCACCCCACGTCTACAAAAATTGTTGACGTGTCATATGGGCGGCCCGTAATTTTCGAAAATTCATATGAAACTTTTGAAAAGTTGTATTAAAGTTTCACATAATTGTATTAAGCTCACATAATTGCATTAAAGTCTCATATACACTATACCGATCAAAAGTTAAATTCGCCTCTTTTTTTATGATTAAGTTTTCTTCATTTTAATTATGTAAGAGCTCATATTTTTTCTCTTTAAAGGGTTGAATGCTATAAATGTGGTATATACAAAATGAGGCAAGGATGAAGCCAATGTATCTTTTCTTGAAGTCGATATTGCAAAAATAGTGTAAATTTCAATGTTTTCTTGAATTTTAGGTGATACCCGAAATAGTAAACAATTTTTAATGTCCTTAGGTTCATTTTAAAGCTATTTTTCCACGATATCGCAACAGCTTGAGCATAAATCTAAAAAAAATTCCTACCTCTGTGCAAGAACTTAAAGTTGTAACAAAAGAGTTGGAATTTGAAAACATCTTATCTGTAGACAAATCCAAATAAGAATTAAATATAAATATACATACTATATTCTCTCACAGCATGAGATATCGGTGGGATATCCCATTTATCTCCGAGACTACCCTGGGCATATCCTAAGAGATCCTAGGGATATTGCAAATGATATCTTACAGGGCGTAAATCTCGATATCCCTGGAATATCTCAAGGATATCTCGGAATATCCTGAAGATATCCCATTAATGTCCCAATTTTATATGCCAAGGATGTCCACAAGATGTCCAAATTCTATATAATTTAGTATATATTCAATCGTATCAATAAAATAACCAATCATTTAACAATATTAGGTATTTTTCCATCATGGCTGTCAGTGTGCGAAAACTGTCGCGCAATAATAAGTTACGCTTTAACAAAAGCCAACAATTTCTCGAATATTCGTGCCGGATTATAAAATATTCTCATTTATATTATGTAAATCAACGCGGTACATAATTATTTTACTGTTTTTTATCATAAAAACTGATTTTGCTGAAAAGTGCGATCTCTAAACTGCACAATTTAGAGCGGTTACAGAAACATATTAACAGCCAACTTTTAAATTTTCAGAAGGTTTTTCTGTTTTTTGTTTTAAGTAGGTTGTTATTGGTTATGAAAATAACTTGCGGTAATATTTTTTTATAATTATGCTGAGATAAAATTTGAAAGAAACCGAATATTCGAGATTCGTGTAGCGCGGTTTTTTGTCAAACGGATGTTCGTGAAGACGTCAATCTTTATGTTTTCAGGCATTCTACATATTTTAATTAATATAAATTTCAGAAATATTTAATTCCATTGCCAAAATAGTCTATATCCCGCACAGGACATTGAGTGGATATATCGTATGGGGCGAAAATCCTTGGAATATGCCACGGAGATCCCGGGAGGTTTTTGGGACATTTTTCAGGATATCCCATATATCCTCGAGATATTCTAGGGATATGCCAAATATATCATTATGCTGTGAGGGTTTCGAGGGACTCTTATGAACTGTGAAAATCCTTATATTCGCTTAAAATCTTCAAAATCACATAAAAATCCCTCAAAATTCCGAGAAATATTTCGAAATCTTACGATATCCCTTATTTTTATTTAAATTAACACAGATAGAAGAAGATTGATATGAATCACGAAGCAATAGCAAGGAGTGGTATCACCCTATGTGTTTGGTGAGCAGAGGTGGGACAAGCGACGTCCGAAAATTCGACGTTAATGCTTGCCACGAATGATAATTTGAGTGCAAGATCGTGCACATGCGCAGAGCTGTTTTCGCAGTCACGTGCTGTACCCCCTCCCCTATGTTATATTTTGACATTTCGATGCATGTGTAGGTTATGTTCGTTTGTTTATGTTCTTTCAATACACCTCTTCAAAACTCCAACGCGTGTTGACATAGTTGACATGGCAACCGCCAAAGCACGTGTACACGATTTTGCTCTCAAGTTTTCATTCGTGGCAAGCATGAACGATTTTTGGATGTCGCTCGTCCCACTCCCCACTTACAGGGATACTATCTCATTACTATTCCTTCGTGACATGAATAAATAAAGGATAGGATGACGTAGAGGAGAGTGTATTGAAAAAGATAGACGTGAATATAAAATGACAAAGAGTTATAGAAAAAGGTAGACGTTGATAGATGTAGGATACGATGAGATATAAAAGAAGAGATTAAAAAAGAAAAACAGGAATTTAGATTGACAGAGAGATAAAAAAATATTGACGTGGATAAATAAAGAATAGGATGAGATAGAAAAGTGGATATTGAAAAAGATCAACTTGACTAGATTGACAAAGTGATAGAAAATGACACAGAAAAAACTAGCAATAAAATTTGTTGCAGGAAATTTTTTAGAGCGATAAATTTTTGTTCAGCCAACTTCGCGGTCTTTCAAAATACATGTATTTGTCATGGAAAAACAAAAGAAAGTTTAACCGATATTTGTGTAAAGTTTATCCTGTGAAGTTAATTTTTGTTGCAACAAATCTTTCGTCGGAAATCAATTTAAAGTTTATCTTCTGTTGATAGTAGATGTTGATAAATGTAGAGAAGAGGATATTAAAAAAGATGGATGAGAATTGAGATTGACAGAGAGATAGAAAAAGATTGACGTGGAATGCTAAAGGATAGGATGAGATAGAAAAAACAGTATTGAAAAAGATAGACGTGAATTTAGATTGACAAAGACATAGAATGGGGTACATTTTGCCTACCTCTTTTATTATAAAGATTGAAAATTATTCCGAAAGATATTTTTACTTCCAGCATGGATATTGAGGAAACCATGCGTCGCAATATTTAAGTAATGTTCTTAATTTTTTAATTCAACTAGTTTTCTGGTAAAAGTTACCAGATGTATAGGGTTCGGAAAAAGTTTGCTTTTCAGAAAAAATAAGTATGTTTCAAGGATCTTTGGGATAGGTTTGAAAATGTACACAGCACCATAAAAGTGAGTTCGTTTCCTAATAAATAATAATAAATAATAATTATAATATATATTATGTTATATATAATATTATATTATATATTATATATATAAATAATAATAATTGATGTATTAAAAGTAAAACTATAGTGAATTAGAAGACCAGTAAAAACAAGTATATAAATATCATAGTGTTTAATGATACTTTAATGAAAACAGTGAAATTGGCCTTCTAATTCACTATATAATTATATATACATTTGCGGGATTATTTTACTTATAACTCGAATTGCGCACGGTTTCGGTTATGACCTTCGACTTACATCCAGACCACTCGAACGTACACTGAAGAAAAAACTTATTTAAATCAAAGGAAATTTCTTTGATTCAAAGAAATGGTGGAGCAGAATATGGCTGAAGAAATATTTCTTCTAATTAAAGAAAGGTTTTGTTTGTATCTAAGGAACGCAATGCTTAAGGCATAGAAATACTTACTCGACACTGTAAAATATTCGTTGAGCGAAATAGATTTTTTATTGACTGTAATAAAAATTTGATATGGTAGGTCAGTTCCGTCATGTGAAGAAGTATGGTGTGTGTTCGAGAAGATAATTATTACATACAAATAAATGCTACTCGGACTGAGTAAAAGTTTTTTTTAAACCGAATATATGATTCTTTGATTCAAATAAGCGTATTTTTTGGTGAAATAAACATTGTTCGCAACAAAGAAATTTTGTTCAATGGAAATAAACATTTGTTTCTAAGATGCGGCATATCGTTTAAAAAAAAGACTATGATTATAATTTATAATAATATATTTATTCATTTTTTTTTTTGGAGTAGGAAAAAGAATTTCAAGCAAGACCAAGTGACCAATGCTTAGTAAAACCGATAAAAACTGGAGAATCTATTTCTATTGTGAGACTGTAAAGTCAGCGCGCCTGGCGGGCATATATGTTCTGAACCACTCGATACAAATAAGGAATTTTACCAAAATATTTTTCGAACGAATGGTGTATGAAGTTATTTCAAAAATATATTTCTTCACTTGAAGGAAATGTTTATTGGGCATAAATCGCTTCACTCTATATTTATTAAAAGAAACATATCTTCCAAGTGAATAAATTATTACTCAAAAGTGAACAAATTACTATATTCGACTAATGATACGTTCTATTAGAACAAAGCAGTATCAATCCCCTCATATGAAAGAAATATTGCTTTCACTTAATTATTATTGCTTTCATTTATGTCAATATTTCTTTGTTTCAAAAAAACCAAATATTCTTTTCACACATCGATGAATTACTCACTTCAAATAGAATGTTTTTTAATTCAAAGGCTCAAAATCATTGAACTAAAAAATATTTCTTCGGATGCGAAAGTTAGAGTCAAGAAAACTAGGAACTTAGTTTTAAAGATATCAATTCCTTATGTTAGTTATCTCATATTCTGAGGCCAAGAAATATTTCTTTAATTCAAAGAAATGGCGTCTAAAGAAATGATTTCTTTAAATCAATGCACGAGTTTGTTGCTTTTAAACCATATTCAGTACAATTAAGTAAACGGTTTTTTTTTTTGGCTCAAATAAATGCAATCAAAGAAATGCATTTCTTTGGATCCAACATTTTTTTCTCAGTGTAAACAAGCAGGGTCGCGTGAATAATTTCCGCTGGATTTGGAGGTATTACGCAACCTGATGCAACTGACGCGCTGAGAGTGTGGTCCTCCCTGGTGCTTGTCACGCTTGACTGAGCAGCACCTCCCACGCTTCCCGCGTCTCGAAACGCCAGCGGCATCAATTTTCGGAACGCATAAATTCAGTTTGCGGCAATTCAGGTTTCAGTGTATGTATATATAAAAGAGCGCTTTCTGAACACCTAAATATTGCGAAGCAAAATTTTCTCTATAATTGCTTCGCCAGTTTCCCTCAAACTAGCGATGCAAGTTTTCCTCACACTAAAGAAGCAATTTTCCCTCAAATTTGGCAAAGTTCCCTAAGATTGCAGTGTGAGCTTCCGAACCTTGCACCGCAAACTTGAGGAAAGTTTGCTGCAAACTGTTGCTATCTGGGACTTGGTTGAAAGTTAAGCTAATTTGTTAAAAAAGCGTTTTTTTATTGATGAAAATTTATCATTTCAGTTAAGAATTCATCTCTTTGAATGAAAATTCTTTTCTTTCTTGTTAAAAATACATTTTTTATTTCAAAATGCATCTATACTAGAGTCCCGCTATATTAGCCGTTTGCACTACCTCGGGAATACAAAAACCGTTCTTCTTCTCCTTCTTGCTTGTGGCTTCTTATAGCGCCAAACCGTAAACATCGCAACTCCGCTGACCTTACAAACGCTTCCCTCTCGTCTCCTTGGACCGCCTTGCCACTTATCTCGGGAACTACTATAGTGGGACTCTAGTGTATTCCATTTTTCGTTGAAAATGTATGCTTTACTACTTGAACATTTAACTATTTGGTTCAAAATTTATGTATTTAGTTGCAAATGTGTCATCATTTTGATTGACAATTCATGTATTTTGTTAAAATGTTGTCTTTTTTGGTAGAAAATGAACTTTCTTGGTTGAAAATTCGTCTTTGTAGTTTCAAAATTCAGCTATTCAGTTAAAAATTCAACAATTTTGTTGAAATTTATTCGTTTGATTATTCATTTATCTTAGACATCTTTTCTTATCGAAAAATCGACTGTTTTCTTTTGAAGATTCGTCTTTTTCAATAGAAGCTCATATTGCCTGGTACAGAAATGGAAGCCATCTTTCTTGGTTGAAAATTCATCTCTCTCTCCTGAAAATCAATTTTTTTGGTGTCAAATTCAACTTTCCACGTTGAAAAATCAATCATAATAGCACGGAACGTTCCTGGCACGTTCTCCGCGAACCTTCGGAACGTTCCACTGGAACGTCCCAAACAAAAATCACGGTTATTTTTATTATCATCAATAAATATCGCATAAACCGTAAGGGATAGGTAGAAATTGATGTCAGTATTATAGTGCAGTGTATGCGATACTCAAAACTCAAAGTCGACATTCATTTTTACATATCTCTTAAAGTTTAAGAGATGATTGTTGTTAAAAATAACAATAACGGAAGTTTCCCTTCAGGTCCCAGTGGAGGGCTCCTGCGGAACGTTCATAAGCGGCGGATATTTTACACGTTCCGGGGACTTCCTGGAACGTTCCGCTGGAATGTTCCGTACTATGAGGGAATTGTCTTCTAAAACATTCCTCTTTTTGGATAACAATTTCGAATATTAGGTTGCAAATTTTACTGTTTTTGGGTGAAGTTCAATCTTTTTTTATTAACTCGATCACATTTGATTGAAAATTCATGTTTTTGGGTTAAAATTTCTAAAAAAATTCGACTAAATTTGCTCAACTCTTTTGTTGAAAATTCATCTCTTTTGGTTGAAAATCTAACTATTTTGGTACAAATTTAAATATTACGTTGAAAAATCAAATATTTAAAAAAAAATGTTTTTATCTAAAATTACCATTTATGTTTAAAATCCAATTGTGTTCTAAAAAATTCATTTGAGCTCGCTAAAAAATTGAATTATTTTTATGGAAAATGAGTTGTTTTTGATTACCGAAGTTTAATTGTTTTTTATTAAAAATTAGACCATTTAGTTGACAAATCTTCTTCGCATGCTGGAAAATTAACTATGCAACTACATGTTTGGATGAAATTGTACTATTTTGTAAATAAATTTGAATCTTTTGCCTTGAAGTGTTCAACTGTTCGATTGAAAATTTATCTTTATTGATTGAAAATTAACTGCTTTGTTGAAAATTCATGTTTTCGGGTTTTCATTTTCTGAAAAATTCGACTATATTTAGCTTGAAAACTTAACTCTTTTGTTGAAAATTCGTCTATTCGGGTTCACAATTTATTTCTTTTAGTTGAAAATTCAACTATTCTGTTTCAAATTTCATTATGAATCCTTTCCATACAAATTTCAATGTCTTCAGGGATAAAAAATAATAAACTGACAAAATTTCTTTTTCTTCTTTGAGACAGTTGACAATACGAAGACGCTAACGTATGTCGGGTTGCCTACCAATAAACTCAAAAATAGTAATTTAAATAAAACTGTCAAAAAGATACAAAAGCATTCACAATGTCTGTATTAAGGAGGAAAATGTATTACTTTTTGTCTCGAATAATATTGATGTTCATTATTAATTAATCTCACATCTCTATTAAAACGCAAACAGCGACGAATTTGAATTCCCGTACCCATATGCGCAGCAGTCGCAGTCGCAGCACTCATGCTTGTGCGCACTGCCACTGCCGCACTGTGCAGTGAATGCGTTTAGTGCGTTTAGTAAAATAAAATGGCGAAGAAAAAGGTTGGATTAAAAATTCGTCCGAATTCAGTTGAAGAAAATGAATCAATTTTACGTGAATTAAGGACACAATATAAGGTTAATATTGACGAGGAGTGTCAATTTTCTGTTTGGTTTTAATTTAATAATTTGTGAAGTTTTCAAGTGCGAATTAAATGATGGATGTTGCAGGTAGACGACAAGAGTTCAAAGAATCTGAAGGAACTTTTTACCACAATCAATAAGAATAATTCATTGAAGGATGTTGAAAACGACAAGAATTTCGTCGCTTTCAAAAATGCGCATGAGGTGAGTGATTTTGAGCATTTTCTTGTCAAAAGTTTTTTGAGTTTATATTAACTAACCTACAAATTTCTGTCACTGATTTTAAATTGATTACATTATCTTGTTTTCTTTACGACATGTCATAATAAAGAATCAAGTATGACGTAAATGTGTGCGTCTCACTTGTTGGTATTTTGGGCAATGTATTATATATGTTTTGAAAGATTTTAGAAGGCATTCACAATATTTGTATTGGAATTGGTATGTGTATATATACTTCGTATAGGCTTCGTAAATAAGATAGATAACTTTGATTACATAAAGTCTTCCTGCTTGTGTGGTAATTTCACTGTTGATAATGTGCTTCATTGTTCTTGTATAACATGTTAATTTGTTGCAAGTTCTGAAAAATATAAATAAAAGTTTATTCTCGAGAAGGTTGATTTTAGTTTATGTATTCACTACATGCATATATATTGAATGCCACGTCGCTATAAATACGAGAAATATAACTTTTTCGTAAGCTTTCATTTATTTTGAAGGTTGTGAAGGAGTACTAAGAAGTTTTTATATTTAAAGGAGAAAGCATTTATTCTGTAAGCAGTTATAACTCTAATTTTGCAAAATAATACATTGTGGCTGCGCTATGTAAAAAACTTGTTTATAGATAGGTTGTATTTTCACGTAATTTCACGAAATAGTGTAAAATCTCTACGATTATCGTAGTAAATTTTCAAAGTTTTGGTAAAATCCTTACAATAATCCTAGTGATTTACATAATTTGGTAAAACAACCATGATAATCGTGGGTAGAAAAAGGGCCTACGATAAACTAGAGTAAATTCGTGATATCCAATTCCTATTTTTCTTGTTTCTATTTCGACTCTAATTTTTTATTAGAATTGTGATTTCAATGTTGATTTCTTGCATTGACAAAAAGTATTTTTTTCTTTCTTATCTTTTTGATGAGAATCAGTAAAAAAGATCTGAATATTATATCTCATGACCATGAAATTAAATTTGACTGATAAAATGTAAGATAATTAGAAATTTAGAATAAAATGTATTACATACCATTGTCCATTGATACCGAGTTTGAACAGGGAGATTTAAATATATTCTAAAATCATTTCAAAGCCTGCAAAATTATTGCACGAAATTACGTTGCACAATCAAATTAGTACAAAAGAAGTGGAAAAATTAAATATCTGTGTCATTTAGAAGCCTCTCTCTTTCAGACAAAGGGGACGTACGGACCGATCCCACAATGTCCACCTGGAACCTGGTGGGGAATTCGAGTAGATTGTTCGAGGCAAGGAGTCCACAGGCCCTTCAACTTGGACATTCACGATGGTCCATTTGGAGCAATTTCGATTTGCACGCCCCAATTATCAGAGTCCAAGGACGTGGACTGGGGCGATTTCTTAACCCTGACTGGGCGAGATTATTTCGAAGGGAATTCAGAAAACGAATCCCTCGTTTTGAACTATCGCGACTGCGTGCCTGTACGTTTTGTGAGAAGTTACAGCCTCTCGAACCAATACTCTCCAAAAACGGGATACCGATACGACGGTCTCTATCTTGTTATCGCGCACTGGATTGGTGAATCTAAAAACTCCGTAAAGCATCATAAATTTGCCCTCAAACGTCTTGTCGATCAAGAGCCTGCACCCTGGCATCAATCAAACGCAAAATCTTCTCTTGAACCTCGAGTCGAACGTGCCAGGTGTTTACCAACGAGATTGGCTTGTACTCTTCGCAGACGCTCCCACAAATTGAAACGCCAGTCAGTTTCCAGTACTGAAAGCGAAAAGCATAACGGCGAGAAGTTTACCCAACAACTGTGCGAATCTCCATCAGTTTCCCATAATGGAAGTGCCATACTCACCAGGCAAGTTTTTAAGAAACCGAATGCTTTGGAAACTACACCTCTCGATTCGCAGTCATCATGTGCTGAACCCATTGTCCGAAAGTCGTATTTCTACAAGAAACTTGGTCAGTCGCAGTTGCAAAAAACAAACATCTCTGTTCGCACAGATTTGTATGATTCGTTTCACAACGTTCAACAGGAAGCAAAAAGATGTGCGCCGATGATTTTCTGCAGAATTTACAAGCCTAGCAACTTGGCAAAACCTCCCGAGGCTGAAGCACCGAGTGAAGTGAAAAGAACTTCAAACGAAGAGCCTGTAGCTGATTGGTCGGAAATCAACAATTCCGTCCTTCAGAGGAAAAACATCGAAGATGAAAGAATCACAAAGGCAGCCGCGGATTCTGAGGAAGAGACTGAAGTTCAGAGGCCAGCCTCGATTTCTCGCGAGGCAATTTGTCGAATCGTTGGATTGCCTGTTAGGAGCGAAACTGACAATATTGAATTTGATAGAAGGGACTCGGAATCACCTGTTCAACAGGAGAGTAATAGATCTGAGAAATGCAAATCTTCAGCTAAATCAACGAGTTCGGATACCTCGAATTCGTTGGACGCGTTGACTCCTGATAAGATTCTCAACTTGGTTGTAAAGGAGAAGCGTAATCCGATGGCCAAGTTGCTGATAGGGAACGTAATAGGCTTGTCGATCGAGGAATCGAAAGTGATAAGGGCCTACAACGCTTTGATCTCAAAGGAAAACAAAGTGAGTGAGAATATCGATCGTCAGAGCGAGAATAGATTAAAGACTGCATCAAACTTTAAAATGATTTCGAAGCGAATTCTGAGGCACAATAAAAACGACGAGAATCGAAAAAATTATTCCAAGTTGGCAAAGAGAAACAGAGGTTGCAATGATGCTGTTCAGAAGACTGGCGCTAATCCAAAGTTCAATGATGATCCTGGCGGTGCAATTGGATATTCAAGATCAGTGAAGAGGAAGAATGCCACTGAGGACTCCAAGATGAAGAAATCGCCTGGGTGTAAGAAGCAGAGAAGGGAGATTGCGAATCTTGTGATTGATGCTAAAGTGGGTCCTCTTATTAGAGGACCTAGGAATAGACGTCTTAGGTGTCAGAGTCATAAACGTATGGAGAAGGAGCATGATGGGTTTATCGGAAATTCCGCGTTTCCGAGGAGGAGAGGTATGCTTAATAAACAAGCGAAGCGATCGGAATTGTCAAAGAGGAGGAAACGGTTAAAGGGAGGTATTACGAAGCCTCGGAAATTGCAACCAGGGAATATAAACTTGAATCTGGCGAGAGGAAAGCTGAGCAAAACGCTCGAGGTTACGAGAAACTTCCAGGAGATGCTGACTAGGAGTTCTGATGTGCAGGTGAGTTAATTTGTTATTTTTTAATTTAATTCTAGGATCCTGGAATTTTATTTCGATTAGAATGTTTCTTTTTGAAGTACAGGGCTCGTGCTGACGCCACTATGCACACTATTTGACACTTTTTTAAAGATGCCACTATTTTGAAGAAAATACCACAAATGCCACTATTTTGAAGAAAATACCACAAATGCCACTATTT
>CAKNXH010001827.1:29811-53179 GCA_932178445.1 Andricus quercusramuli | reverse complement strand
CCACAAATGCCACTATTTTGAAGAAAATACCACAAATGCCACTATTTCTTCGTAATTGCTCGCTAATTACGCTATTTATCTACGTTCCCTTTCAAAATATTTTCGATGTTATTCTCTGCTTGGCTAAAATAACAGGTCTATCATCTCAATACAGAAATATATCCCTGAAAATAGTCCCAAAGGCCAATATATACAAAAATGTAACCTAATTATTTTTAATTCATCTATTCTTTATTTCCATAGAATGCCTCGAATTATGCGGTATTTTCGACGAAAAATCTTTTAAAATTGCATCAGTTTAATTTGTGACAATTTTGGTGGAACATTTTAAAGTCGAAAACGTTCTAGATCATATATTTTCAAAATCTATTATTAAAAAATAAACACATGTATATTTGAAGACTTTTACTAGAAAAAATAAATTTTAAAATTATGAGAATAACAACTGGATAGGGACAATTGGGTTTTCCCACTCTTGAACATAGAAAAGATGCTTTCACCTCCCTCAAACTTTGTAAACAACGGCCTCATACTTCTATCATTTTGACTAAATTTCCTACCATGTGGTGTAGAAATAATTTTGTTTTTGGTCCTTATTTAATTGTCATTCTCATATTTTTATAAATTCTTAAATTCCACTGTGAATCTTTTTCGAAATGTTGGCATACCAAAGAATATAATACATATATACTAAATTGCACATAATTAATAGGCCTAAAAAAGTTCGTATTTACGAGATGAAAAACTGGATAAGGACAATTTGGTTTTTCCCTCTTATACAGTATAAGAAATTTTTTTCCCCTATTTTTCTCTCATCTTCAATGTTGAGTTCTTAGAGAACACATGCTTCTACATTTTCATTCAAATTTTATGTTCGAAAACCTATCACCGAAAACTTTGTTTCTTCGTCCTGTAAAATTTAATTCCATTATATAATTTTTTAATTAAAGCATTAATTGTTGACATATTTTAAGTTGAATCTGCATAAACAATATTTCAAATGGAAAGAGCCTTTAAATTAATAAAGTGTTAAAATTTAGGCAGCTCAAGTTGATGAGTTTGAAATTCTATAAATATTTTAGACGTGCATGTAAAGTTCCTGGAATTTAAAAATACTTCAAAATTAAAGTTATCGTTAAGGAAATTTAGATCTATTAATTGTATTGAATTTAATTTTATGCGATTATTTTTTCTTTAATAATATTTTTCTTTTCCGCTAAAATTCTAAGTTTTCTGGAATGGAATTGTCATCGTAATTTTTCAAATTAATTGTAAATTATTCTGGAAAAGTCCTGAAATTCGGAAATCAAAACTCTGTAACAACCCTGGCACACTGTACTTTTTTTACAGAATACTTTTTTCTAATGATTTTTAAGTATATCATGCACACACAAAATATAGTATCGAGCCATTTTTGAAATGGATAAAACTAAAATTTAAGAAAAAAGTGTATTTATGTATTTTAAATTAATTTTCAGAAAGTGTTATTCCATATTAAAAAGTGAGTAAAAAAGTATTATGAAAGAATTGGGGAAATTCCAAACTGTGCCTTTTATGAAGATTTTTGGATAGCAGAGAATCTATTTGAAAAATGTCATGCCTCTATTGACAATACTATTTATCTCTGAAGTGAGCCCGAGCCGTGAAAGTATTTGTGCCTCTATTAAAGCGCAATCAAAATAAGAAGAAACTATTTCTTAGTTCTGTAAAAACAACCCTCCTTAACAATTGTTTAGTTTCTATCTTTTAATCTCTATTTTCAGAAAACCACCGTGGTTCAGACGGTAAAAAAGTCAAGGATGGTAGACGCGATGGCCCAATGTTCCCTCCTAAGTGATCCCTCGATGGATTCCTGCCTGCAGGTTAATCCTGATCCTGAGCAATCCGCCGATCCTCTCTATAGTAGTGACCGCCTGTCAGTAGTAAAAGTAGAGGAGGTCGACCTGGACGAGATCAAGTCCGAAGACGGTGCGGAATTTTCCGAGGAGGAATCCGTTGGGAGCCACGAGTGCCTAAACACCGACGAACGGTTAAGAAATGAAAGTCTGGAGTCTGTATATAATGTATATCCCTTGATTCACCGAGAATCAGCATTCGTACCTGTAAATTCTTCGAGTAGTTTAAAAATAGCAAGGCTGCGTTCGATTGGGTTTCGGCCAATTCAGATGGAGGTGGACGATGATTTCGCTGACAATATTAGTAGGACTAGTGAAGGTCAAGATAATTCTGATAGCATCACAAGGAAGGATGCTGACGAGGAATTTAATAAATATGCCAATGATGAAAGCAGCATCGTCGGTTACATGGACGATGATCTTCATTACGAGGACATCGAAAATGAAGACAGAAGCGCCGTTAAGAAAAGGATGGAAGTTTATCTAAACAGGGTTGCTGCTACCACAGAATATGCAGAAATGAATACTCCCTGTAGCATTCGTTCCGTGGATTCAGATCACAGTAGCATGCAAACTAGTGGGAACCACGAGGATCCTCTGAGTCAAGGTTTGGAAGACAATCAAGACAGGCCCTGGCATGGATGGAGAAAAGTCTCCTCCGAAAAAGGAGATGAGTGGATTGGCTGGTAAATCTGTGATTTTCCGTTGAACTGAAGTTACAGCCTAAGTTTTATTTTTTATTTGGTATTAATTTTGTGTACTGTGAGGGGCCCTTCGAAAATTAGGTAACTAAAAAATAGCATTACATAATTTTCGAATGGCCCCCTGAGGGAGGGGGAGGGGGGGTCATTTAAAGAGAGTATTCACTTTGTACTTTGAGTGCTGGTCATTCCCAAAGATTTGTTTCTTTTCTAGATTGTTTTGGAAACTTTTATTTTGTATTTTTTCGAGGGTCAGACATTGGTACTATTTTCGTTCTTGGAAATAAACCGATTTATTGAGTCGTGTAGAATTTGGACTTTTTTGTTTAATTACCGATTTACTTTTCCAACTTCTTCATCACTCTGTAGAATTTGTATTCAAATTTTAAGTACACGTTCTTCCAATATCAGTAGAACATTTGTAGATTTTTTTACTCTTGATGAATAACGATCTGATCAACTTGATAATTTGAAATTAAAGATTAAGTCTTGAAAATATTGGGCGAACGTGTTTCCTTTACTGGCATTAAGAATTATGTATATTTTCGGTTATATGTTTTTTACGAGTGTGTAGAAACTTACATTCTTCAAAGAATTGTTCTATTTATACTAGAAAATACCTCGATTTTTTCTCGTTAATTAGTAGAAATGGAAATAGGCGAAAGAACGTGTTACTGATTAGAGGATTATGTAATTTAATTCGAGACGTTTTCTACCTCTTCATTAATGCTGCATTCAATTAGCCTTCATTACTGAAAAAATGATTAGTACTAGTTACATCTATAAAAAATCTATAGTCTATATTTTCCATACTAATTTATACAAAAAGTATTAACACTCATTTTTTAAAAGAAGGTATGAGGTGCAGGTTTTAATGAGTACGTAGGAGGCGTAGTATTTTGAATCAAGACAGTTGTGGGTTTTAAATATAGCTAGTATTTTTTAGGGTTTTAAAATTCATTTTAACCATTTTAAAAATAAGAATATGCCAGAAAAACTCCGAATCTGGAAAATAAGAGGCTTTCTGTAAATCTGGGTTTTATTATTTTTATTTTCTAACTCTAAAATTTAAAACAATGATCTCTGTGATTATATATTTAAGTAGGGCTTGCGTTAATTTAATTTTATTGGCAATTCTTTTATGTACCAACAAAGTTTTTAAAGTGTACTGTGTCACACCTTTTGTAATGCTTGCAATTTTTTCTAAAATGTGCAATGGTTAAAATATATCTATAGATGTAAATATATTCGCCTTCTTCTCTAACTTTGGCCTTTTTTACTTATCCTTTGACAAAATATCTTAATTCAATTCAAAATTGTTACAATTTTAAATAATAGGGATTGAATCAGAGTGGCCGTTTTAATAGAGAAAAAATTCTCGGTGATTTCCCTGCTCGCAAAACGTTTTGACGGTCATTGAAATTAAAAAAAGCTGAAAATTTTTAATTTTAGGTATGTAATCAAAACTGCACTCTAAATTAAAGAACTTTAAATGGAACTTGCTTTAATTTAAATGTTTACAACTGATGTTTAAGATTGGTTTAATTCAAACAATCAATAATTTACGTGTATGAAATGGAATCTTTTAACACTTTTCAAATGAACAGTATTAAATTAAGTGCCGTTAAACTGCACATTTTTTAACTTTTATAAATCGAGTAGTTCGAAGATTCCTGGTTAAAACATAACGCCACGATTTTCAATGCTCTAAATTGAAAAAAGAATAAATAAATGTATAATTTTTCAAAATATTCTAAGCAGTTTTAAGTTAGAAACTTTAAAAATAGCATGATTACATTTCTTTTAAACTGAACACTTTTAAAATTAGAAGATAAATTATTTTTCTTTTAAGTCGTTTCAAATTGACAATTGTTTCATATTTATTTACGCATAAAAATTCAACACTTTCACTTTAAAATCTTGAACAGTTGCTTTATATTTATTCATTTCAAATGAACAGTCAATATTGCTTTAAATTAAAAATGTATGTATTAAAAAAGATATTTATTGAATTATTTGAGAAAAACAAACAAAAAGTTGTGGCTTCGCATTACCGTTGAAAAAGTTTTTAAAATTGAAGTCGGTTAATTTATTTTTTATTTCCAATTTTTTGTGGTTGCTCACTTGAGTTTCTAGTATAATTACTTCTGTAATTTTCCATTGGTTTTTGAAAAATCGATCAAAATTGTAGGATAGCATTTTTTTTTAAATATAATTGCAAAAAATGGCCATCCTATTTGTACGTATAGGCAAATCTTAACAAACGTTTATAAAATTGGATTTTAAAATTCGTAAATAAAACCGCAAAATTAATTTAAATAAAATTTTACTTCATTTTTTGCTTGGCTCAAACGATTTGATTAATTTCAGAATTTTCAGAAGTAGAAATTTATAAGGGAACGAAAAAAAATTACACAGATTGCCAGGTATCGATAGTTTATTTATCTCCGACACATTTTTATTTATCGTTCGTCACTCTCACTCCCATAAACTCCCACCCACGGCTTTCATAAATCGAAATTGTTAAAGAAAAGTCATTAGTGTCCTTTTTTTCTCACGTTATTAAATACAATCTATAATAACGATATATATAGTATATACATTTAATATTGTTTTTTTTTCAATCTAGGACGCGAATGTAGTTTCCTGGCTTAATGAGGACCTTTTGCATCTTTCGAATCACAATTTCATCGGTAGTAGAAAGCCAGTAGATAAGAGAGAAAAGCTCAAAGCAAATTCTGATTTAAAAAAAAAATAATAATAATTTAGACGAGAAAAGGTTATGATTGTGAGAAACGATTAAAACTGTATACAGAAGAAATCTATAAAAAAAGATAACACAAATTACAAGACTCAAAAGTCCTACAATAATAATTGTCACTATTTAATAATAATAAGTACTGAGTCGATGTCGAAGTCTTGAAGCGTGAAAATCGACAGTGATTTGTCGTGAAATGAAAAAAACGTTTCACATTAACACATTAATTTTTCTTGCAACATCAAGAGTTGTTTTTTATCCTTACCATATAGCGTGGAGACTTTTACCAAAGTGTTGAGCGTTGCAAAAAATTCGTAATGCGTTGCAAACAAATTTAAATGCCTCCAGTAAGCGTAATTGTTTGAAATTCGAAAAGCTCACGTTTGAAAAATCATTTTCGATGAGGATGAGTATTTTCATTAAATGTTTTTCTGCTGAAAACTATTGCAAAGAAAAGCGAAATGAGAATTCGGAACACTTTTTTATATTTCACAATAAATTAGTTTTCTAAACATTCTTAGATTATTTTTCTTTAAAGAAACAATTCATTTTAACATGCATAAATAATTTTCCGATTCAAGAAAAAACTCAAAGTGAATACAAAAATTGATAACAACAAAATTGACTTTGCAAAATTGTTTTCCAATTTCTTCATTTCGGGTGTCTTCAAATTCTTACTTTATATTAAATGAAAATGACTGCAGTCGCAAAATAAAAAAAAACAATACTGCACGGAGAAGCGTTGCCTTAAAAATTAGGCAAGACGATTTGTGGCACCACGCCCAAGAAAACGAGTAACACCGCTTCGAACGTGTGAGCGTATTAAAATAAATATTTTCTATACTATCTTACGCTGCGTAACATAACGATGTTGTTAACATGAATATAACATTATGGAACTATTACAATACGATTCATGGTTCGAACCTGTTTCATTCAGTTTCGTCTTACCCTCCTCTGCTTCTTCTTCCTGAGATAGAGGAGAATGCGAATTACAAATTACAATCGATAATATGTACACAGAAAAACAAAGTTTACAAATAGTATTTCGAAAGCTGAGTTCTCATTTTCTTTTAGAAAAAATCATTCAGACTGCGCTCGATGAAAAGACTTCAAGTAAGAAGCCTTGAAATTTGACTTTTTTTCTGCTGCTTCCCTTTTTTGCTTTTTACTGGAATTCCTCGTCGCTGCTGAGTAACATTGTTTTTTCGTTATAATTCTGGGAGATGGTGGCGACACGTTGATGAGATGTGTTGCGTCTTTGAGGTGGTGGAACTGGCATGTTCTGAGGATCGTCTGGGTCGTAGCTGGATACGCGCATGCCTCGCTGGCCCTTTGTGCCTCCTAACATAGTTTTTACAATCATTTCACGCATTATCACCCGACGAATTTCCGGCAAAACACTTTACAGGTTTAGGTCTTACAATACTGAAGAAACAAACTTTTTCAATTATTTTAAAACAAAGCTACCAAAACCAAAGACTAGAAAAGAAATTCATGCTCAAAGTGTATTATTGAAAACTATGACTGGTTTCTAAATTTAACTTCAAGAGTTCTTTGAAAAATGTTTCCATATTCAAAATTATAATAATAATAAATTATTTCAATTGATTCCAGTTGAAAGTCGAAATTTAAAAGTATCCAGTAGGGCGAAGTGAGAATACCGAAATTGATCAAATCATTTGAGCCGGGCAAAAAGTTTTCGTTTGGCATCCAAAAGAAATAAACGCGAAATTTTTAAATGTCTTCTATTCAATTTTTCAATTGGAAAATTCATAAATTTTTCCTATGAACTGACCGAATGTATTTTAATCAGACCGATTCTACACTTGAAGTTGCAGAATCTCTCGAGAACGAAATGTTGTTTTTTAAAGGAAGTTAGGCGACCTTATTTTTCCGATTTGTGATGAAAATGTCGACGAAGTTATACGTGTTCGAATTTTGTGGTTTCTTTTATAAGAACACCCAAATTTTGTATTCAAACGTCTATAAATTTTGACCTAATTGAGATATTTATCATTTTCTTTCTGATTCTGATAGCATTTACCGTCGGCGATTTTTCGAAAAATATTACAAGTAGACTTTCTCAAAAAATTCTGATATATTTTTTGCTAGTTTTTTGTTAAATTTGTACTTTCATAAGGGAGACATATTTTAAGTTTTATATGAGCTAAATAGCTTTTGTACGAGTAGAATTTTTTGTTCATAACATCGAATTTTCTCATTTCAACTCGTAGACAGATCCTGTATCTTGCATTGTTTGCGAGCAAAATTCCAAAATTATATTTTTGGGAAAAAAATTCTCCCGGTCTCAAAAATGGTTCAGCCCGCATAAATCTGATAGGATATCTTCCCTATACGTATAAGCAGAAACTGTAAAAAATATGGGAAAAAATAAAAAATGTGGGGTTTCCCACAAAGTTTTTTGAATTTTTTTTTTCTTCAAATTCTAAAAAAAATATTTTCTAGAAAACCCTACCCTTTTTATTCTTTCCAATATTTTTGAAAAGTTTCTACTAATAGAAAAAAGGAATCCTATCAGCTTTATGCGGGCTAAACTATTTTTGAGGACAGAAGAATTTATTTTCCTAAAAATATAGTTTTTAAATTTTTCTCGCAAACGATGTAAGATATCCTAAAAAAGAAAGAGGTGATTTTTTCATAGAACTTACGAAAGTGCAAATTTAAAAAGAATTTGCAAAAAGTATGGGTTTTTTGATAAAATCGACTTTTAATATTTTCAGAAATATTGTGGACTTTAAAAAGAGACGATAACGCGATCAGAATCAGAAAGATAACAATAAATATCTTAATTAGGTCTAAAGTTATGGAGATTTAAAGAATCATTTTTTTAAACAAAGCATAAAATTCAAATCCGCATAACTCGTAGAAATTTTTTTTTCGCAAGTCGGAAAAATACATATCGCCTAATTTTATCTAGAAAATAAAATATTTATTTCGTCCGCGAGAGATTCTGCGACTTCAAGTGTAGAACCTGCCTGATTTAAAATGGATTCGGTCTACTATAAAATTATAAAGAATTTTTTATAGACACAGTTTTCACTGGTGAACAACAAAAATTCGCATGCCAAACCACAACTAATTGTGACAAAATCCGAACCACTTTTTTATCACCGCAAATATGACCGTATGACCAAATAAATTATTTTTAAAAACAAAACATATATAAAACACAGCTGTTTCGTTACTCGGCTGAAATGATTCAATTAATTTCAGCATTTTCACTCTGCCCAAGTACCGAGGTTAAAAAGACTCAATTTTAAGAAAGGAGGCATATCTATCATAAATGAATTTTGAAATAGAATTAAACTCCGAATTCCAAATCTTCTCACTACTGTAGTTTTTTAGGACTCTGAAAAGATGTGATTTTAAATATTTACATTTGTTATTTTTTTTTTAATCGAAAGTTTCTATATTTAAATCAAGAGTTTTATTTTGAAAACGTTCAAAGTTAAGAGCTTTGTAAAATTATCGGTTCATTAATGATAAAGTATTTTAATACGTTCAGTATATATTTTAACATTTGACTTATTTTACTGAAGACAATCATTTCAGGAAAGCTTGAAATTCAAATTTTGGTCTTTAATTAAAATCTGAAGAATGATAACTTTCATAAATTTCAGAATATTTTCGATATAAATAAACTACGATTTTATCTTTAAATCTATAGTTCCACATTTCATTATTTAAATAGAGAAGAAAATCAGTATGTAATAAACCTCGAGATAAAGTTTTAAAATAAAACTGACTTTACATAAAAAATTATAAGTTAAAAAATAGTTTCCTGTACTTGAAGTAAAATAAATAATTTTATTCACCCTGTTAACTATAAATTTGATTCTTCAGATTGAAAGCCTCATGCTTGATAGTCGGTCACAATGCACTTTGAAGAATATTGTAAGAATTATTCTACAATGATAATTGTCTTACATATCAACATAAAGCTAGATTTCATCAGTATAAATACCAGCGACGTAAAATGAGAAGTGTTCGGTTAGCATCATGCAGACCAGGGAAGGAAGGGACCAAATCAAAGAAGCTCAGGTATCGTGCGAGAAGATAATAAGGAAACGAAAATAAAATATAAAATTACTTGGTAATTGCGCATTCGCAAGGGCATTGTTTAATAGCGTGCGAATTCTCATCATGATTTCTGATTTGATTTTTAAAAAAGCTGAATGATATTCAATAAAGAAAATGGATCAAAACTTGCCCGAGTAAAACAATTTCGAATTCAAGGAGACATTTGTCGGCTGTTATTTATCGTCATTAGGTTTATTGAAAAGCAAGCTTCGCAGAACTACACCGCTTCGTTATGTTCCGTTTTTTTTTCTAAGAATTAAGTATATACGTAACCGTTAAGTGCTTAAATGCTATTTTATACAATAAGGCTGGTTCAATCCCAACGGAGATACCTTGGACGGTTATTGTCAGTATTTCCAATATTAGCTCCAGAGGAATCTGTTTTATTGCAGACAATCGAATTCGATCAGATCATCTGCATTTGATAAAACGAGTACAAAGAGATTATCGATAATAATGTATTTATTGCCGATTTAGGATTTTTTTTTGGTCCTCTGCTAAGGACGAGCAAAGTCCGAAGTCCAATGTTTCTTGAAATAAAAAATTGAGATGCTCACAGCTTTTCGTAGGACAAGTTCGTATTGACGTCTGAAAAAACAGCAAACAAAGCTCATCGCTTTTTTCTCTAAGCTTGCACCGATTTCACCATTGCAGTGTTTAAAGCGTGTGTTTAAAATCGAAAACTCACCCGAGATCTCGATATTTAATTATTTACACAATTCTTGCTTGCAGGTGCTCTTAAATTTAATCGATTATTTTACATGCCAATTTATAAGCACTTGAGTTAAAAACAGCCAGCAGTGGCGATTAAAACAAAATTATATATAAAATGTGGATGTATTTACAAAAGCGAAAGAAAGGGATTTATAAGTTATTGAAAAATCGTTTAGGTTTCGAGTCTAGCTGACTGTTTTAGATGATTAAAGTGTGTGCTGTGATAAATGTTCATGTGCTGTTAGTGAACTACAAAATATTGTGACTTTGAATACAAAATCATTGCCTTGCGAAAGAAACAATTTTCAGCAGTGATTTTGGTGCCAGAAACATTGGATAAATGAAATAGGAGCAGCTTTCTATTAAATAAAACTTGATCAATAGAAAATAAAAACGGTTTAAAACAGAAATGAAAAACAATTTAGAAAAAAAGAACTATAAACATCGACATTCACTATGGACATACAATTCTAAAAATTTTTCATGGAAGATGAATTTTTCGATTTGTTGCACATGCTACACTGAAACTGGCTACTTCATGCCACAATATAATCTTTGTACAATATCGAGTGCTATTTCGACTTTCAAATGATTTGAAGAATTAATAATATAGAGTTTTGTCTTTACCCGAGCTGTACTGAGTGTATTGTTGATACTGCGGATGAAAGTTGTGGATGGCATCAGTCATAATGTCTTTTGGATTCATGGTTTCCTGCAAAATTTAATTATTTTCTCTTTCATTTTTTCTTTTTCTGAGAAAGTCACAACGTTTTTTTTGTAGAATTTAAATATTTTATGTACCTTTAGGCTACTGCTAATACTTTGCATTGTCACGCTACGTCCTCTCGAGTCAGTGACGCAACCAGCTGCGTAAATTTGGTACGGGAAAGCGTACTTCAGGGCAATAGCAGCGAAAAGCATCTCGATACAAATCAGAAAATTCTGGTAGCCAGCTGACACGGTACCTGCTCCAGTCGAATGCCCTAAGCTGTCGATTACGGGCGAAATTACCTGGGCTTTTTCCAATATAGCCAAGAGCACACCTGAAAATATTTAATTGATTCCATCAATGCCAAATTTCAGTTGCTTTTTCACTTAAAGAGTTTGGAATCATTCACCAACGCAGCTGAACAAATTTGAATATAATTAAACTAATTTCAATTGAAAAAAAAATTAATTGTAAATACAAGTACTCTGCTCACAATACAAACATTCAGTCATAACTAACATTATTCCTGTTAGGTTGGGAATCATTTCAATGTCATAGTAAATGACGTTTACATATGAATCTAAGTGGTACGTACAAGTTAGATAAGCTCTAAACATTACTTCGTGAAATCTTTTTAAATCTTTGATTTTTTGTGAAATATGTTGAAATCTTTATAATCTTCTTTGCGAAATTTTTTACATTTTTTAAAATCTTTGTGAAACCTTTGAAATCTTCTGAAATTTTTGTAAATATTTTGATATTTTTCAAATCGATTTTAAATGAAAAAAAAATCTATTTAAATGTTTTTCCCGCATAGAATAGTATATTGCGTGACGAGGGTCGAAAGGCAACGATTTCAGGAGAGTGAAGTTAGCTGCCCGAGCGAAGCGGGGGCAGATATCACACGAGTGAAATCGTTGCCTCGGCCCGAGTCATCAATACAATTTTTCATCATATCGACTGAGATATGATGAAAATATATTTTCACAATAAAACATAATAAATTACAACAATGTTTTTGTGAAATCCACTGAAATCTTTTGTTAAATTTTTGAAATTTTTCTAAATATTTGAAATTTTTTAAATCTTTAAAATCGTTTTAAAATCTTTGAAATATTTGACATCTTAGTGAAATCATCGCAATGTTTTGTGAATCCTTCGAAAGTTTTGTGAAATCTTTGAAACCTTAGTGAAATCGAAATCTTCTGTGAATCCTTTCAAAAATTTGTTTGAAACATTTTGAAATCCATTAAAATCTTTGAAATCATTTGTAAACTCTTTGACATTTTTGAAATCCTTGTGAAATCTTTGATATCTTAGTGAAATCGTCGCAATGTTTTGTGAATCCTTCGAAATTTTTGTGAAATCTTTGAAATCCTAGTGAAATCATCGATATATGTTGTGAATTCTTTGAAATTCTTAACATTTTTCTGAAACCTTTTGAAATCTGGTCTACCCCTCATTATTAAATAATTATGAAATAGAATAATAATAACATACAAAATATTCTGAAATAATGATAGTAATTTAAAAGTAACTACCTTGCCAGAAGGACAAGAAGATAACGCTCTTGACGGTGCAGAACTTGAGAACCGGTTCGAAGGGGGTGAGCAGGTCTCGTGTAGCAAAATAGAAGAGGAAGAGTCCGTACAAGGCGAGGGTAACGCTGATATTGTAGATGGACGTAATATAAATGTATCCACCATCAAGAGACCAGTCGCCATCTCGGTAATGTCCGAAAGCTTGCAGGAATATGATCACAAAGGCCATGACGGGTTTAACCAGACAAAACTGCAGAGTCGCTTGTTTGCAGAATCGCAGGAAGCCGATGGTGTAGGTCTTCCCAACCAAGCAGCAGGTCCCATAAAGACAGCTGGAACGGATCGGCTTGCCTCGAATTTCCGACATAATATTGCCCTCTCCTCCGAGGTACTCGTAGCATAACGACAGGAAATTGTATATTACAAAAGCCTCGTAGCAATCTCGCACTGTGAAGAAGTACACGTAGTAACTCTCACTGTTGAAGAACATCAGAGAGATCCACGAATACGAGCCATAGATTGGCACGATGAATAAAATTCTGACGATCCATCGCTGTTCCGTTGGATTCGTGTACCACCTGAGGTGATGATAAATCTGTAATAAACAATTTAAATCATTACAAATTCACTATTAAATCAAGGCTTGTGTGCACGAAAAACAGGTCCCAATGAAAAATATATAATTCAGGGTGGCCACTTGACCATTCAAACTTGAAAAAATATTTCCAGGCTATTGCCGGGTCGAAATTTACATTTTTCCAGATATTCATATTGACATATGTAAAAGTTATTTGAGACTTCGCAGCCCAAAATGCTCTCAAAGCAGGGAAAGTGGGATGATTTAAAAAAAATAGGGGGATAAATTCTTTTGAATAACATTTATCTAGTTACCAAATTTCTAAGATTTCAAGCCGAAAGATTATTATATTATATTACATTCTCAACCAAATAGTGGAATTTTCAACAAAACAAAAAAAATTTCCACAAAAAAGTTGAGTTTTCTAGCTAAAAAGTCGAATGTTTTAGACAAAATTTTACTTTTAAATCAGAAAAGATAAATATTCAACAAAAAATTTAATTTCTAACTTTCAACCTACAAAGATGAATCTTCAACCTATTTATCCAATTTTCAAACAAAACATATTGAACATCAACCAAAAACAGTTACATTTTAAACCAAATAGTTGAACTTTTATGTCAAGAAGACCAATATTTTGGAAGACAGTTGAACTTTTAGCCAAGTAAGATAAATTTTGAACCAAAAAAGCGAACTTTTCTACCAAAAGACGATTTTTGAATCAAAAGGGATGAATTTTCTATCCAAAAAGACGAATGCTCAACAAAATAGTTGAACTGTTGACTAAAAAGGATGACTTTTAAAGAAAATACTTGAATTTTCAACCGAATAATTAAATTTGCAACAAAATAATTCAATTTTCCACAAAATAGTCAAATTTTTAATCAAACGAGCTGAATTCGTTACGAAAAATATTATTGACTTTCAATAAAAAAGAAGTAATTTTTATCACAAAAAAAAGAGGAATTTTCTACCAAAAGATGAATATTCAATCCAAAGGGACGGTTTTCTATTAAAAAAATGTTAAATTTAAGGTAATTAATAATTAATTCAATTCATTTGTGTGGGTATTTCATTAATTTATGTAAATATTTAAATTATATTTTAAATAATAATAATTATAATAATTATTTGTTCAACAAAACAGTTGAATTTTCGACCAAAAAAGATTACTTTTTAACAAAGTAGTTGAATTTTCAACAAAATGAAGAAATTTTTAACCACATAGTACAATTTTAAACCAAAATAGATGAATTTTGAATCTAAAATATAATTAACATTCAATAAAAAAAGATAATTTTTTCAGAAAAAAGTTGAATTTTCAACAAAATAATTGAATTTCCAACCAAACGTAATTCACTTACAACCAAAAAAGACGACTTTTCAACCAAAAGATGAATTTTCAATAAAACAGCTGATTTTTGACCAAAATAGATAAATTCTTAAATAAAAATATGATAGTAGACATTCTAATTAAAAAGAATTAACTTTCAACCAAAAACAGTTCGATTATTTTCATTGGGTTCTATTAATTAAGTTCTCATTTAAGCGAAAAAATGCGAAAAAGGTGAATTTTCTTGAATATAGGGAGAAAAAGATGAATTCTTTATAAAAGGAGGAAGATTCCCCATTTCTGCACAAGGAAGCAACTAATGTTATTTCAGAATATAAATGGTAACGTTCCGCAAGAAGTAGTTTAGAAGATATTAACGTTTTTGAGACCGAGGATCTAAAATATAGATTTTTCATTTGCGATAGAAAATCATACTTCAATCTTTTCTCTATTTGGTAAAATTTTACTTCCATGTCCTCGAAATTAACGGAAATGAGTAGCTTTTATATCTAAAGGCAAAACATATAACACGTGAGTCATGGCACTCTCCAAATACAAATCAGTTTTTCTCGAAAAGAGGTTTTTCAATTTATTATGCGAAACATTTAGGGAATCGCTAAATTGTAATTTTATTATGCCAATTATTAGTAATTAATTATGTACATTTAGGTTACTTATGCAATTAATACGTTAAATATCTAAAAAGGAAGTTTTTGTTCCTCCTAAATACATAGCACAAAAGGAACATTCATTTCTGAACAAAACATTAACTTAAAAATGTTAATAGAGAATGATATTCGATATTTTAACGGAGATGGTTGGTAACACTGAGCAGAATTCCAAAAACTTTCCTTTCGAAGAGCGAAGCGATATTTATTGCAAAAGTAATAAGAAATCTGAAAAATTCCAGGTTTTCAGCCAAATTCTCGGCTATTTTCCAGCTTTTTACCGGTGTTCAAAATTCCAAGCTAATTCCCTGTTTTCTCGGTCAGGGCCCACCTTGTAATTTATACTTTAAAAAATGTCAATATTATTACTGATGATCTCGTTTACAGGAGAAAAGATTACTTTTCATGAAATAAATTGAAAGATAAAAACATTTTCTATTTAAAAAATATTGTTTTCGACTGAACTTTTGTTATCGCTTCTTAATAAACTTTAACAATTTTACAACTTTAATGAATGGTAGCTTATTATCTTGGGTAAAAGATTATCTACAACTGAACCTTATTTAATTGTTAATAATAAATAAATTATTATCAAATACAGTTATTGGCTTATAAAATTTTTCATTTGAAAAATTGCTTTTCGGTTATTTTAACCATTAAAATATTTATTAAACAAATTTAAGGAGGTTAAGTTTTATAGAATCTTTTTCTCGAGAAAATAATTTATCATTCATTAAACTCGTATTATAAAAGCTTGATAAGAAGCAAAAAGAAAAAAATGCACGATTTTTTTTTAAATAAACAATGTTTTTATGTTAAATTTTTTTTTTAATGGCGACAAAGGTCTACAACGGCTTCCAGACAATTATTATTGTTATTAATAATTGTCTGGAAGCCATTGTAGACTACTGTCGCCAATTTCATATACATAACATTTCCAGACTAACGCCTGGAACATGAAGGATTTTCCACCTCATCCGTTCTTCTAATATAAGTAATAATATTGCAGTTTTTAAAAGTATAATTAGATATTTTTTTCTAGACTTTTTATTTCGGGCCCTACATTAAAGGCTTCAAAATTTGACAATATTGAGGAAAATTCTATACCATGTAATTTCCAAACTAGGATTTGTTTAATTATTTTTAATTAATTTTAAATCTTTTGAAATGACGAATTGTGCATTTCAAAATTGAAGCATTTTTTAATGAAAAAATTTGAAATTTTAGCATTGAAAATAAACCATTTTAAATTGAAAGCCTTGGAAAATGCACAATTTTAAATTGGATCTTGATTAGCAGTTTATCTATTTCAACTGGAGAAATGATGGGTCGGTAATTTTTCAGGCTATAATTTACACATGACAAATAACGCTTCCGCTTGGAGGCCGAGGTAATAAATTTTTCTTTCTATTTTGGATTCGCTTCTTACCTTTTGAAATACATCATTTTAAACTGAAAGCGTTTCAAAATAATTTTGAAACCTCTTAAACTGAAACTTCTGTATAGTTGTATAATCTGAATTTGAAAGGATTTTGATAGTTGAAATTAAAGTTTATAATATTAAAGTGGATAAGGAATTGAATGACTAAAAGATGACTTACTTGTTGACAAGTTAGGAAAAGAGCTAGTGCGACAAACGCTCCTGCAAGACCCTGGGCTGCTTTCGTTTGTAAAAATATAGGAGTTGGTTCAATATCCTCATCCTTTGCAATTAAATTGTTTACAACATCCGTTACAGTTGCTGTCGTCATGTTATTAAGAGTCGAAGCCGTGGTTGCCGATGCTCCTGGCATCAAGTTGGTAGTCATTATTTATTCTGAAACAAATTTTTTTTTCATCAGAATTCAACTTCTAACAATAAACTATTAGAAGTTAGCCACTCAAATCACAGAAAACAATATTCCCTGCCATTTATCGATCAAAAATTAAAAATGTAAGTTCGTTCAAATCAAACAAGTCAAATTTCATCTGAAATTATATAAAATCTCAAACATTTAAGAAATACAATTTTAACATTAAGGTTTAACGATTCGATAGTTTTTCTACTAAGAATTGCAAAAAGTTTCAATCAAAAAATAAAGTCACTGTCATTTCTCGGATTTTTCCAATCTTAAAAAATTTTCGTTAATTTCGCAGCCAAGTGGCCACCCTATTTTATACATTCTTATTTTTATTTAGATTATGGACACCTGTATTCGAAACTAAAATTCTACATTGCACTTCAATTTAAAAACTAAACATCAAATTGAAGCTTGTAAGAAAAACACAAAAGAATCTTACAGTTAAAATTAAATTAAGAAATAGTAGTTATATCTCACCAATCTGAACGTCAGGTAAATAAATTAAAAGAGGGAAATGACCGAATTTCAGAAGAATTAAAACAGCGGATGCAAATAGTATGAGTGAATGTGAAATTAAAAAAACCTGTTATATATTACATCAGCCGCTTTCATAACTTTTCACTTTACAGAGAAGGATACGAAATTTCGCAATCTAATGATTCGTTTTTCTCAAATAGAATAGAGCATAGAATAAAGGGTTACAATTTTTTAGTTTTACTTGTGCTTCACTTTCCTACGGTGTTGACCTTCTTGAGTTAAAAACGAGAAGACCAATCAATACGTTTTATGATCAACCGAAGCAAACAGGCCATTGAGATCTAAAGAGTGAAAGTTTTACGTGGATACATTTCGCATGAGATAATAGCTTCTAACTTTTGAGTGAGACATTTTTTTTAATTTATTGCAAAAGTAGCACAAATTTCAATGTTTTCTTAAAATTGATATACAATTTAATATAATAATCACTTTTCACTGTCCTTGGGATTATTTTAAAGATAAATGTATACAAAATCGCATCAACTTATTACCACTATATATTATATTTATATATCATAATATTTTTTCTGCTGCAAGAAATATTTTTGTAAAAGATATGAAATAAGCAATGAGGTTTCTACCAAATTTATTAGAAATATATGTTCATTTTATTTTTATTATTATATTCCTGAAGATTAGATGTCCTCGAATTTTTCCGAGAAATTGTCACTATTTTTACAATATCTTTTTAAATAATTGCCAAATTCCTTCATCCTGGCTTCTTTTATAGAAAAATGTTATAGCTTTCAATGAAATTGAGAGAACAAAATTTTACTTCGAAAGAATGAACAGTGAAGGAATTTAAGAAATCGCCGAAAAACTTTGACGGTATCATATACGATACGTGACACAATCAGAAAAAAGTAGATTTTGCGATAGAAGAAAAGAATTCCTGATCCTAAATAAAATTTCCCGTTCTTCCCGGTTAAATAATCAAAGACTATTAATTTTAAATTCCTTAATTTATAAACTTTTAATCTGAAATTATTTAATTCTGAACGTTTTTAATTCAAAATTATTAAATTTAACCGCCTTAAAATCGAAATGATCAATTTTTGAACACTTACATTAGGTAATTTACAATTAGGTATTAAATTCAATACTGAAATTTAAAATTGCCAGCAGACTTGTCTAAACGTATTAAATTTTGAATCCTTCATATAGAATTTCAATTTAAATAAATTATTATTACTGTTGACGAGAATTTTGATTCATGTAGAGCATTTCATAACATATTATTGACCTTCATCGAGAGTTGTTATCAAGGAAACGGTACTTATTTTACATTCATGTTTTTTCCGCTCAATAAACAGGAATACAGTATTCGGTTTAATAAAGCAACTCAAGATTGCAACACCGAAAGTATCTCAAAATATTTCCGCTTGTGCTCACGTTTTTCAATTGCTACATTTTCATTGAAAATCAAGTTTCTCAACAAATACTGATTTTAAAACAATTTTTATTCATTTCGAGAAAAAAAATATTTCCCATGAAATGAAAATTTCTCAATTGATCGACAATTATTTGCGAAGAATAACATTAAAAGAACCTATAATGCGAAATTACATAAAATTCATTTTGAAACAATGTTTTACTGGAATTTCCAACTACATAATATTAGTCCTTGCTGTTAATTGTTGATCTTGAAAGCAATATCTCTCAAAAAGAGAAACTGAATTGCCAAGGTAATGTCTAGCCTGTGGCAAAAAGAAAATTTAGATAAACATTATAGCAATCGATCGAACTTGACACATTTCAAACTTATATCCACATATCTACAGGTTAAAATTCTTTTATCTATACAGATAAACCATCGCAATTGTGACTATCACAATACTATGCGTCACAGCGAAATTTCAATTTCTATACACACTCGAAAAATAATGTTGTATCAAATCCTTGTATGTCTCCAAGAAAATAAACACACTTTTAGTGATTTTTGACTTTATCAATTTCGGAGAAAAGCAAAAAAAGCACACGCAAAAGAAACTTTACAATCTATAATCTGGTAATTAGATCTGACCTTATTATGAATCAAATATACTAAATAATTAACAATGAAAACCTTCCATATCGTAACCGTTTAGACCACGATGGTTCTCGGGTTAGAAATCAATATGCACAACAACAACAACCTGACTATACTCCATTTCTGTGCCAATTTCGTTTCACGGACACGAAACTGATAAAATTTGGCTAGGTGAATCATAATCTATGAAGGAGCACAAAAGTTGAAAAAAGAGAAAGGAAGAAGATATAGTTAACTCACCTGCTGTTAAGTTCCGTGGTTCTTGATAACGGACAGTCGCAATGTCCAATTTCAGGAGGCAATCGACGACGCGTCCGACGAATCGCAGATATGACCTTTTCGTAAAACACTTATAATCTGCGATCCCAGCGTGATTTTTAATCCTAATCACCGCACCTCACTTGTACTTAACATTTTGAAAAACTTTTCTGCTTTCTAGCAGCCTCCAGGAACTTGAAAACGGACGAAATATCGGAGGATGGCAAAATAGCTACCAAACAGCAGTCATACAACTTTTCCTGTCTCTTTCTCTTGCCTCATCTCCCTCTCTTCTTGCGAAAATAACTGGATTTGTCATCGTCTCAAGTATTTTGTAATCCAGAACAAGGTTCCAAGACCCTCTTCTGAAAATAATTTTTCGTATTTTATCATCACTTGAGGATTATTTGGATTATATGCACTCCTTCCTTTGCAAATTTTTCGCCAGAAAATGTTAACAAAAGCGTCGTTTGACTTGTTTATACGGGAGTAACGCTCATTCAGTGACAGATTTTGAGGTTAGGTGAGACTAGGATTAACCGAAGATTAACAACATTTTCTCCAGCGAGTGATATCACGAAGATCCTTCAATGATCACATACCAGATATTACTTTTCTTCTCTTTTTTTATCGTTTTTGGTCTGCCTTCACTCTGTCTTTGTCTCTTCACTCTTTCCCACGGTCGAAATAATTCCCTTCACTTTAAAAATACAAGAATGCGCATGTACACCAGGAGCGGATGAAGGTTATATCAATTATTTATTTTACCAAATAAACTATGCAAATGAATCCAAGGAAGAGAGAAATGGTCCCTGTTCTCTGATATTTATAAATTATATATGTTTTAGTTACTTTATTCGAACTTCAGATAAAAACCATCCTCCTCTTTTTCATCTCACTTTTTGAAAGCAGATGATTTTTAAAACAGTCTATTACCAACTATTGCAATCTTCATATTTGTTTAAAATTATTCTAATCAATTTAATCTAGTTCACCATTTACAAGAATATACATACACTGTTGCAAAATAAGAATTGTTTACAAATTTAAATCCCATGATAGATCATGTCAGAGTTTAAATATCCCTTTAAATATTTGACAATCCACTCCTGACGCACATGCGCAGTCGAATTCTGGAAAATCGCGATTCTCACGTACGTCATGTTGTGAATCATTTTCGGTTTTTTATCAAGGATTTTCTTAATCCTGCTTAATCCGGAGGCGATATAATTTATGGCGGCCATATTATTCGATCACGTTTAATCAAATAGATAGTCTAGGCCTTGAAATCGCGAGTGAATACATGAGTTACGTGGGTGTAAACAACAACCTGCTCCGTTTAGGAATACCATTAACGCATATATTTGCCCCAAAAGGAAATCCTATAGCACTTATAACGAATACCACGTGTTGACTAAGTTTCCGAGCTGTCATTTTCACTTTCATTAAATTTGAGATTTTACTTTCGATTTGTGCCTGATTAAATATTCGAAATCGAGTTTCTTTAAACGAACATAACCTATACTCGGTGCTAAATGTAATTTGGAGTTTGTAAACTATATAGTAATTTTTTGGACATAAATAAAAGAGATTCAAGGATGGCTCTCATAAATTTTGAAGGCAATGATCCATGGTAATGTAATTTGATCAATTATAAAAATAACAAAGATGTGCTTTTTTTAAATTTTTAATGGTGTTTTTCAAGTTTCTTTTTACTTACAAAGAAGAAATAAGAGATAAAACTCATTCGAAATTTGAATAATATTTTTATTTAACTTGGATGTTTTCTTTATCTTTTAGTCTTTAGATTTAAACTAAATTTCAATTATCTATAAACACGACTGGGCTATAAGCTTAATAATAATGCTTACAATGCTTTATATTATGATTTTTTATTTGTTTACATACTTTTTTATTTCTCTTTATCAGGCTCTTGGAGTATGATGCCTGCGAGAGACTATTTCGAGAGATAATGGAGCAGTTAACACTGCGAGATCGAGAGCCACGAACATCACAAACATTCGCACACTTATCAGCAAATATTCGCATTCGTATGAAAAAGTACAGCGGTGAAGTACGCCAGCTGAAGATCAAAGTCGAAGAAGCTTCAAGACAGCGAAACATGTATCCTTTACTAAAGCAAATTTGCAGTAAAATAGAATTTATAATATATTTGAAGGGCGTGGGAACCAGGCCCTAACCTCAAAATTGAATTGCCTCATTTTTCTTCGTAAATACTTATATAGAATTACGTCTTTGCAGAGTGTACAATCTTTCCCCTACTCCCCTGCATTTCCCAGTTCTTCAAATTCCGCCTTTTCCCTTTAAACATACGATATTTGAAAAATACAAATACAATTGTTCGTTTAACATCTACAAAATTATTATATTCAAAGCTAGAATATGGTACCCCGCGAGCAATGAAAGCTTTCTTTTAACTTTGAAAATTATCCATTATTATTGATTAAACTTTTTTCAATTTGACTAATTTCAAACTAAATTATTTAGGACTTGACTAAAACTTTAAAGGTAAACTGGTAAAATGGTCTGTCTTTCCACATTGAAGATTCTGTGGTTTAAATTTGAATAAAGATTGCCATTATGCTAGACATATTATAACAATTGAAGTCTCGGATCAAGGAACACAAGTTTAATAAGTTCTAAAATTTAAAAAAAAATCAAAAGCTACCAAACAACAGATTTTAAACATTCGGCAAATTTAAGCGCAGTTTTTAGTATATGTTAAATATTTTTCTTTAAATATACATTCCACATAATATTCAATTAATGTACAAATTTATCAAAATTTAGACAAAGGTGTTTCTCTTACTTTTTCTTAAATGAAGAAACCTAAGCTTTTCTTTGAGACTAAAATATTACCAAACTAGCTGTGAATTCGATTTCGAGTGTTTCCACTTTGTTTGTATTTATAATTATATGGTGCTCATTTCACGAGCACTTTGCTTCCCGATAGCAAATGTATTTGCTTCCTCATAGAGGAAGCATTAGTTATTTTTTTCAATAATAGGCAAACCGAAGTCTTCATTTTGCTCAATTTAAAAATAGAAATTTACCAAAAATGAAAAATTACAGAATAATACAAAAATGTTTTAAATAACAAGACAAATCAGACAAATCAAATCTTGGGTTCGAAATAATAATTTTTTGAGCTGGAAAAGGGAAAGGAAAAGTTCTGTCGCACCCTATCCCTTTCCCAGCTTTACGATTTCTTCACAAAACTTGTCATAATATTACTCTATTTGAAAATTTATGATCAAAAAGTCTTTTCTATTCATGCATCAACTTTAAATTATGTCGGTGAAAAGAGTTTTTCTGTTTGAACCTGATGATTCAGATATTATAAGTGAGCAGAAATTCCCTAATCTTCAATAAAGTGTATTATTATTATTATAGATCAATCAATTTGCCTTGAATCAAGAGATTTTTTCCGTTCTTGCATCAATTTTGAATTATGTTACTGAAAAGAAGTTTTACTATGAAAAACCGTGTTTTCAAATATTATGCAATTTCACAATTTCCATACTCTCCAATAAAATGTCTTAATATTATAGGTCAATCGATTCATCTCGAATCAACACATATTTTCTGTTCTTGCATCAACTTTGAATTATGTTAATGAAAACAGTTTTACTATAAAAAAACGATTTTCAAAATATATAAATTACCATAACTTCCCTACTCT
>CAKNXH010001827.1:0-29801 GCA_932178445.1 Andricus quercusramuli | reverse complement strand
TAAAATGTATTAATATTATAGGTCAATCGATTCGTCCCGAACCAAGGCATCTTTTATATTCTTGCGTCAACTTTGAATTATGCGAATGAAAAAAGTTTTGCTATGAAAAACCGATTTTTAAAATATTATTGAGTGCTAGAAAAAAATGCATTAAATATTTTTTGAAATCCTTCGGTCAGTTTCAAGATATTAGTGAGGAAAATAAGCTCTCCAAATTTCATCAATTTATCTGCAACCGTTTTCTAGTTATCGTGTTCACAAAAAAGCGTGACATCCACACATCCACACATCCATACATCCACACATCCACACACACACACATCCGGACAATTGCTTAGAACATTGTATTAGACATTTTTAAATTAGGGAGGGTTCAATTAAATGAATTTAAAAAATTTGAAAAATGTCACCATTACAAAGCTTCCTCTATGAGGAAGCAAAAGTGGTCTTTTTTATTTAAAAATAAAACAATTTTGTATTTAAAATTGTTTTATCCCTCAGGGTTTAACTTTAAAATGTTCATAGTTAATTCTTTTAGTTTTATTTCATATATTTACAAATTTGTATATATTATCATGTTTTTAGTTATATAGATGATGGTTTTAGTGTTTAGACAATTTTATAGTATATTGCGTGACGAGGGTCGAAAGGCAACGATTTCACGAGTGTGAAGTTAGCTGCCCGAGCGAAGCGAGGGCTGATATCACACGAGTGAAAGCGTTGCCTCGGCCCGAGTCATGCATACAATTTTTCATCATATCGATAATCGAAAAGTCGACTTGAGATGACTGTGAAGCGGGTCGATAATCGAATTTTCAACCCGCTCCACAGGCATCGAAAGTCGAATTTTCGATTGAGGTATGATGAAAAATAATAAGTGTTCGAAATTAAACAATTTTAATTTCGTAATATTAGACAATTTATAGTTGTTTTAAATTCAACAATTTCTGAATGATCGATTGTAAATGTAAATTTTTCAAATATAATCAATGTTTATTGAATATTTAAAAGGTCGCTATTTAAAATGAAACAATATGTGACTAAGAATATTTATGAAAACAGTTAAGATTTTCAGATACATACAAATATTGGCATCCATTAAAATATTAAAATTACGAAAGTAAGAATTTTTTCAAACTTATCTTACTAACTAGAATGAATCATTTTCTAAATTATTTAACTTATTTCAAAAATGTATATGACTTATTTAAAAAAATTTGATAACATAGATTTTTAATTCGTTTTTGTTTTTAATAATAGCAAATGAAAACCCGGGTACGTGGACGCGCGCTTAGCGTGCGTGCATTTTGTTTAAACATTTTTAAAAGAGAAATTTAATTTTTAGTGGATTTTTATGATTTTCAAAGATTTCAAGGTATGTTAAATAGTTTCAGCGAATTTCTAGAGAACTTTAGGGAATAAAATAAATTTTATTTCAATGGATTTCTACCGATTTGAAAACTTTCAGTGTACATGATTGTCACACAAAAAATTCGAAGGATTTTAAAGATTTTTAGTTATTTTCAAGAGAATTTTTTCAACAAATTTTAGAACTCTTAATATTGAAAATTTCAAATGATTTCTACTTATGTTGATGGATTTTTACGATTTCAACGAATTTATATAGCACTTTAGGACATAAATTAAATTTTATTTCAAGGGATTTCTACGGATTTTAACAGTTCCAAGGGATATGAAGGAATTCGACAAATTTTAAAGGATTTTAAAGATTTAAGTTATTTTAAAAGATTCCAAAGATTTTCAAGAGATTTTGTATAAAAATTGGTAGAACTGATATTTATAAATTTGTCACTATGCATTTGTAAATAGTTTTTAATATTGTAAACTATACCATTTCTGATGAAAATATTTGTTCTTCATTTATAAATGTGAAAATAAATTTTAAATCTTTCCCTTTTTCCCCCTTTTCCTGAAAAAAGTACCATATTGCCCCTTTCTTGAGCCTGCTGTTTTGAAATTAGCCAATTTTTCACTCCGAATACAAACATGATTCAATACAGAAGTAGGCTCTGAGTATCTAACAAAGATGTAAGTCTAGTATTCATGGAGCGAAATGAGGTAATTTAATTTCGAGGTTAGGGCCTTGTTCCATTCATATTTTCGATATTCAACGTCAATATGTAGTTTTCGTTTAATTTCATAATCAACATAATGAGCAGAAAACATGTCACCCCTTTTTTAACTAAATATTTAAGCGGGTAAACCTGGAAGTGCTACCATGCCTAAACAATGTATGTCCAATACCAAAATTAAGGGCTCATTTAGTGTTCCTTTAGTATTCAAAAGCAAAATTTTGGGCACTGTGTTAATAAAAATGGATGGTACTGCTAGCTCTACATCAAGCTAATAGTAACAGTACCATGATAGAAATATTTGCTGCATCAACTTTTTTCTTTCATATGAATTGAGGGCTCATTTAAGGTTCTTGCATGGCTCCAGGAGCAATTTGTCAAAAACAACCCCTATCAGTCTATCACTGAAACACTATGCTAAAGAATAAATATACTGTAAACATAAAAGTGATTACATCAGAATAAACGGATTTTTTGGCTTTCTAACACCCCCGAAAATAAATTTTTCAAAACCATCCCTTTATATTGAAAAGATACCCTGAAACCAAATGTTCTCATTACGTACAAGAAAAATTATTGTACAAATTTGGTATATTTTCTAGCTGTCCGAAAAAATCAAACACTTTTGGGATTTACTAAAAAATGTATTATTCAATTTTTTTTTAGATTTGATGCTAAAAATTCTTTCTAAGTATTGATTGTCAAGGTTGATGAGAGAAAATATCTAATAACCCTTAGTTTTTTTAGTGGGAAGAAGTATTAAATCCCCACATTTTTTCGAATTAATTAATTTTTTAATGAATTTCATCTCTACTGTTTAAATGTATGAGATTGACTTGACTAAACGGTTGGACTTGATTTTTTTGGTCTTATTTTTTAACATTACTAATAAAAAAAGTTTTAATTAAAATATTAGTTAACATTTTATCTTAGGATTTGAGCGTAATAATAACTTTTTTCCTTCCTTTCAGCATCGATATTTCTTGAAATTATCATTGTTGATTGAAAAAATTCCCTTTTTAGACCATTCAGCAAAAAATTGTCTTTCATTGCACCACACCGTCAAACTCAATTTTTAGCTTCTCGGAACTGAACAATTTTTTTATCAAAACTTTATTATTCTTATTCAGCATCCCCATACCTCGGGAGCTAGTTTTTATTTTGGCAGAAAATTAAAAATTCTATTTTTAATTTCTACCGAAAGCTGATTTTTAAAACCTATGAAATATGGTAACCTTAACATTCTTAGACAATTTACTCTGAATTGGCTAACTTTTTGAAATCAAATCTTTTTCTCCCGCATTCAGATGCTAACTATCTCGGGAGTGAGTTATAATTTCTATTGAAACTGTCAATTTTACGTTATTTATCGCAATCCTTAGCCGAGTCTGTGCCAATTTGTGATTAGTGTCACTTTGACATTGTCAACTGACATATCTATTTCCTCGAAATCGGACAACTTTTTCAGATTATATATTTTTGGGTTTGAATGATCAACACGTCATCTCGAAAGTGAATTTTTGTCTTACTTGGATTTTACATAATGTTTTTTCGCTCTCCTGAAAAAATCCAATTTTTTTGGTTATCTAGTTCTTCAATTAAAAGAAAAAAATTAATATAGCACGTTTTTTATATAATAAATATACAAGATCGCAAAAGATGTAAGCTGAAAGCTTAAAAACGGAGTTTTTCGCTAACTTTCCAAATTTTCTTTTGAGTAGCTCGCAACAAATGTTTCTACCATGGTACTGCTAGCTTGACGTAAAGCTTGCAGTCCATGCATTTTTGTTTGAGAATCCAGAGCCCAAACTTTTAATTTTGGGTACTAAATGGCCATTAGTTCTGGCATAGGGCACTGATAGAGCACGGTCCAAGAAAAGCAAAAATGGCTGATATACTTAATTCACAGTTTAATGTCAAATTCTTTTACGGGGTGGTTTTGTAGTGTTAGGGGTGATTTTTGGGGAAAGTGGTTGTTGCTTTCGGACAGCTAGAAAATATTCCATTCTGATGTATTACTTTTTCTTGTACTTATTAATCAGTACTTTTGGTTTCGGGGTAGTTTTTCAATATTAGAGATGATTTTGGAAAATTTATATCGAGGGTGTTGGAGAGCCAAAAAATAGTCCTTAATTCGGATGTACTCATTTTTGCGTTTAGAGCCTATTTATTTTTTAGGGTAGTTTTTAAGTTATAGGGGTTGTTTTTGATAAATTGCTCCTGAGGCCATGCAAGAGCTCTCTGATTCCCGTGAAATAAAAACGCTGATGCAAAAAATATTTTTACTATGACAGTACCATGCTCTTTTTTATGCTGCGCTCAAAATTTGACTTTTGGGTACTGACCCTTAAATGAGCTCTGAATTTTGGCATAGGGCATACATTGTATTACTGACGTACAACCTATTTAAATGTCAACACTAGGAAGAAATTGAAACAATGATTCTATCTTTACGTTTTTTTAATGAATATAGACCTTAAAATTCAAAGGACTACAGAACTGCTGAGGAGGCTGAACGTAGAACGAGGCAAGTGGAACAACTCCAAAGTAAAGACGTTCAGATTCAACGACTCTTTGACTATCGCAGAAACGAAATGGCCTCGTCACGTGCTGGCCTAATGGCTCCCAGTTCTTCAGCTTTTGCAGATATTGGAACAACCAGCTGGGGAATTGACGATGACGACGATCAGCCTCTAGATATTCAGGTTTCGGTAACCGATCTTAAAAGTGAACAAAAACGATTACTAGAAGGTACTAAATTCTTTCATCTTCAGATATAATATTTATTAGCAAATGGATTTTCAATTTAACTTATTTTTTTCTAGAACAAGAACAAGGACTAGAAGAATTGTCGAAAGTAATTTCAAGACAAAAACAAATCGCTCACACGATTCACAGTGAGGTCGATCTTCACAACGGTAAATGAGAATTCACTTTTTAATAATTAATTTTATCGCCGGGAAAAAATGCCGGTTTTCCCCGGCTAAAGCTGAATTTTCCATTTTCTAAATTAAAACATAACAAATTTGTATTTAATCATTAAGTAATGTTGTATAATGGAAACCTAATCTCAATAGGTTTAATTTTCAGAGCTTCAAAAAAACTTTATCTCGCAAAATGATAAAATATCACCTTCACAAACTTTATTTATACAAATTTAAATGTCTTCACTTTTATCGTTAGAAAAATACCAGATTAAAAAAAAAAAAAATTTCGGGCATATGAATAAAAATAGTTTTTGGTAACTACAGATTTTTCAGCTCAAAATTCTCTCAAAACAGGGGAAATAGGGTGATTTTTCACGAAAATAAGGGAATAAATTCATTTTAAATAAAATTAATATATAGGTAAGACAACAAATTGGTTGAATTTTTAACAAAAGTGTTGAGTTTCCAAGTTTAAAAGTTGAATGATTTAAAAAATAGTTGACTATTTAATGAAATAATTGAATTTCTAAACAAATGGTTGAATATTCAACAAAGTGGTTGAATTTCCAAACAAAAAAGATTCAACTTCAACCAAACAGTCGTATTTTCAAATCAAAAAAACGATTTTATAGAAGACATTTGAATTATCAACCAGAAAACGTAAATTTTCGACCAAAAATATCATTTTCGGCCAAGAAAGGTGAATTTTCAACCAAAGAGTTTTGAATGTTAAAAAAATTAATTTTGAACCGAACACTTGCATGTACAAGCAAATAGTAGAACTTAAAAAAAAAAAACAGATGAATTTTGAAGCCAAAAAAAGTCAATTTTTTTAAAGAGGCAGTTGAGTTTAAAAAAAAGGTAGTACACAACCAATTAAGATGAATTTTCAAGCAAAAAAGAGGACTTTTTGCCATAAATTACGAATGTTTAATCCAAAAAGAAGAATTTCCCACCAAACAGTTGAATTTTCGATTAAAGAGATTGAAATTGAACCACAAACAGTTACATTTTCAACCAAATAGTTAAATTTTCAACAAAAAAAGATTAATTTTTTGGAAGACATGAAAAGGTGAATTTTCAGCAAAAAAAGTTGAATTAAAAAATATATATTTTTTGTAACCAAACAGTTGCATTTACAACCAAATAGTTGTATTTACAAGCAAGTAGTTGTATTTACAACCAAATAGAGACGAATTTTCCACAAAATAGTTACATTTTAAACCAAATAATTAAATTTTCAACAAAGTAGTTGAATTTTCAAGAAAAAGTTAATTTTTAACCAAGATGAATTTTCGATGAAAAAAGATGATTTTTACCATAAAAGATGAGTTTTCAATCCAAGCAGACGAATTTTCTAACAAAATAGTTGAATTTTAACAAAATAATTAAATTTTCAACAAAATATTTGAATTTTCAACCAAGAATAGTTGGATTTACTTATTGCGTTCTATTGATTCCGTTTACATTAAAGCGAAAAACAGGGAAAACAGAATTCTTTGAAGAAGGGATAAAGAAAGGAATAGGGGAAATAGTTTGCAGTCTGTAACTAAAATTTAATATATTGGCTTTTCTTACTCAATACATATTTTTACCGATATTTTTTATCATTAAGGACGTTTTATTACGTGCTGCTTTTGAAATAAAATTTATTATTTTTTCAACTTCAAAGTTTTTAAATTTTAAATTAAACAAAATTTCCGGCAGTTCCCTAGAAAATTTCTCTGATGAGGAGGAATACAATTGACTCTCTTTCCCTTTATTTATTCAAATTTGGAATTTTTCAGAAATAATCGACGATTTAGCGGACCACGTCGATAGAACCGACGAACGTTTGATTCAAGGAACTCGAACAGTGCAAAGTATCAGTGAAAAAGATAGTACGTGGTGCTACTGGATTATAATCATCATTCTTTTAATAAGCATAGTCGTAGTAAGTTTCGTGAAATAATTCAATTTGTAGATATCCTTTATTTTAGGACAAACGGCAAATGCTGAAAATGAACTTAGTTTTCTCGAAGGAGGCTTTACTGATTGGATAGTCTTGTGCCTGACAGTTTTCAGGCTAAGTTTCGTCGATCTGGGTATATAGAGTATTTTAAGTATTTTTTTCCATAGATTGGAAATATCAATCGTGATACGTAGTATTCAGATTGTGCAATCTATGAGAATAAGATTTTTGTAAAAAGAAGGAGTTAGGAATGCATGAGACGTTTAAAGTATTTTTATGCCATGCCATGCCAAAGAATGAGTTATGAGAGAAAATAATTGTATTAATTGTAATCATTGACTGGGTGTACTATATTCTTCGTATTTGACTAAGGGCACAATGCATTTTCAGCTTAGTAATGTAATGTTTATTATTTATTATTGAATTTATTATTGAATGAGATGCGTATTTTCGTAAGGTTGAACGATTCGTTCTTAAAAATGACCATTTTTATACATATTTTTTGTAGGTATGGAATTGTCAAATCGTAATTTTACTTCTGCTTTGTATAATTAATTAATTTGAAACCAAATTATAAACAATCTTCAATATGCAGCATTCACAAATTAATAAAGGAGGTGTTTATTTCTTATTTACTTATTTTTTATGAAGACTTATCCTTGGACTAGTTTTAAGATATTTAATCGGAATTTGACTTGCAGTGTTACTAAAAATACTCTGGACTTTTAATAAATACTCATTATTTTCTTATACTAAGACATTTTTACCATTCATTATAAACGCAAAATGTTATATGACAATAATAAAGCTTTTACATAATAAATCGAAAGTTATCCTTCAATATAATTACTTTCGCTCTCACTTGTTATGTAAGAATCAATCAATGTTCAGTGTGTATTTACAACCAACTTCGTCAATATTACTTTATGGGCGTTTAAAATATAAAGATACAAATCATTCTCTGATACAATAGAAAGATCTTTTTATATTAGATAATAATCCATGTATTTCTCCTGACTGATAAATCACATAGATCTAAAACTTAATAAAATAGAAAGCTTAAGAACTTGGAAGGAGGTTGGCAAAATTATACACTCACAAACTCTAGTTACACGAGTTACTCTAAGATATTTTACAAGTTCATGAGCATTGAGTGACTTGTATGATTAATGATTCTTTTGTTGATAATTGATCTGTTTTGTAATCGCAGAAGTAACTGGTGCGAATATTAAGCCTTCATTTGTTTCTCAGACATAACTGCTTTCAATCCTAGATTTTTTAATAGCGCCTTGGCACTTGGGTCTCGTCCTCTAAACCTCCTGAAAATTTCGTTTGATGAGCAGCTGCCTCCTAGGGCAAGGAACGTGTCTCGATACCTGCGCCCAATAATTTTTTGTTGGGCTTTGTCGCCTGCGGGAATTTCTTGAAATGCACTAAAAACGTCAGCGCCGATCATCTCAGACCAAAGGTAACTAAAAAAAAGTACAAAAAGTAAATTTAATAAGAATATATATATAATTGAAATTTTCGATAACAATTAAAAGATAACAAATAATAATAGAGGAATAAATATTTCTGCTAAATATATCTCTTTTATTGTATACAATACATAACATTGCAAAGTTGCCAAATTTTACTTTAAAATCTTTTATATCCTTTTTTGAAATTTTAGAATATCATATGAAAATTTTCCATGCATTTTAAGAAAATTTTTTAATTCTCTTGAAACCTTTCAAAATTTTTAAAACGCTTCTAAATTTTGTTTCAAAATCTTCAAAAATCTACATTTTGTTTTAAATTTGATGAAATATTTTCAATTTTTAAATTATTTTTGAAATAAGACAAATTTTCAACAAAATAGTTGAATTTTGTACCAAATGGATGAATTTTCTACCAAAGAAGATGAATTTTCAACGAAATTGTTACATTTTCCACAATGGAGATGAATTTTCATCTAAAAAATGTAGTATTCGATATTTCAACTATAAAAGAGATTTTAATTTGAAATAAAAAAAAAAAAGTTAAATTCATTTAAAAAATATGATTTTTCAAGATTATAGTTGAATTTTCATTCTGAAAATATGACATTTCAACAATAAAAAATCATTTACAACAAAAAAAAATTAAATTTTCTATCAAAAAGATTAATTTTCAACCAAGAACATTAATTGTATACACAGAAAGACGACATTTTAACAAAATAAATTAATTTTTAACTACAAAAGATCCACTTTTAACCAAAAATGGAATAGTAAAATTTCCAGTTAAAAAAATTAAATTTAAAATAAAAAAATTAATTTTCAACAAAATATTTAAATTCTGAACCAAAAAAAATTAATATTTAACGAATTAAGTTACAGTTGAATTTAACCAGAAAAGACGAATTTTCAACAAAATAGTTGAATCCTTCTCCAAAAAAGCTTATTTTCAACCAAACAATTGCTTTTTTAACCGAAAAGGTGTAATTTATACCCAAAGATAAAAATTTTCAAATATCTTTCAAACTGATTCGAATTATTCCTAAAATTTTAAAAAATATTTCAAAATATAAAAATTGCCTTAAAATTTTCAAGATTTTTTTCCAAAATTTTTAGAAATCTTTCGAAATTTGTAGAAATTTTCTTTCAAAATTTATATATTTTTTTTCAATAGAAAATCATTTTTAATTTTCCCAGGAATCTTGAGAAAAACTATTTGTTTTCTTGAAATCGTTCAAAATTTTTCAAACAAAAATTTATCTATTAACCTTTTCAAAACTTCTAAACCTTCTAAATATCTTTTAAAATGATGTATCCTTTCTAAATAAAAAAATCTAGGTAATTAGAAGTATTGCCGTAAAATCTTCCAAATTCTTTTCGGACACTTTTGGAAATATATATATATTTTTTTTTGAAAAGTCGACTTTAAATGATGTTTCCAAAATAAAAATCGCAAAAAATGTTTCCAGAAATCTTAAGAAAATTTTGTTATTGCTTTGAAACCTTTCAAAATGCACATTTTCCAAAACATCAAATATAATTCCTGGCTGAAATTATTCCCGGTTAATTCCCGGGATTATTCTAATTCTCACCTATTTCCAGGTTAATAGGCACCCTGATGTAGTTGAATATATATTTACATATGAACAATATACCTGTAATAAGCTGCGCCCATACTTCCGGAAAATATTTCGCTGAAAGAGCAAACATGCGAGTCTTCCTTGAATTCTGGGATAGCGAAATACTTTCTCCATAGACGATTCATTACTTGCACCCAAAACTCTGGCCTAGAAACAAATGCATTTTAGAAAACAATTTTTAGGAACTAGCTAATTACCGATTTTAAGATGAAAATTTAATTATAATTACTTCTCGTGTAATTCTAAATCATAATGAGATAAGTAAAGCTTTTCACAAAGTCTGTATCCTGCCATGTGTGTCCTGAAGTTTTTAAGATTTTCGATCGTTTCTTGAGGCAATGGCTTTCCAGTTTCATAGTGTCCGCTGATTTCTGATATTACGGAGGGTTCATAGACCCTGCAAAACGTATATAATATAGCAAAAACTTGAGAGTTTAATAGCAAATATATATATATATATATATATATATATATATATATTAATGTCATAATACTTATCATATAATCTTTTATGTTCATCATAACTATAATCATTAACTACAATATTGTAGTTCAAATTTTATTCTTTCGAGTTTTATCCAATAAAAACGTGCAAAACTCGATGAGTTTAAATAAATCAGGGTTCAGTTTGTTGTAACTACATTTTGAAATTAAGTGAATTACATTTTAATTCATAATAATAAAGTATAGGTACGATTTATTCTTTCCGTGCGTTCAAACAGAAGTTAATGAGAGTTTACCTCTCAAAATTCAGATTTTAATAATAGAGTTTTTTGCAATAGTTTGACTCAACTGCGATATGTACCAAAAAAAATACATTACTGTAAATGAACATAATAACTTAAATCTTAGACAAAAAACATCATTAGTCCCCCCCCCCCAGTTTACAATAATTTTCCCCGGAAATTGAAGATTTAGGTCAATTTTCAAATTGGAAACATTCCAAGTCAATTAATTTTCACTTCGAAGCCTTCAAAATTGGACATAGCCGTACAAATATCCTGAGTCTTTACAAATTGCCATTTAATTATGTACCATTATGATAATGCAAAAGGGGATAATTCCATATTTATACAAAGGGGCGACTGAAAAATCCCCAAAAAAATTCCCGACAATGTAAAATTTCCGAATAATAGAAATCCCGAATAATAAAAATCTCGAATTAAACAATTTCCGAATAATAAAATTCCGAACAGTTTATAATATTACCGAATTGGGAAATTCCCGACAGTTTATAATATTACCGAATTAGGAAATTTCCGAATAATAAAATTCCCGACAGTTTATTATATTACCCAATTTGAAAATTCCCGAATAATACAATTCTCGAATTATAAAATTTCCGAAAAATAAAATTACAGAATAATAAGATTCCGAACAATTTATAATATTACCAAATTGGGAAAATCTCGAATAATAAAATTACCGACGGTTGGTAATATTACCGAATTGGGAAATTTCCGAATAATGAAATCCCGACGCAGTTTATAATATTACCCAATTTTAAAATTACCCAATTTTAAAATTCCCGAATAATAAAATTCTCGAATTATAAAATTTCCGAATAATAAAATTCTTGAATAATCAGATTCTGAACAATTTATGATGTTACCAAATTAAAAAAATTCCGAATAATAAAATTACAGACGGTTTATAATATTACCGAATTTGAAAATTCCCGAATAACAAAAATTTCCGACAGAAAATATCCAAATTAGAAAATTCCCGAATTTAAACAATTACATTTTTTAAATAAATATATTATTTATTAATTAAAAATACAATAATCAAATATTTCTATAAAAAGATATGTTTAATGTTTAAATATTTGAAAAGTATTGTTTGAATTTAAAATAATAATACCTAATTGAAAACAATTTTATCCAGAAATATATATTTTCAATTATTGTTATTTTAAATTCAAAGAATAATTTTAGAAACTTTAAATATTAAACATACATTTTTTAGATAAAAATATTCTATTATTGTATTTTAAATAAATAAATAATATTGATGAGAAAAAAAATTATTGTTTGAATTCGGGAATTTTCTATTTCGGATATTGTATTATTCGGGAATTTTATTGTCGGGAATTTTCAGTCGTCCCTGTATAAGTCATGCACTTTCAAGTCACTGTGAAAATAAAAAAAAAAATAAAAAAATCAATAAAAAGACAAAACTCAAATAGGAGACGTCTAAATCATATCCGATTTTGAATTTATTTTTGTTGGGAAAAATTGTCGACTAAAATGATACAACTTAGGCTAGTATGCTAGTGTGCGTACTCAGTTTCGAAAATCGTTTTTCTGATTTATAAAATTATTGACCCTAATATACATAGTGCACAATATTTATGGAAGCCACCAAAATTGAGCAATTTCTTTATACATACAGACTTCAATAATTTTAATGCATTTAAGAATCGATGATAAAAATTGACTAAATTTTAACCTGAAAGAGTTAAAATTATTATATGCACAATTTAAAATTCTAGGCTTTCAATTTAAAGATATTGGAGCTTGTAAAATTGAAAAATTCCAAAAACACTCTAAAAACTGCGGATATATTTGTTAATTTTTAGCTTTTGGACTTATGATAAATTAAAATGAATGTTAAAAATAGAAGTTTAAAATTGAATTATTTGAAATAAGAGAATGTACTTTAGCGGGTGTATAGAAATACTCGTTTAATAATAATAAGAACTGATGCAAACGAATTAAAATTGAAATTAATATACTATTAACGTGTACTTAACTTGAAAAATATTGTTTTAAAAATCCCATTTTGTTTGTTAAAAAAAAATTGTAAGCTGAATTAAGTGAATTTCGATACGCAAATGAATTAGGATAATTGATTTAATTTACCAATTGGCCATAAAATGAGCGCTGACCTCAGCTGCATCCCATTCCACGTTTGATAAGCCAGCCAATTCTGTGTAATTCACTGTCGTTAGAAGATGTTGGAATCCCTTACCAAACTAGACAAAAAATTGAATATTATGCATTAAAATCATGTGAATTCATTTGCAATACATAAAATCAATTGATTTTCGTTCAGATCATTAATAAATTATCATTATTAATTTAATCTGAGAGTAGCCTTTCAGTTTTTCTGTTATGGGAGTTTCAAAAATCACAGGGTACGTAGGATGTGGCATTTTTCATTTTTTTAATTTCGGAAATTATATTTGATTTTCATAGTCAGCGAGCCAAAAAAACTCTAAAGACAGAGTCAAGAAATTTGTTTGTAAGAAATACCATAAATATCAATAAGAAAAAAGGGTTAAGAAAACAGGTATACTTGAAGCCTCTAAGGTTTTATAGTCAAATTAGGAAAGTTAAGTCTCCAGCAGACCTAGCACAATGCAAATGATTATGATATTTCCTTCATATTTTGTGGTTCTAACAGGATTAAGGAAGGAATCATACCCACTATAGAAATGTCAAGTGTCCTGCTGATCTAACATAATGAATATTGGTTAATACCTTCCTTTTATCTTTTGTGACCTTAACAGGATTAAGGAACAAGCCACGCCCATATTTATTATACCAATTGAACTATCAGAAAAGTCAAGTGTCCTCCTGACCCAGCACAATGGAAATCGATTATCATCTTTCTTTAATCCTTCGTGTTCCTAACAGGATTAAGGAATGAACCACGCCCACTTTTATGATGACAACTAAACTATTAGAAGAGTCAAGTATCCTGCTGAGCTACTATAATGAATACCAGACTATTTTCTATTTACTGGCACTGGAGACCCTAGTTTTATGATTCATATTTCATATTTTCTTCCTGAGAGGCTTATCCTTCGGCACTCGTACCTAACCAAGTTGTCCCACGCTAAATGGAAAGGATTCTCGTCCAAGACTTTATTAAAGCACACTGAATGAAAAGTCTTGAAGGGGATTTATTAGAGTCAGAAAATGTGATGCATGTTTCCGGCCGCACAGTTGAATATTTTTGTCTGATTTATTGCATACGTCATGGAAATATTATTCTTTTTTGCTGAAAATAGCAGTGAGCTGCAGTTAGCTGTCTGTGCGTTTTTTTTAAGCGTGCTTTTGTACCCTCGTGAAACGAGAGAAGGCATGGCTTGATTCAATTTTAATTAGCGGAAATAGTTTATTCATATAATTAGAAAAAAAGTGAAAGAAAAGATTCATGAAAATCGGTTGATATTTGAAGTAATAATGAAAATGCTAAAGTGCATACAAACGTGTAGCTGCGCCGAAAAGTTGGCACCTATACTCCCTAAATCTGAATTAATAGTAATCAATTAAAAAATACTGCTGAGGAAGGCTTAGTAAATCGAATACTAAGCCTTACTAAATAAATTATCGGTTTTCCAGTGAAGATTGTGAGAAAAGCGTACTGAAGCAAAGATGAGCCTGCCTACTTGACGCGCCAATCTGCGTCTTTATTCAATTATCTGAGATAACCTTCTTGCATGAAGCAAGCGAGAAGCAGCTAATTTAAATTCATATACCGAGAAAATTCATTGGTTGCACACTGTCCCAATAAAAAAATAAATTGTAATTTTATAGACTTGTCTCAATTTTAATTTCTACAACTATTTTTAATCAATGACAAGGAAGAACACGTTTTTCCATTGAATCAAATTATAGATATGACGCTCAATTTATTTTAAAAATGCTTAAATTAATGAATGCATAATTCACGGAAAAAAATCTATGAATAAATCAAGGATATTTGTCTTTGATCTGAGAGAAAATATTGCTATAAACGAAACAAAGACTGAATCCGTATTTAACCTACTTGCAACAAAAATTTATCCTAAGAAGTTATGCGTATGAATTTGTGCTTTGGTCGTAATACGCAAGAAAATGTAAAGAAGTGTTAAAATTAACAAAATTACGGCAGTTTATCTTAAAAAATTAAAACTCCATTTTGCCAAAACACCTAACCCTTATATTTGTTCTATTTCAATTTGTGCTTTGATCAGGAATATACCTTGTGAGTTGCATGCGGGCTAGATAACTTTTGTGGCCAGAAGAACTATTTTTCAGACAATCAATTTTTCTAGTTTTTCTCGCAAACAATGATACATAAAAAAATGTTAAGATAAATGTTTTCACGTCTAAAAAAAGTTATAATGCAAAATATCTGTATGCAAAAACTTACGTTTTTAGGAAAAAAAATCTCCCGGCATTCAAACTCCTATAAAGCTGATACGATATATCTTCCTTATATAAGCAGAAACTGTAAAAAATACAGGGCAAAATAAGAAAGGTGGAGGTTTCCAGAAAATCTTTATTTGTTTTCTTCAAATTTTGGAAACATGAAAAAACTATTTTCTGCAAAGCAACACCTTTTGTATCCTTCCAAATATTTTTTGAAAGGTCCTGCTAATAGAAAAATTGGATCCTATCAGTGTCATGCGGGCTAAACCATTCTTGAGGCCGGGAGCGTTTGTTTTCCTAAATTTGTAATTTTTCCTTTTTCTCATAAATGATGAGATATCGCAAAAGCACAAGAGGTATTTTTCATAGAACTTTGTTAGACCTGCAAACTTCTATTTTAACATTTTCTCCGCATCTATCATTGTTTGCCAGGAAAAGTAGAAAATTCTATCGTATGCAAAAAAATCTCCTTGATCCTTGATCATTGAACTTGATCCTTATCAAAGTACAAAAATTCCAATATAATTATACATATACACTGTATAGTATCAGTGGTTGAAAAAATGAATAATTCTTTATTGATTTATATTTTTGAAAGCCCCCCTCCCCCTACACTCCTATCCAAGTTAAGAAATTCAGGGCCTACCCACTGGGTTTTTCACAATCTCAAGCCTGTTTCAAATCGTGCATTGTTAGAAATTTGTATAAATGTACGAGATTCAAAACAGTTGTGCCACCTTCGAAATATAACGAAATACATTTCAATCTTATTTAAATGTTCATTCATTATCATCAATGAATCACATTAAAAGAAATATATAGGATAGAGCTGAAATAAAAATGTTGCAAATATGAATAAAGCTCTAATTAAATCGGAATAATGTTGACAGAGGTTTTTAAAGTATAATTTATCATCCATTTAACAGTTTATGTGAAAATGATAGCGAAATTAAAAAGGCCTGATTGCAATAAAGATAAGTGGAATTGTTACCAGAATTGTATGTTACATTTCAATGTTCACATTTTTCCAAAACTTGGATTCGAACTTGTAAACTCGCGAAGTAGTATACACCGAATTCAAAGGTATGAAAATCTGCGACTCGGGGATACTAATTTATTTAGTAAGGCTTAGTATTCGAATTACTAACCCTTCATAATCAGTAGTTTTTAATTGTTTTTAATTTTAATGAATCATTTCTTTACTTTCTTCTAATTATATGAATAAACTAATTCTGCTAATTAAAATTGAATCAAGCCATGCTTGCTTAATTGCAGTTTTTGTAACCGGCCTGAAAACGCTCAGAAAATGCACAGACAGCTTACACTGAGCGTCACTGCTATCGTACTCACCTTATCGATTATTAAGCAAAATATAAAGATTTTTTCGGAAAACCGGTTCTGGTCAGCAAAACAGAATAATATTAACATGACGTATTCAAAAAATCAGACAAAAATATTCAACCGTGCGGCCGTTGCATCACGTTTTCTGACTCCAATAAATCCCCTCAAGATTGAGGCTTTATTCTCAAAGATGAATAATTACCCACGAAATTTAATATTTTCCCCAATACCCGCGCCGGGACTTGCGCCTTACACGTTCGTTCAGAAGAATCTAAGTTGGTTTTTACTCGACTGGTGACGTCACAGCGAAGTAATGTGGCATTTAGTCCTCTAGAGAACTAAGTCATGACATGCGCATCCCCAATCTACCCCTTCTCGTGCGGTGATTGGAGAAAGCATCGTGTGCAACGAGCGGGATACGTCGATTACCAACTCGCATGATTTGCCACACTCGCTACGCTCACGTAGCAAACTCCATGCTCGTCGGTAATCGAAGCTGTATCTCGTTTGTTGTAAAATCTACTATATACCTTTCTGAATAATTCTTCGACATCTTCGAACGTAAGAAGCGAAGGTTGCCCTGGTGCTGGTGGCTGGAAATTGAATACCATCGCGGCTAAAGGATTGACATCGCAAACTTTGCTTCTGTTTCTTACGCCGATCATCCAACCATCATGTAAACCTTCATGCATTTTATCTTCTCTGAGATACGGATCGAAATAGAAACTTGCTATGGGTTCCGCATTAGGGTTATCCAAATCGCAAACATTAAAAAATCGAACATCCTCATGCCAGACACTTGGGTTTGGTCCTTCGACAATTTTTATGTGGAACAACGTTTCGGCAAGTTTAAATAGTCCCTCCAAAACCTTTGGCAAGGGGAAATATTCTCGTACGTCGTTTTCTTCATACCTGTGCATATAGGTAAAAGATGTAAATATGTCAGAATGACTTAATTTATTATTTTTAAATCTAGTCTCAAGTCTTAGGGACCGTCCATAAACTACGTTACCAATTTGAGGAGGTTGAGAGCTGAGACAGGAAACTACGGTCGGCAGCAGGGGGGGGGGGGGGGGGCAGTGGAAGTATCGAAACAAACTTAGGTAACATTTAGTACATTTCCTGATGATAAATTTGAACAAAGTTTGCACATTTTGCGAAATATTTCAACAATAACTTAATAAATGATATGATGTTAATGTTTTTTGTCTGCTAGGTCTAAAACCAAAATTTTTTAATATTGATTATTATTTTTATAAGTTTTGACAAAAATCTCTTTAGCTCCGCTGGGATTCGAACTCCAGGCCTTTCAGATTTTCGGTTTGATGCTCGAATCCCAGCGGAGCTAGAGAGATTTTTTCACAGCTTATAAAATCAATAATCAATATTTAAAAAATATTGATTTTAGACCTAGTAGACAACAAATATTTAAATCATATTATTTACTCATTTCGCTGGTGAAAACCCATAACATCAATTAATAAAATAACTTAATAGAATTGAAAATTACTTTCACATGATACTATTTTCTCTATTCCTCTTTTCCCATTACTTAAAGATTTCTTCTTTTTTCTCAGTAAGAAAATCCAACTATTTTTGTTTGGCAAGTCTATTATTATATATTTGGCTCAGAATTCATCTTCTTTGGTAAAAAAAATTACTCGATTGAAACTTGAACTACTTTGTTAAAGATTAATTTTTTTATTGAAGATTTATATATATGTTTAAAAATATAACCATCCCATTTTTATAAAATTAATCTTCTTGGTTCACATATAAACTTTTGGGTTGAATGTTGAACTATTTTGTTGAAAAATCATTTTTTTCTTGACGTTTCATCATTTTAGTTGAAAATTCATCTATTTGGTTGAAAGTTTAACTATTATGTTACATTTTTGGCTGAAAATTGAACTTTTCTAGTTAAAAATTCAACTATTTGGTTGTAAATTCGACTTTTTTGGTAGAAAATTAATTCTCCTATTCAGATGAAAAATCATCCTGTCTGGTTAAAAATGCAAGTGCTTGCTTGTAAATTAATCTGTTTTAATTGAGGATTCAACTATTTTGTTGAAAATTAAACAATATTATGACAATTGAACTATTTGGTCGAAAAATAACTTTTTTGTTGGAAAATCGTGTTTTTTTTTGTGAAAATTATTTTTTTAATCTAAAAATTTAAATATTTCATTTTTAGTTGGAAACTTATCCTTTATAAGTTGAAGAATCAACTACAAGTTAGATAATTCATGTGTTTTGTTGAAAATTCGTCTTTTTGTTCAGAAAATTAATATTTTTAGTTGAAAAGTAGTAGTTGAAAGTTGTTATTTGTTTTATATGTTGTTGTTATATGTTTGGGTAAAGATTATTTTTGTTGTTGAAAATTCATCTCTTTTTGTAGAAAATCTTTTTTAGTCTAAAATTCAACCATTATGTTGAAAAAGCACTCAGATTCGAATTGAAAGCCTTGTATATCGAATTCAATATGCTATCTACATTAATTTTATTAAAAAGAATTCATTCCCCTATTTTCGTAAAAAATTAAACTATTTTTCCTGTTTTGAGAGAATTTTGGGCTACGTTACTTTTTGTTGGGAGGGGGGGGGGGGGGTAGCTCAAAATTGGTCGAAGTGTTAAAAAACATTCGTTAATTACGTAAGGGAACAAAAGAATAAATGTAATATTTTTATCTTTATCAGATTTTCGGATTTGATATGTGCATCTCTCGCAAATTTATTCTTTTGTTTCTTACGTAATTAATGAATGCTCCCTTAAGAGTCTAGGGTCATATCTAAATGAATGTCTTAAAATGTTCTATTACTGGAAAATTGCACGTCGTTGCTTTCTTGACCAGTAGGAAATATCCCATTGCCTTATCCGATCTCCTTCAAAACCTCTCTCTTTTGCGAAGCTATACAGTTCTGCAAGTTCCCGTTCTTGAGCTGGCCGAGCTACAGAAAAGAAGATTAATAAATATTAATATATGGGATCAACTAATCATTATAACATTGAATAAAAGACTTCATTATTAGAATTTACCTGTTTGCCTTAAAGTTTCGAACACGTCGTAAATATTTTCTAAACTGCCAGCCATTTTAGTTTCCATACTCATATGTGCAAAAGATTTGTAGCCCAAGGCTTGTGCTACTTCGTTTCGAGAACCTCTGATGGTTTCAAGAGGAGAACTGTTTTGAGCATGCCTATCTCCGTATAAAGAACATCTTAAGACTTTAGATTTCCACAATTCTTTCCTCAAACTTCTATCGGAACAGTATTCTGCAAAATATGTAATGAACTTGAAGAACTTTGCGGAATTATCTTCTTCTTATTGCAATTACTTTGTAATCACTGAAATTCCTGTTCTAAAATCACAATGAAATAAACTCGGTACCTAAAAATGTCGATGCGATGAAAGATTGTAAAGTAATTTTCCAAGGACCTTGACGAGGATGGTTCGGATCTGCAGCCACGCGTTTTAAAAATTCTTCTGGAAAATCTCTCATCGCTCCACTATCTTCTATTATTCGAGAATACATTCTCGTAGCAGCCTTTTAGAAAAAAATCAACATAAATTATACAATCTATACAGTTTTTCAATAATTCTTTACTACAATTGTTGAATTTTTTTTCTAACAAACCTCAAGCCTTTCTCGGAATAACTTTTGCTGCTTTCCAATCTCTTCGTAAGTATAACTAAGATTGTCTTGGACTTTTTTAGTTTTTATATCTAACCCATTGAGTCTTCCCTCCAATATAAATTTAGAGAGCAATCTTTCTTGCTCTTTCGTGAACTTGTTTTCTTGATTTTCCAGTGCAGTTTTGCAGGCTTGGAAAATAGATTTACTACAATGTTTGTACGAGTAGGCTGTCCTCACCCGTCTGTCTATATTTTCGTAACACTGTGTAGGCATTCGACGTTTGTCTCCAAAACATAATGCCTTGGTAACTCCCCAGGTCGATTCTAAAGGAACTTCAAGTTCCTCGAGAGGATTTATCAGATCGGCGATAACGTTCGAGTTTTCTTTTTCTGAGAAAGAAATATGAATCATTTTTTTTACGATAATTATGAGATAAAGTTGTACTTGAAATAGTATCAAAGTAGTAAACAGAAAGAATTTAGATTCAGAATAGCCACTCAAATCTCAGAAAAAAAATCCCCGTCATCAGAGAGATCGAAAAACTTCATTTTCAAAATTCCCTGACTTTTCCCTGACCAATTTTTCATTTTCCGTGACCATTAATACCCAAATACCAGCAATTTAATCTTCCAAAACTTTTATAAACGGAATAAAAACCATAACATTTTGGGAAAGATGACTTTTCTACCATAAAAGATGATTTTTTAATGCAGAAGGACGAATTTTCAACAAAACAGTTGAATTTTCGACCAAGAAAAGTAACTTTTAAACAAAATAGTTAAATTTTTGAATAATAATTAAATTTTCAACAAAGTAGTTGAATTTTTAACCAATACTTGGATTTTATACTTACAAAATTGAATTTTCAACAACAAAAAAGATGAATTTTAAATGCAAAAGGACGATTTTTCTGTCGAACTAGACCAATTTTCAACAAAACAGTTGAATTTTCGACCAAAAAAGATCAATTTTTAACAAAATAATAAAAATTTCAACAACAAAAAAATAGTTGATTTTTTAACCAATACTTGAGTTTTATATCTACAAAGATGAATATTCAACCAAATACAGTCGAATTTCCAAACAAAAAAGGTAATAATTGATATTTCGAAAAAACACGAATTTATAATAAAATATTTGAATTTTCCACAAAGAGATGAATTTTCAACAAAAATATTAATTTTAAACAAAAAATGTCATAGTTGATATTTCAAACATAAAATATGAATTTTTTACCTAAAGAGATGAATTTCAAAACAAAAAAGACAAATTCTCAATCAAAAATATATAAAGGATTTTTCAAACAAATAGTTGAATTTTCAGCTGAAAACCTCAATTTTCAACTAAAACAATGAATTTTCAATCAAACAGAGACGCATTTTCAAATAAAATAATGAAATGTCAAGCCAAAAGAAAAATCTTCTGTAAAACATTGATTAGATGATAAATTGTTTTTTGTCTACTAAATGGGCCAGTAGACAAAAAACAATTTATCATCTTATCAATTATTTATCTAGCCAAAACCTGAATATCAATACAAATAATTAAACTTCTGTAAAACAGTTGAATTTTTAACTCGAAAATACGAATTATCAACAACAAACTTAATTTTCAACCAAACAGTTGCACTTTTAACCACAAAAGTAAAAATTCCAAACCAAGAAGATTAGTTTTCTACCAAATTAGAGGAATTTTCAACTGAAAAAAATCAATTTTCAAACAAAAATGGAAAATTTACATTTTCAACAAAAAAGAATTTCAACAAAATTAGCCAATTTTCAATAAAATAGTTCAATTTTCGATCAGTTCATTTTTATCCAAAACGATGAAATTTCGACTAAAACAGATGAATTTTTAAGCCAAAAAGACGACTTAAAAAAAAAGTTGAATTTTTAACAAAACGTTGAATATTTCTCGGACCAATTTTTCATTTTTCCCGAACATTAATATTCAAAGACCAGAATCTTAATCTTGTAAATTTTTTAAAATAGAAACTTTAATAAAAAGTTATTTCTGGCTCGAAGCGTTTAAAATTTAAATTTAGGTGCTCCGTGCTGCCCCTTTAATATTAGCCCTTTAATATTAGCAATTGAATGTTTGTCAATATTAAATTTACAATTAGTCTGCTATTGCATAAATAATTTTTCATACAATTATTCGTAAATTGAGAAAAAAGTTAATCTGAACGGTGAATTACTTTCAATTTTTTTCTCCAAACTCTTGACGCCTTGTTCGAAATCGACTGTTTGTTTATTAACAGCAGCGATACATCTTTCAATAGTGACCTTTTTAAAATCTGGCAATTTAGTTTCTTCCGAAAGCAGTGGATTTTTTTCTGTCAAATCTTCTCCAATTTCAGGAAGTCTGTATAATATAAATTATGTTAGTTTTCTGTCAAATATTTATTTACAAAATTACATAATTAAATAAGTAGCAATGATTCGCTAACTTCTAATATAGTTAATTTTTTTTACGCAACAACAATGTTGGAAAAATATTTCAAGAATTAAATAATTTTGCATTGCAGAATGTAATTTTTTGTTTCCGACAAAACTATGTCTTTGGGACATTTCAAATAAGTTTTGTTCTTGTTTATACTTTACATAAAGAAATAATAAAAAAGTTTTTTTCTAAAATGAGAAAGTCTAACATTTAAAATAATTATACGAAATCTAGGAAATAACTAAATCTGCGGATAAAATACGACGAAAATTCGTAACTAACATAACCTCTAAAATACTTACAATACGATGTACCCATTTCTTTTTTGTGTTTTAAAAAGGTTATTCCTCGTTAATAATAGTCTTCTGCCACAAAATGAGACCGCCATTGTTTCAATTAGCGTAAATAAGCGAAATATCACTTTTGAATCATCTTCGGCCGAAAGGAAATATTTTCGCTGAAAGGCTGAAATTCAACAAAATTTCACGTCTTACGACTCTCAGTCGGCGACTTGCCGGCCATGAGTTACAAATTTTTTGGTATGTAGACCCGCCACTCGATGAATAAAATTGACTTTAATCTACGGTACTAGCATGCAACAATAATACTATATTTAAAAAACAATTCACAATATTCAGATGTGTCGGAAAAAATCTAAATTTTTTTGTTATTTTACTGAATTTTACAAAATATCAGGTAAAATTTGAGTAAGTTTAAAAACTATTTAGGACATTTAGAAGTTTGGAAGAAATAACAAAATATCAGGAAAAATTTGAGTAAGTTTAAAAACTATTTAGGACATTTAGAAGTTTGGAAGAAATAACAAAATATTTGATAAATTTTCGGAAATCTTTCCAAGTTTTAAAATATTATTAATCTCTTAAAAACTTCTTAAATTCATTAATGTTTTGCAATCTTATTAAAATTCCTTTAAAAATTAGTTTTTCATAAACAAATCATTGAAAATTTTCCCGGTATCTTATATGAAAGTTTGTTTATTATTTTCTTGAAACTCTCAAAAATTCTTACAAAGCTTCTAATTTTTTTTCGAAATCTTCAAAAATCTACATTATGTTTAAAATTTTGTAAAAGGTTTTAAATTATTTTTTAATCTTTCAAAAATTCTAAACCTTCTATATAACTTTTAAAATGATTCGAACTTTTCCTCAAATTTAAAGGAAAAATTCTGAAAAATTAAAATAATTACCTTAAAATCTTCCAGATTTTTTTTTTTGAAAACTTTGGAAATGTTTTTTTTTTTCAAAATGAAAAATTCTTAAAAATTTTCTTTGGAATCTTAATAACATTTTTCTATTCACCTGGAACGTTTCAAAATTCTGAAAAAGCTTATGTTTTCGAAATCTTCAAAGATCCAAATAAAAAATGTCATTAAATCTTTATAAGTTATAAATTATTTTAAAATCTTTCCGCAAACTTATAAATATCTCTTAAACTTACCCAATTTTTTAAAATGTTGTAATCTGTCAAAATTAAACAATTTTGTTTTAAAATCTTCTATTCGTTTTCGAAATTTTAGGAAATCTTTTTAAATGTTTTGAAATCTATTTTAATTTTCTCTTAAAATAAATTTGTCAACATAAAAACTCATTTGAAATCTTTCCGAGGAATCTTTAGACATTTTTTTTATTCCCTTAAAACGTTTCAAAATTCACAAAAAGCTGTTGAATTTTTTTCGCATTCTCTAAAAATTTATATTAAACATTTTTTTCAAACCTTCTCAAGATTTTAATTATTTTCGACTGTTTTCAAAACTTACAATTATTTTTTTTTAATTCAATTTTCTTACAGTTTTTTAAATCGTACAAATAAAAAAAATTTTAATCTTCCAGATTCTTTTCTGACATATTTTAAAATCTTTAAAACTTAAAATTAATCTTTTCGACTAAAACCTGAATCATTAAAAATGTTATCTCTATTTAATTTGTTTTGTAATTGAAGTATTTTTACTCTTTTGCTAATATCTAAATAATAATTATTAAAAAAAGGGTCTCAGTAACTACTTCAAAGAGAAGTTACATTCAATATGATCCATGCAGAAAATTTAAAGAATATTTTAAATATCTGGTTTTATTTAAGAAAAATATATATCCACAAAAAAAGAGAAAGATTGTTAAGAAACACTTAGAAATCAATGTCAGCATGCAATAAAATTACTTATTTGGAAATTTTTACTTACAAAATAGATGGTGCCCAAGTTCGTAATCTTTCAATATTAAAAAAAATGTTAGAATTTTAAATAAAAACAATTTTTGTAAGAAAATGTATTTATTACATCATAAATTGTAATAAAATGTAGCGAAATGATACAAAAACCTGATTATGGTTTCCTGCAACCTACTGACGAATATGTATGTATAATGAGAATACATTTTCAATTGTACGTAATTGATCAATGATCGTGGTTGATTTTTATTGTTCTATATAAGCTTTGAAAGCATTTCAAAGATTTAACTTAGGAAATAATTTAAAAATGTAAATGTAATGTACGGTGAATATTTTTTATGAGTGAATATAACTTGCAGGTTACATCCAGGAGGAACTACACCTTGTGATTTCGATGAAAAAAAAAGAAAAAAAAATTAAATTAAATTAATCCTTATGTTAAGGCTGTGAACTTATTTACATATTTTGCATATAAAAGTTTTATTTCTATCCTTAAAGGCCTTTTTGTTGACTTTTTCAATGAACATCAAAAAGTGGAAGAAGCCCTGTAGAATTCACCAGTGAAATTACATTATACTCTTCCCTTCGGACTCGCTGGTAGACTAGAAACTGGAGAATATTCTTCTGTTTGTTGAACGCCTCTGTTTGGAACACTGCATTCCTTTGCGATTTCGTTCGTAATTTCCATTAGGTCGCCCCATCGCCCCATCGTCACTAATCGCTCGTATTCTTTTTGCCTCTGCTCTCTAAGAGCTTGCCACTCAGCGGCGTAAGGTGCAGATTCCTTTAACAAAGAAGATAACAAATTATTTGATAAATTCTTTTAGTTTAATTACAAGGTTGTTTGAAAAGTTTTTCTATTTGAAACTGAACACAGTGAACGAATGTTCCAAGAGAAAATATTTATACATATTTCATTACGTATAGTTAGTAATGATGATAATCAAACTGTATACATTATAAGATATACGTGGAATCAATATTGCAGCCTGTATAACCAATATTCAAAATATATGTAAAGACATGAGAATGACAACTGGGTAACGGCTAAAAATGAAATTTTACAGGATGGCCAACAACAAATTTCTGCGACATTTTTGAAATCCGCTATACACCTTTCATGAAATATCGTGGAAAGATGAGGTAAATCCCTTAAAATTAGTTTAATCATGTGAACATTTCTTGAAACCCTTTAAATTCCAATAATTCCATGGATATTGTACATAATCTTTGGAAATCCCTTTAAAACGATTGAATTCCCTGAAAATCCCTTGAAATGATATATTACGAGATCCTTTGAAATTGATTGAAATTTTTAAAATCCATCGCATATTTTCCGAATCTCTTAAAATCTCTTAATCTTTTGAAAAACATAAAAATTTCTCAAAATCCTGTATGGTATTCCAAAATCCTTTGGGATTCCGTTAAATCTTTTGAAATTTTATGAAACCCTCTAAAATCCGCAGATGTATTTTGGAATGTTTTGAAATCTCTTAAAATCCTTTGAAATCTGTTCAGATCTTTTGAAATCACTTCGAATCTTAAAAATTCCCTATAATCCTTCAAAATTCGCAAAAATATTTCATCCTTTAAAATACCGAGACTTTTATCGAAATATTTCGAAATCTGTTAAAATTCCCTAAAAACACCTAACATCTCTTTACCAGGATGTTTAAAACATCCTGGCCCAGCGTACAAAGCATTGCATAATTCAATAAAAGAACTGCTTAAAGAAAGGAAAAACATCTTGTCAATCTTCATTTTATTACGCATAAATACAATATCATCCGACCGCCTTGCGTCCATAAGTTTCGATACGAATTCGCAATGACCGCGTTGGTCAACTTCTGTGAGTCATATTTCATGAAAAAATGCATGAATTCTTTTTTTTTTAATCCAGTAATTACCTTGAAACTTGATTTTTGAAAAAGTCGAAAACATTTATAACTTTGGTGCCTGCAATAAATAGAACCAAAGGATGATAACTCAGCTTATAATCAAGCTTGTAGTCTATTTAATTTAGGCATGAATATTTTCCAAATAAATCAACCAATTTAAATTTCGATTTTAAGAAATAGTTTCATCAATAAGAATAAGAGTGAAAAGACGCTACCACAAATTATTTTTCCCCGTTTTTTTCGTATTGTTATTTACTGTTATTTATTTATTGTAACCGCATCGTCCAGTCGAAGTCACGCCGCAGCATTTTCTACCTGATGCACAAAAGTTGTAGAAAAAAAGGTCAACCATAGGCATAGAGTCATAGACATCTGGTAGCTGGTACACTTTATGAGGCAAAGGATCATCGCTTACTTATTTTGAGCCTCCAGTACAAAAAAAAGCCAAAAACAATGGGCGATAGCGTCTTATTGGTGAAATTAACTATTTAAAAAAAAACTACAATTGAATTTGTTGACTTTTTTTTTTGAAAATTGTAAACTTGAGTAGAGCCTTCCAGTTTGATTAAAAGCTGAGTTAACATACTTTGCTTTTCCTCACTGCAGAGACCGAAGTTATAAATATTTTCGAATTTTTAAATACATATGTACGCCTAAATAAAAGTTTAAGGTAACTTCTCGATTTTTTCCAAAAGAATTCATGCATTTTTTCCTGAAGCACGACACACGAAACTTGAACAAGTTATGAAAGGTGCTTTTAACCACAACATTTTTGTAAATTTCCGATACAAAGGTCACTGGTATTCGAGCTGGTATTTTCATGTCCTATGATTGAGTGAGAAAATTACATTAAATTTGTTGAAACTCTTAAAATCCTTTAAAATCCATTACAATCTCTTAAAATACTTTGATATCCCTTTAAATTTTCTGTAATCCCAGGAAATCGTTCTTAATTCCATAAAATCCTTTAAAATGACTAAAGATCCGTCGAAATCCTTCAAGACATACGTTACCTAACATTATGAATCGATAAATAGTGACGTATGTCCTAAATTACTTGTAATCGTTACAAACAGAATGTCGAAAAATTAGATTTTATCCAGTTGTTATTCTCATGTCCTCATGTATTATACAATATACATATATATTTCTGGAATAAATTTAATAACCAATGCTTATTCAAAACAAAAGACCATAATAAACTTAGAAACGAAAACATTACAAATATTTAATATTCTTGGAATTAAATAAAAACGATATTTTAGTAAAGTACAAGACTTATTAATTCAAAAGACGCTAGTTGTTTTAGATGAAAACTCCATAGATAATTGAATAATCATCTTCATTTTGTTAACTCGAAATGTTAAAAACAGTTTTTCTCGAGGGGTACACAACTCCTGCAATCGGTGTACACAGTTCATTGCAATCACCCTGTTGTCACCTTGCAATCACTTCAATCGCATTGCAATTTTACAGTGCAATCATGCAATCGGTGTACACCGAATTTTAAAGTTATGTACCCCTCGGTTTTTCTTTATATGTCTAATGGTTATTTTTTATTTTCATTCAAGGTTAAAAAAAATGCAGGTGACATTGTAACCTAACCTAACTCTTTAACTCCACGAATCTCTATTTATATTGATATTTCTTAGTTTCAAAAAAGGCATACATGTTTTGATTAAAAATAAATAGAAAGTTGAGTTTGTAAATTCTTATTTATATGAAATTGAACCTCATCACTTGATATTAAAGATAAAGTTGAATGAAAAAGTTAATAAATAAAACTTACCATTTTCTCTTCGATGTAGAATGTATTTTTTTGTCTGATTTAAAAGAAAAACACAAACATATGTTTTTGTGACTCTTCTTCTTTTTTCTTTTTGGGGTTATTTCCTTTAGCACTATAGATGCACTAGGTCTATCGGGAGATCCTTTTTGTGACTCGAGACTCCCGAGAGCTTTATAGAACCAGATATCACTTCCTAGATTAGATATGATAGATTCTGCTTTTACGCTAGTGGGGATTTCAGGTTTTTCGGGCTTTTCTAAAGATTATAATAATTCTTTGGTTTTGCACCCAATTTCCCACCTATATGCAGAATTGTGAAGTGCAACTGGCGACTGCGCCAACCAGTAAATATATTATTCTGATATTATACAAGTTTAAACTAGTCTAAACATGCCTAAACTGGTTGCATTCACCATTTCACAGGCAGTAGTTAGTTAATACATACAATACATACAAATTTATTCCAATTTGTAAACTGTAAATACAATAAAATACAAATTTATCCGGTATTTTGAAAATATCGAAAAGAGAGCTTCCTTACCAACATCCGATAGCATTTAGTCTTGCGGCGAGTGGTTCGGAGGGTTCGGAATTTCGGATTTCGCTGAGTTCGCGGCGCGTCACTCGCGACAGTTTGCGGTTTGTCATCGGAGTATTTTTGTTATTTTTTTTACCGAATGTCGTGTATACTGCAAATGCCAATATTTGAGTAAATTACTGCTTCAGCTGTAAAATCTTCTTCTGCTGATAAAAGTGAAAAATAATTTCTAATCAGTACGTATCGTGAGTACAATTGGTATAAATGTTTTTATTTTTTTTTTTGAGGTTATATACGTCTCTTTTTATCCGGCTTCAAATAGCTTTTATTACTGCACTTATCTATAGTATTTTTTAAATAAATCGCTAAGGAGATATTGATGAACTCGCTTAATTTTGAAATGAGAATAACCCTTGCATACTGATTTATGACATAATTATTGTGTTGTTACCGATCAGATGTTCTTTTAAGACTTCAACTTCTTTTTCACAGGCGGAGCCACATTTTTTAGCGCGAAGCTTTGTATTATTTTTAGATTATTACTAGACTATTATGTGCGCGCGCAAGCGCGCGCCAGCTTTTGGGTTCATGTTTCTCCTTTACTCAATTTTCGAATCACTATTTATTCCTTCAAATTCCTTGACCAATCAAATTCTTGATTTTATAACACAAAAAGTTGTGAAGAATTATTTTCATTGAATCATTGAAATAATTTTTACGTCATATTTTTCTGAAAATTTG
>CAKNXH010001826.1:65915-121086 GCA_932178445.1 Andricus quercusramuli | reverse complement strand
TGTTGCAGAATTAAGTTCGCAGTTCGAATGTCTACCGAATGGCGACCCTATTCCTGGTATTCCTCGTTCCGAACCTTCTTCTTCCGACAGACATTCACCTGATAGGTCTCTTCTTCCCGCCCGACCTATCTCTCCTGCCGGGTCTCCTCGTTATGCCAGGTCCAGGCCTCCTCCTACCAGGTCGGGTTCTTCTGCTGCCAGGTCCAGATCTCACCCTATTTTTAAAATTCCTGGACTGAAATATGGAAAAAATGAACTTCAACATATTCGGCTTATTCCTCACACGAATCCGCAACGAATATTCGAAATACGAACATATACTTTTCCTCCCGAAAAAGCTCTTCAATTGAAAATAAAAGGAAACTCCCTTGGGCCCATGCCAGCTGAAGAACAAATTGTATTATCAAATTCCGATGGCGATGTCTTTGCAATATTAGGACGCAACAATAAAATTCTCCATGGAATATATAGAGACCGAAATACGTGCATCCTTCAAAAGCGGGTAAAAATAAACATGAACAGCGGCGCGGTTACCGATTTGGATGAAGATGAAATCAAGGAAACTCCCTTAGGCATGCAAAACCAAATCTCAAAGGTTTTTAGAATATTACGTGTAAACAACGTGTAAACCACAATTTTTCACACCATACATTCAATTTGAAAAAATGTAAAACTAAAATATAGTATTGTTTGTGATTGTATTATTATTTTTGTAATATTTAATTTTTAATCTTTCAAATCCACCTTAGTAAAGAAAAATTGTTTCTTCAGAAGTGAGGAGGAACCTGTATAGGTCTCTATTTCACTGTTTGCGTTTAAGGTTTTGAAGATTTCATTTTTTGGGAAACCTGAGATATTTCAAAATATATTTGGAAGTTTCAAAAGATATCGAACAAGACATATAGAAACTGTTTAGGAACTTTATAAGGTTTCAAGAGAATCAAAAAAAATTCTTAAGATTTCAGAAAAATTGCTATATTTTTGTTTTCATTTTTTTATAATTTCGAAAGATATTTATAAGATTTGAAAAGATTTTTTAAAATTGGTAATTTTTACAGATTAAAAGAAATTGAAAACAAACTGTACATTTTCGAAGATCTCGAAAAAAATTAGAAACTTTTCAGGAAAAGAACGTTTAAAATGAAAATATTATATTGCAAAAAAATGAATTCTAAGAGAAAAGTGAAAAACATCATATCAAATGATTTCTTGAAATTCCGAAGAAGAATGTAAAATATTTTAAAGCAAAACTGTTCAATTTGGCAAATATTACTAAACTTTAGAAAAATATGGTTGAAAATTCGTTTCTTTGATTAAAAATGTAAGTATTTTTTGAAAATGTATTTATTTATTTTTGCTTGAAAATTATTATTATTATTATTTTAATTTCAACTATTTGGTTGAAAATTCATGTATTTTGTTGAAAATTCGACATTTTGGATGAAAAATGAATCTTCTCAGTGAAAAATTAACTTTTCTCGCTGAAGATTCATCTTTCCTATCTTTGAAAGTTGGTTTGTGTCGTTACCGTTATCGTTACCGCTTGAGTAACCATAAGGCGATCTCATCGACGATGGGCGATCTGCGTTTATTTGAACTCGAGATGTTTTTTTAGATGATTTTTAATATTTTATTCGAATTTTGAAAAATTCATTTTCGATTTAACGTTTTAGTCATAGTTCATTTACATTTCAAAATGTTTGAAAAATTCCAAATTTTGAGTTCCGTTTATTTTTCAATTAAGGCTTTTGGCATTTCGGAAAATTTGTGTTTGGATTTTTTATAATAAATTCTGTTACTTTTTTATTGAACCTTACATTTTTGTTTAAATTCTCAGAAGAACCTTTCTTTTAATTTTCAAATTTTTCAAAAAAGGTATACATGTGCAAGAGATAAAAGTTTTATTATTGTTACTTAAAATAAGATACTAATTGGCAATTTAAAACAAAAATTCACAGTTCGGCCTTTTATCACGAACAGGCTTAATTTTTTTTAACTGAATAAACTAAGAATGTTTTTCCGGTGACTGTTTGATATGAAACATAGAAAATTTGGAAGCCTTATTAATTATTTGAACAATTTTTATAAACAAATTCAGAGTTTTTCTATTTTTCAACGAATAGGATCAATTACAAAAAATAAACTAAGAATGATTTTCCAGTGACTGTTTGATACGATACTTTGCAAATTTACAAGAATTAATAATTATTTTAAAATATTTTATAAACAAATCCAGAGTTTGTCTATTTTCCAATGAATAGGCTCAATTAAAAAAAGCTAATGATGCTTTCTTAGTGACTCTTTGATACGATACTTTGCAAATTTACAAGAATTAATAATTATTTAAACCATTTCTATAAACATATTCAGAGTTTGGCCATTTTTTAAAGAATAGGCACAATTTGTTCATGGAGTCAACTAAGAATATATTTCCGATAACTTTTTTCTGTGATACTTAGTAAATTCCCAAGTATTATTGATTATTTAAACCATTTTTATCGGCTCTAGTTTGGTTTATGATATAAATATTTTGTTGAAAATTCATTTTATAAATTAAATTTTTTTTATAAATTTAAAATTAAGTAACGCAGACCACTTTACGAATAAATAAGAACCAGATTAAAATTTCATAAAATAAACACCATTAAAAAGGTTTTTTTTTAGGTATCTAAATTCTGATATCAGTTTTAACGAATTGAGTATCTAACTTTTTTTCGTGCAACTGACACAAATGAAATGTAAATATCTCAGAAGGACAAACTTGGCACTTACAATCTAGGAGATAACGACTATAAAATCAATTATATAACAGGCAGTGACGCAGTAGATTATACATTTGTTACACTGTTAACCAAATTCTTCATCAATACATCAGTTTCTTCTCTCATTATAAAATATGAGGACTGGTCATTTTCTTGTCTTATCCTTGGCGATTATCCACAATGCTATTGGTAAATATGATGATATAATATTTCTATAATTTCAAGTACATTTTTCAAGCTTTACGCAACTAACTATTAGGCAGAATCAACTCGCCCGGGCCAATTCTCCTCGACTCTCCATGCAGACTTATATTTAATGTGGCATTTGTAACAATTGCGCACTTCAAAAAATGTAATCTCCTATTTTTTTTTTACAGAATTGAGTTCGCAGTTTGACTGTTTACCTAATGGCAACTTTCTTGACGGTGCTCCTCGTTGCAGACCTTCTTTTTCCTCTGACCAACATTCACCTGAGAGATCTCTTCTTTCTGCCAGGCCTGTCTCTCCTAACAGGCCTCTCTCTCCTGCCACGCATCTCTCTCCTGCCACGGAATTCTCTCCTGATGGGTCTTCTCTTCGTGCCAGGACCAGGTCTCCTCCTGCCAGGATCAGGTCTCCTCCTGCCAGGACCAGGTCTCCTCCTGCCACTTCCACTTCTCTTCCTACCAGTTCGAGATCTCCCATTGTCAAGATCCCTATTACTGGCAGTTTTGAACATATTCGGCTCATTCCTCACACGAATCCGCACCGACGATTCGAAATTCGAAGATACACTTTTTCTCCCTCTGACCCAGTTCAATTGAGAATAGCAAGAGATGCCCTGGGGCCCATGCCGACTACTGAACAAATTGTTTTATCATCATCCGATGGTGACATCTTTGCAATACTGGAGCGCAAGAATAGAGTTCTTCGTGGGATATACAGAAGCAGAAATATTATTCAAAGACGGGTGAAAATAAACATGAACACCGGCTTGGTTATCGATTTGAATGAACATGAAATCAAAGAAACTCCCTTAGGCGTGCGTATCCCAATAGCAAAGGCTTTTACTTTAGTACGTATAAACGACGTGTAAACCACAATTGCCCACACCGTTAATTCAATTTGAAAAATGTATAACTAAGATATAATAATATTTGTGATCTGAAGTAGGATCAAAATGTTTCCAGTAACTGTTAATCCTTTTTTTACTTTCCTTAAAAAGTTGTGACGGGACAACGCATAGATTTTTATCGAAATTATGGATTTTATCCGCTTTTGCGAAACAATTTCATAGTGAGGAATTTAAAAAATGTATTTCTGAAAGGGACAATTTAATTGTAAATTACACTTTAATAATAAAGGCAAAAATACGGTTTTGAATTTTTTCACCACATGTTTTAGAAATAACAAAATGATTCTATTTAATACCCCTTTCCAAATTTTAAATAATGTTATGCATTTATCTATCAATTAAGATAATGGATTTTCTGCACCATCCATTTAGTGAATGTAAATTTCCGAATAAGTAATTTCATTTTACGATAGAGTTTTTTTTTAAATTGAAAATTAATCACTTTTAGTTCAAATTTCAACTATTTGGTTCAAAATTCGATTTTTTAATGATAAAATATTGATTTTTCTGGTTCAAAATTGAATAATTAATTTTTGGCTTGAAAACTGATGTGTTCGATTGAAAATTTGACTTTCATAGTAGAAAATTAATCTCCTTTGTTAAAAATTTTTTTGGTTGAAAATTCAACATTGAGAAACGCAGCCCACTTTGTGCATAAATAAGAACCAGATTGAAATTTTATCAAAATTTTCCGTCAGCACATTTTATCGTATAAGTATGGAAACATTGCGTTACTTTCATTTATGCCTGTCCTCATAATATAAAACAAATAGTATGTTTGAGATAGTAACTAACAATGGTAATATGTAGCTTATAACACGTTTTTATGGCCTAATTATCAAATTAAAATTATATGCTTCAATTTCAAGTACTGTACAATACCTAATGATCATAAATTAAAATAAATGTGACCGTCGACGAAGAAAGGGAGCTGAATTTCTGAAAACTGGCTCAACCGGTTTTAATGATTCACATATATATGTTGTTTAGGGTATTGACGCAACTAGAAAAATTAACAATTAATTCCTTATACCAACAAAAAATTTCCTGCAACTTGAGTTAAGCCCCCATGCCTATACGTTTTGAGGCCGCTAAATCCGAATCCGGGGTCAGTTGAACCCTATTAGGTCAGGATCAAGGTCAATGGAAGGTGGTTAAAATGAAGAATTTTTTTTTTTTTGCAACCCGAGCTAAACCACCATATCTATAAGCCTTTGAGGCCGCTGAATCCGAATCCGGGGTCTGTTTGAACACAACAAGTCAGGGTCAAGGTCAAGATCAAGGTCAAGAGGTTCTCTTAAATGACATGGTTTTCTCAACTTTGACCTTGGGAAGACCTTCATCCCGACCTGATTGAGGAAAAATGACCTCGGATTCAGATTCAGCAACCCCGAAAACGTCTTAAAGTAGTGGTTCACGCTGATTCAATTGTGGCCATCTTTGCCGCACGTCCATCACGCTCTGGTCCAGTCGGGACCATCGCAGTTCGCTGTGATATGGCCAAAGCCTTGAAAACGATAGCAACTCGTCACCTCCATATTCTTCCTTACTCCACAGGACATCCATCCCATCTTCAGGTATCCTGTACGGAACAGTCTCGCCGCCAGCTCCTCGTTCAACTTCACGTAGTCCTTCAAACACCCTCTGAAGGACTTCTTCATGATGCTGACCTTCACGGCGCCTGCCGCTGAGTCGCCGAAGTGCCTCCTTACGGCGTCCTTAACCTCCTCGAAGTCAGCGGTTGTGTTCAGGTCCAAGACATCCTACTCGGTGCGGGAAACGAGTTCCGTACATTAACCGCAACGCCGACTGCCTCCTTAATTGCAGAGGACAGTTTGGACCTGCTCTTTGCTTGCCCTAACTCAATGAGGATATCACAATTTCTGGTTTGTCTGATACACCTGATTTTTGCACCACGGGTGCCAGCCTTTAACTTTCTTTTGGGTTTCTTGAGAACCTTTGTGCAGCTCGAACCCTTAACCGATTTGATTAACATGACTTCAGGCCAACCGCCATTCTTCAACTTCTCTGTATTGATGGGCTTGGGTGCCAATCAGACCTCTCTATCCTCCTTCCCACTGTCTGCCTGTAATGGCCTGTGTAGTCTCCATAGCGTCCTGATAGCGACCCCCTTCCTAGCTACAAGACCACGCCTTCTTTCTTACTTCTTCCACCTTGTCTCTAACTTTGTTCTCCAAACTCCATTCAATGGTGTTGAACTTGATCCACATGGACAACTTTTTTGACTCCATCTGTCCAAGTACGTCCTTCGTTAACTTAATTACACCCCTAATTGAAAGTAACATGTTCTTTTTCGAGCCACTGAAGGACTGCATATTACCTGAGACTGTCTTCATCTCCATCAGCAGGTTTTTAAACTCCATCAACAGGTTTTCCATCTCCTCAGTTTGTTCCTGTAACTTCTCCTTCATCTTTCGGGTGTATGACCTTTTTTTCCGGTCTTCTTATTTTGATCTGACTTTTTGGCTCAATGTTGGTCCCACGAGTAGTTACGGAAAAACGGTCTGCGCCCAAAGATCCCCGAAAGCGGGGGTAAGTTCTGGATAATCTAGGAGGCGACCCGGTATACTAGAGAGAACGTATGTGACACCACTCGCTGGTGCTATGCAGCCTTCAGCTCTGTTCTTCACTTTTTGGCTTGAGGGGTTTTCCTTCGCAAACGTCACTAGACGATTGTCCGCGACTGCTTATTTAGTACTTTAACTGTACTCAGCAAAGTTCTCATGAAATGAGCATCATAAAATTGTAAAAACAAACAAAATGGAAACACCCGGCATCGAAAATAGTAACCAGTTACTATGTTCAGGAAGTAACTGTAACTGTAATTATTTCCTCCTTTTTAAAGAACTTCCCCAAAACTTCAGCTAATTATAAATGATCCTAAAGCTAGATAAAAATTATTGTTATGTCCATCTAGCATTATGAGAATTTGATATTGCAATTCAAACTAAAGAATATGTATTCAAATAAAACCACTTCAAGTGGTAAAATAATTTTAAAAGATGTCAAACGGACGTATGATAATCTCTTGAAGTATTGGAAATTCTGTTGAATTTTTAAAAATCTCATGAAATCCGTTGAAAAATTTTGAGACCATTTGCTATCATTCAAATCCCGCGAAATGCTTAAAACACAATGAAATCTGAGTAAGTGCTATTAATATTTGAAAGGTCGTCTAAGAAAAGGGCGTGATAAGCAAATTTCAAAAATTTGTTTTATTAGCCTAAAATAATTGTTGACCTTACTCATGTCTCTGTAGAAGTTCACCTTCCAGTTCTACTTAGAAGGTAGTCAAAATCTATTTTTGGTGTTTGTACATTCTCATCATAATTAGAAGGTAATTAAATTTATATGGAAACTGACTATCCCGGATTTCCTTAAATCCCTACGTTGTATGGGAGATTACATGGGAAAGCCCACATACACTCCTAACCTGGCTACATATGATTTCCGGATGGTTCTTAAATTGAAGTATCCTCTAAAAGAAAAAATATTTGGAGATGTAGATGAAATAAAACAGAATGCGACAAAGCAGATGTTATTCAGAAAGGTGACTTTAAGGAGTACTTCCGAAAGTGGGAGGATCACTGGAAGAATGTTGTGGCTTCCGAAGCGGAGTTGAAGGGAATATCATTGCCACTGATAAGAAGTACCTCCTTCTCCTGGTACTACCTACTACTTCTACTCCTGGCTTATTGTTTTGTTTTCGATTAAAAAGTAAAAGAATTTTGCAACTCTTTCAGATTTAAATCGGCGTTTTTTTAGATGCGCCGAACCATTGACAAGAGTTTTTCTTTGATAATAAATTTAAATTTAAAATTTGAAGATTTTTCGGGTTTCAATCGTGTGCGAAACTATGAATGTTGCCGACGTTTCGTGAACATTGCAGTTCACTTCTTCAGGGCTGACCTGAAACTGAAGTTTCAGGTTATGTTGTTCTTATATATGTATTCTCTACGATGTCTGTGATTGGCCAGAGCGCCCCATGGTGGGGACAGGTTGGACTATGGTTCAATAGAGATAAAAACTTGAAAGTACTTTCTTGTTGAAAAAGTTAAGTGGGTTAATAATTGATAGTTTTTTGTGTTTCTTGTCAAATTCGCTAATTTCCCTGATACGTAAAAGATGATACAAATTGTGTTATCAGTTTTAACGAATTAATGACCTAAATTTTGTATTTAACAATTACTCTGATGAAATGTAAATATCTCAGAAAAACAAGCTTGACGTAATCAATTTAGGAGATATCGACTATACAAAATACTATATACTATAATGAAAGACAAGAACATTTTTAGTTACAATATCAAACAAATTCTTCATCAATACGTTGATTAGTTTTTCCTTTAATTTTATAATATGAGGACGGTTTATATTCTTGTCTTATCCTTGGCGATTATCCTCAATGCTATTGGTAAATATAATGATATGCCTTCAATATTAATTACATTTTTTTACGCTTTACGCAATTGGGAAGTTGTGCGATTCAATCTGTATTCAAAACAAATTGATATTTTCTTCCAAAATTTATTTAAGTGTGCTCGAAATGGGTATGAATTTAATGCGAATTTATTCTGGACAGGGTGTCTACTAATTTTCGCCAACCAAATTCCCGGTTATTTCCCAGTTTTAAGTATGAAATCTCCTCCTTGGGGCAGTCCATAAACCACGATAACGTTTACTATATTACCTGATGATAAATTTCACCAAAGTTTAGGAATTTTGTGAAAAATAACATATTTTCAAGGAATTTCCCCCTGTGTCTCGTCTTTTTTGCATAAATATGAATGAAATTATTGCAATTATATATTTGAAATCGGATTTTTATAGTAAAACTTGTTTCATTAACATAATTCAAAGTTGGTACAAGGAAACTAACTTGGTTCAAGGAGAATCGATAGACCTACAATATTATTCCATCTTATTGAAGAGTAGGAAAATTATGGTAATTTATTTATTTTGAAAATCGGTTTTTTATAGTAAAACTATTTTCATTAGCATAATCCAAGGTTGAAGCACGAACAGAAAAGATGTATTGATTAAAAAAGAATCGATTGACCTACAATATTGATACATTTGATTGATCAGTAAGGAAGCTTTGGTAATACATGATTTTTGAAAATATGGCTGTTTATAGTCAATCTTTTTCTTCGACATAATTCGAAGTTGATGCAGGAACATAAAAGATTTCTTGGTTCGAGAAGAATCGATTGATCTATAATATTAATATCCTTTTAGTTTTTTTCCCCTAAAATGAAAAGTAAAACAAAATGAGTATAATATATGTATAACCTTATAGTTCATCGGTCTGATTGAGAAAAAAACGAACATTTCACATAAAAAGCGGACAAGCGAACACGGGACAAAAAAACGGAAATGTCCGCTGAAAAGCGGACGTCTGGTAACCCTAGTAACACAGAAGGAAAGCCAAATCGAATATCCATTGACCCGATTGATGACTTTAATCTCAAGTTCCTTTACACGTTGGCTCACCGCTCTCCCGGTTTCTCTAATATAAACTTTATAATATCGATTGACATTTTGTGGTTCCTTTTGCAAGTTATCCTTATCTGTTATGGAGACAGCTCTGTATACAAGGGAGTTGATGACCTATTGCTTTGCAGATGAGTGGTGGTGGGAGGAGTCATGTAGGTATCTATCTGTATGGGTGTGTTTTCTGTAAACTTTATGTCCTAATGTGCTGTCAGATCTTTTGAAAACTAGTACGTTCAAGAAAGGAATTTTTCCTTTTTTTAATGTCCATGGTGAACTGGATATTAGGGTGTAATCGATTGATGAAATCGGAAAACTTGTGTAGTTCATCTAGCCCATGTCTCCACATGACAAAAGTGTCGTCAACGTAACAGCACCAAAATTCCGGTTTAAGCTTGGATTGCTTGAAGATTTTAGTTTCTACAAGTTCCACAAAGATTTTGTCTATTGCAAGTGAGATTGATGATCCCATTGCTGCTCCTGAGGTTTGTTTGTAGAATTGGTTGTGGATGTCTTGGGATTGAATGTGAATCTGTTGTATCTTTTTGATAAAGTCAGATGAGTTTGGATGTGTGTGATAGAGTTTCCTGTGAAAGGATTCAGTTCTTTTGTAAGGAAGCATGCTAGGTTGTAAGTTTTTGAGATTTTTGCGCTGACGATCTGTCTGAGTGGAATGTTGCTTTTGTGGATTTTTGGGAGTCCGTCAAGTTTTAGAGAGACGAGATTAGTAGGTGATAATTGAGATATTGTTTTCCTGTCAAGTTTAGAGTCTTTCAGAAGCGTTTTTGTTTTGTTGATTATTAATAGATTTGATACTTTCACGATGATTCATTATAATAAATTTAAATTTAAAATTTAGAATTTAAAATTTAAAATTTAAAGATTTTTCGGGTTTCAATCGTGTGCGAAACTATGAATGTTGCCGACGTTTCGTGAACATTGCAGTTCACTTCTTCAGGGCTGACCTGAAACTAAAGTTTCAGGTTATGTTGTTCTTATATATGTATTCTCTACGATGCCTGTGATTGGCCAGAGTGCCCCATGGTGGGGACTGCTTGAACTTGATTGGCTAATCAAGTCTTTTTTAAAAAACCCGGGAGGACGGAAAGCCAAATCGGATTGGTATTATATCCATTGTCCCTATTGATGTTATTAGGGTGTTTCAAGATTTCGATTGCTTCTCTATGTTTTCTTGGAAATTTATTGTACGTTTTGGCAATGACGGTTGTTTGATCAAATAAAATACTATGTCCTGTTCCTTTACACGTTGACTTACCGCCCTCCCGGTTTCTCCAATATAGACTTTACCACAAGAACAAGGGATTTGATATACTCCCGGATCACTGAAAGGTTCTTTTTTATCTTTAGGGTTGTTTAGAAGTTGTCCTATTTTTGCAGGTGGTTTAAATATAGTTTGGATGTTGTGTTTGTTGAGAATTCTTCCTATTTGTTCCGTGATACCTTGATACCTTATTGTTTTTTGTGGGGTCTTTCTCAAGTTTTTTATATGCATCGTAAGTGAGAAAGTCCATGATTTTGTTGTTATAGTCTTTTGTATTCATTATTAGTGTTATGTTGCCTTTGACTGCGGGTGATATTATGATGTCTTCATTCCGATAGACTTCTTCAATTGCTGTTTTTTCTTATTTTGTTAAGTTTGAAAAGGGAAGTTGTGCTTAGCGTAACATGCTGGCCGTCCTACGCCGTACGTCATTCGCTTTTTCGTTCGGAATGGTATATACATATTGTGCATTTCAAATTACTGATGATTTCTTCTCTCGGAATTTTGGAGGAAGCTACTGCGAAATTATGTCCTTTAGATAAGGCTGAAATCATTTCATTGCTGAGAGGATGGTTAGAGATGTTTTTTACCGTGTTAGTTAGTGGTCTTTGCCTTACTGGAAGTAATTTGTCAAACTTTATTTTTTGTTTTTGATTCGAAATATCTTTAATCCGTTGGAATTTGTCAAATAATATGCTGTCAAATGTAGACCAAATGTCAAATCTGAGAGTGCTTGATAAGAAAAGGTGGAGCTTTAACAGCTTTTTTGAGGGAGTGTGCAACACAAATTGGCTACTATTGGCTACCCTCTTCGTAGTGTTGATCATAGCGGATCTTCTCATTCTCCTGACAGCCATCATTCTCGCGACATATCTCTTCCCCCTGCCAGGCCTCTCTCTCCTGCCAGGTTTCCTCTTCATTCCAGGTCCAGGTGTCCTTCTGCCAGATATAGTTATCTTCCTGCCATTATTCATACTACTGAGGGCGCAGTCCCATGGAGGTAGATAAGCAGATTAGTGGAACAGTTTTGACCAATGAGGTGACTCGTAGAGCTTGTGCAGGCAGCTCATACCAATTTACCCCTTGGGGTATTCCTGCCGATAAACCCATTCTATTGAATGGAGGTAGGTATGGGTTTGTGAATGTGCCAATCGAAGAACAAATACATAGACAGGTATATATTTCAGAAACGGGTGAAAATAAACGTGGACAGTCGCGCAGTTATCGATTTGGATGAAGATGAAATCTAGGATACTGCCTTGGGCATGCAAAACCCAATCTGAAAGGCTTTATTACACTTATTGTAAATTACGCTTGCCACTGAACATTATGCATTTTCTTGACTTCTTAAAATCACAATTTCCAAAGGTAAATGTATCCCTATTTTATGTTGCAGAATTAAGTTCGCAGTTCGAATGTCTACCGAATGGCGACCCTATTCCTGGTATTCCTCGTTCCGAACCTTCTTCTTCCGACAGACATTCACCTGATAGGTCTCTTCTTCCCGCCCGACCTATCTCTCCTGCCGGGTCTCCTCGTTATGCCAGGTCCAGGCCTCCTCCTACCAGGTCGGGTTCTTCTGCTGCCAGGTCCAGATCTCACCCTATTTTTAAAATTCCTGGACTGAAATATGGAAAAAATGAACTTCAACATATTCGGCTTATTCCTCACACGAATCCGCAACGAATATTCGAAATACGAACATATACTTTTCCTCCCGAAAAAGCTCTTCAATTGAAAATAAAAGGAAACTCCCTTGGGCCCATGCCAGCTCAAGAACAAATTGTATTATCAAATTCCGATGGCGATGTCTTTGCAATATTAGGACGCAACAATAAAATTCTCCATGGAATATATAGAGACCGAAACACGTGCATCCTTCAAAAGCGGGTAAAAATAAACATGAATAGCGGCGCGGTTACCGATTTGAATGAAAATGAAATCAAGGAAACTCCCTTAGGCATCCAAAACCAAATCTCAAAGGCTTTTAGAATATTACGTGTAAAGAACGTGTAAACCAGAATTTTTCATACCGCTGATTCAATAAAAAAAATGTAAAACTAAAATATGGTATTGTTTGTGATTGTATTAATATTTTTTGATAATATAATTAATTATGAATACCATTAAGCCATTTCGATTTCTGGGTATGCGTGACACTACCCGATTCGTGTAGTGTTTCTAGGTGGATAGTTTCTTACAGTGAATAACTACAAGTGTGGGCTCACCACACCCACAACACGCCAACAGCACGCAGTTAGTAGTATTCCCGAACAGTCACCCATCCAAGTGCTAACAGCGTCCAACACTGCTTAACTTCAATGATCTAACGAGAACTAGTTTTTTCAGCGTGGTATGGCCGTTGGCCATAATAATTATTAATTACTATTTATATTTTTGTAATATTTAATTTTCAATCTTTAAAGCCCACCTTAGTAAAGAAAAATTTTCTTTTCAGAAGTGAGGAGGACCATGTATAGGCCTCTATTTCACTGTTTCCGTTTTAGGTTTTGAAGATTTCACAATACGTCGAAGAAGAATCTAGATGATTTTGAGAACAATTTTTTTAGTTTTGCAGGATTATACAATTTTTTGGGAAACCTGAGATATTTCAAAATATATTTAGAAGTTTTGAAAGATATCGAACAAAAGATGTAGAAACTTTTTAAGAATTTTAAAAGGTTTCAAGAGAATAAAAAAAAATTCTTGAAATTTCAGAAAAATTGCAATATTTCTTTATTTTTTTCATTTTAAAGAATAAGTTTTGTGAGAGTACTTAACAGAATATTCAAACATTTCATAAAATTCGAAAAACATATCAAATGATTTCTTAAATTTCCGAAGAGGAATGTGAAATATTTTAGAACAAAACTGTTCAATTTTGCAAACATTACACAATTTAGAGAAATATGGTTAAAAATGCGTTTCCTTGAATGAAAATTTAGGTATTCAAAAAAAAAAAAATTTCCTTGCAAATTAATTTTTGTTTGTTAAAATTTCAACTATTTGGTTAAAAATTCATGTATTTTGTTGAAAATTCGACTTTTTTATGGAAAATTAATGTTCTCACTGAAAAATTAACTTTTCTCGTTAAAAATTCATCTTTTGGTTTAAAGTTGTATCTAATGAGTTATAAATTGAACATTGAGAAACGCAGACCGCTCTGTGAATAAATAAGAACCAGATTGAAATTTCATAAAATTTTCCGTCAGCACATTTTATCGTATAAGTATGGAAACATTGCTTTATTTTCATGTATGCCTGTCCTCATAATATAAAACGAATATTATATTTGAGATAATGACTAACAATAGTAATATGTAGCTTATAAGATGTTTTTTTATGGCCTAATTATCAAATTAAAATTATATGCTTCAATTTCAAGTATTGTACAATATCTAATAATCATAAATTAAAATAAATGTGACCGTCCGCGAAGAAAGGGACCTGATGCGGAAAAAATCGATTTTTAGTTTTCTACATCTATTTATAGTTTCTTTTTTCAAAATAAGAAACTTCAACATTTCGCATGCAAAAATTTTGTTGCAAAAGTTATGAACAAATTTTTGAAAATCAGAAATTCGAATTTCGCAGATCATGTTCTACTGTTAAAGAAATGTGGGTGAAGTTAATTGGCCTTTTTGTACGAGGTTCGACAAACACGAAAGTTCTTGCCCAACAAGAATATCATTCGTACAAATTTTCTTCAGGTATGTCAATTTCAACATATATGAGTGGGCTAAATATTATCATTCAAACGTTAGAAGCACTTGGAGAGAATATTGAAGAAAATTCTATTATTGTTAAAATAATTAGCGATCTTCCAACTGAATTTGAACATTGTGAGCATTCGTGAAATTTAGCATCTGCTACAAATGATCAGTTGACTCGGGAAATACTACAGCAGCAGTTGTTAATGGTTGAGGTAACTTTTAATCAAGAAAGATTTCCCGTTACAAGTGAAGCCTTATTGCCTAAAAAAGAAGCATCAAGGGACAAATTGAAGGGCGTCCGAAATAAGGTAATCACTTCTTATCATTGTCAAGAAGAAGGTTATTTCAAAAGAGACTGTCCGAAATTCAAGAGGGGAAATTCACAGAATGCACGTTTTCGAGGAGATACGAATTCTGATTCAAGATTTAATTTATCCAAGTTTGCCGAAGGTCTTTTTGCTGGTGTAGCTTACTGAAGAAACGTGGTATGCTGATTCAGGTGCCTCGTATCGCATGACTAAGCATCGAGAATGGTTTGATTCTTATGAGTTACTAGATAAGAACATCGAAATTAAAGCGGCGGATAGCAAATTGATGATAGGAATCGGAATAGGGAGAATCAACGTTCAAGTTTTTAATTGATACACATAGGCAAGAACATTGCTCAGCGATGTATTGCATGTTCCTGATCTTGGAGATTCAAATTTATTTTCTATGTCTCATGCATTTGATAAAGGTTTAGAAATTTTTGGCAACTCAAAAGTTATTGGTTTCAAAACTGAAGAAAGTCAAGAGGTGAACATCGTTGGAAAACGAACAGGCAATGTTTGGACTTTGCTGCTGAAAAGAGATTTAGAAGATTCCCAGGTGAAGTCAATTGAGTCAGATAATCAAGCTTTCATGGCTGCAGACACAATGCTTCGAATTTGGCATGAAAGATTTGATCATGTAAGTTCACAGAAGATTAAAACTATGGCAAATCATGATATTGTTAAAGGTTTGCAAGTTGTATGGGAGATTACATGGGAAAGCCCACATACACTCCTGACCTGGCTACCTATGATTTCTGGTTGTTTCTTAACTTTAAGGAGTGCTTCTGAAAGTGGGAGGATCACCGGAAGAATGTTGTGGCTTCCGAAGCCCGAGTTGAGGGGGATATTGTCGCAACTGATCACAATTACCTCCTACTCCTGGTACTACCTACTACTTCTACTCCTAGCTTATTGTTTTGTTTTTCGATTAAGAAGTAAAAGAATTTTGCAACTCTTTCAGAATTAAAATCGGCGTTCTTTTAGATGCACCGAACCATTGACAAGAGTTGTTCTTTGAGGTGGTTGCTTCCTTCACGATGTATCTTCTACGGTTTGATAGAGATGAAAACTTGAAAGTACATTCTTGTTAAAAAAAATTAGGTGGGTTAAAAGTAGTCAGTTTTTTGTGTCTCTTGTCAAATTCGCTAATTTCCCTGATACGTAAAAGATTATACAAACTGTGTTATCAGTTTTAACGAATTAAGAACCTAAATTTGTTATTCAACAATGACTCTGATAAAATGTGAATATCTCAGAAAAACAAGCTTGACGTAATCAATTTAGGAGATAACGACTATACAAAATACTATATATTCTAATGAAGGACAAGAACATTTTTAGTTACACTTTCAAACAAATTCTTCATCAACAAGTTGATTAGTTTTCCCTCTAATTTCAAAATATGAGGACGGTTTATACTCTTGTCTTATCCTTGGCGATTATCCTCAATGCTATTGGTAAATATAATGATATTTCTTCAATATTAGTTACATTTTTGTAAGCTTCACGCAATTGAGAATTTGTGCGATTCAATCTGTATTCTAGCCAAATTGCCATTTTCTTCCGAAGTTTATTTGAGTGTGACCGGTATGGGTACGAATTTAATCTGAATTTATTCCGGGCAGGGTTTCTACTCTACAAACTCACAGACTGGTTCACGCATATTTTTGTTTGATGTAAATTTATATCTTGAATATCAATAAATATTTACTTTTTCTTTCAAGTACAATCAACTTGCCCAAGCTATTTCTCCCCCACTTTCCATCCCGACTTTTATTTCATTTTGCTATTTATAACTATTATGCAATTTTAATGAATGTAATCTTCTAACTCTTGTTGCAGAATTCACTTTACAGTTCGAGTGGTTACCTAATGGCGATCCTCTTCCCAGGGTTCCTCGTTCCGGACCTTTTGATTCATCTGATAGACATAATTCTCCCGACAGGTCTGTTCTTCCTGCCCTGCCTATCACTTCTGTCGGGTATCCTCTTGGTGAAAGATCCAGGTCTCCTCATTCCAAGTCTCCTCATGCCATAACTCCTCATGCCATATCTCCTCACGCCAGGTCTCCGCATGCCAGATCTCCTTCTGCCATATCGATGTTTAGTTCTGTCAAACTTCCTGGACTGAAGCAGGGAAATGCGGGCCTTGAACATTTTCGGCTTATTCCCCAGAAGAATCCGCAAAGAATATTCGAAATTCGAAGGTACGCTTTTCCCCCCGATAAACCAATTCAATTGAGAGTAGCAACAGATACCCTCACGCCCATACCAACTGAACAACAAATCGTATTATCAACATCCAATGGCGACGTCTTGGCAATATTGGAGCGCAATAATAAAATTCTTCGTGGAATATACAGTAGCTGCAACTACCTTCAAAGACGGGTAAAAATAAACATGCGCAGCGGGGCGGTTACCAATTTGAGTTTAGAAGAAATCAAAGAAACTCCCTTAGGCATGCGTCACCCAATCTCAAAGACTTTTACTGTAGTACGTGTAAACAACGTGTGAACCACCATCTTCCACATTGTTACATCAATTTAAAATAATGTAAAACTAAAATTTAATATTGTTTGTGATCTGAAGCAGGATGAAAAATTTTCCAGTAACTGGTAATCCTTTTTTTTCTTTTTCATCAAAAGTGGTCACGAGGACTTGCATACAATGTTATCAAAAACTTGATTGGATGCTTTTTTGTGTGTACTTTTTGAAGCTGTTTTCAGTTTGACCTTTGCTATAAATATTTTAGGAAAATAACAATACATTTTGTTCATATTCTTTTGACCATATTACACTCATTGTAAATTAGGATCATCACTAATAATTATGAATTTTCTGGACTTTTGCAAATCACAAGCTTCAAATAAGACTTTTTATTTCTAAAAGAGAAAATTTAATTGTGAATGATCCTTTAGTAATAATTGCAAACATACTGTTTTCAACTTTTTGACTAAATGTTTTACAAATAACAAAATGATTTTGTTCATAACCTCTTGACAATATTGATTAAGGTTAAATGTATTTATCTGTTAATAAACATTACGGGAAAATACAAACGGATTCAGGTGTTATTTTACCAAATTAATTTTAAGTTTGAAAAATTCAAAATACATCGAAAAAGAATCTGGATGATTTGAAGACATTTTATTTTCATTCTGAAGGATTCTACAATATATTAGGAAAACTGAATTATTTGTTAAGATATTTAGAAGTTCTAGAAGTTTTGTAGAGATTCGAAATGAATTTAAATTTTGAGAAAATATTTCCAAATATTTCAAACAATTTGCAGACTTTTGAAAATTGTAAACAAAAAATATATAACCTTTTTAAGAATTTAAAAATATTTCAAGAGAATAGAAAAATATCTTAAGATTGAATGGAATATTGTTTCTGAGATAATAAAAAACAATTGTAATAGCTTATTACTTTATTTATTGTTTTCATTGCCTGATTATACCAATCTAAAGTACTGTACAACAGAATTAAAAATTTAAAATTGAAATAAATATTAAAATAGCTAAATTGGTTCTTATAGAATTTTAATTAAATTTTTATTTTATTTTTCTTCGGTTTTCCGTAACCTGCAACTTTGATATTGATATAAGATTTTAACCCAGGAGAAATTAGAAACGAGTAAAAAAATTGATAAGTCATGCAAAAATAAAAATTCTCAAATTTGCATGATTTAATGTAAAGCCATTAATTTTTCCCATAATCATTTTGTTAGGTTTCCCAAGGGAAATACCATGCATTTTTTCAAATAAATATTACGTGCCTCCGGTCTTTTGGAATTAACATGCGATTTTAAATGCGAAAAGCTCAGTTTTCGAAAAAAATTCGAAAAGCAACTACTTGTTAGTAACTTTTTGTAAATTGAATTTAAGTTAATAATTAGGAAATATTCAAGGAATAATTTCCACTCCATAACTTATAAATTTGATGCCCTGGGTATTGTACACGGAAAATTACTCGTAAAATACAAAGGAGCAGTTTCCTGCAAAATTCATGGTTTCATATTGACGAATGAAAAAAAGGATGCACATTTTTTTCCTTTCGGGAACCTTGTCCTCTAGCATAAAAAAGTTTTTTTGTGCGACCCTAGTGCTCAGATTAGTTAAGTGTTACTGCTTCGTGAAATTTAGGAAACCTCGATCTGTTGTTCCTCGCCAGGTCTCCTCCTGCCACTTCTCCTCCTGCAACATCTCCTCCTGCCACATCTCCTCCTGCCACTTCTCCTCCTGCCACATCTCCTCCTGCCACTTTTCCTCCTGTCACGACTCCTCTTGTCAGGCATCCTCCTGCCAGATTAAGAACTTCTGCCACGCTTCCTGGACAGAAGACTGAAAATTGTGAACTTGAACTTTTTCGGCTTTTTCCCCACACGAATCCGCACCGACTACTCGAATTTCGGAAATACATTTTTCCTCTGATGCACCCATTCAATTGAAAGTAGGAAGGGATAACGTTGGGCCCATGCGAACCGGATAACGAATTGTATCATCAACATCCGATGGTGAGATCTTCGCAATATTGGAGCAAAATAATAGAGTTCTTCGTGGAATATATAGACATCATCATCCGAAGACGAGTGAAGATGAACTTGCACAGCGGCGTGGTTGTCGATTTAAATGCACATGAAATTTGTAGTCAAATTTGTAGAAAGTTGTAGTCACGAGTATTGTTTTCGAAAACCTTTCGGTTTGCCTTCTGCTATCAACATGTCAGAACAATAACAAAAAATTATGTTCGTAGCTACTTCACAATATTGAATGAGGTTATATCTATTAATTTATTGACAAAAAAAACTCTGGTCAATTTCTGATGGTTCTTCTCCTTTCTGAATTTAAAATCATAAATTAACTGCTCAATTTTGAGGTTTAGTATAATAAAAGTATTTTCTTTTTGAAAAAAAATGCGTTAATGTTAGACAGTTTTACGTGTCTACTGTAAAATTAACGTTTAGCCACTTATGATCTTGCGCCGGATGACCCTTAAATTCTTTAATTGCGTGGAAATATTTTGAAATAAAAGCTAATTTTTTAAATCTTATGAAATCGCCTGATAGTTATTTGAATCTTTAGATGGGCCATTACAGCAGATAAGTGGACACTACATAAATTATTTTTGATGTAAATACCAGATTTCCCTAAAAATTTAAAGAGTATGTAAATTGTGATATCAGTTTTTAAGGAATTACGTAACTCAATTTTTTGCCTTGAAAGTGACTCTAATTAAATGTAAATATGTCAGAAGAACGATCATGAGGCTAACAATGTATGAGATAACGACATTATGAAATGCTACATACTTTAATGAAGCACCAGAATATTCATTGATTGCACTGTGAATCAAATTCTTGATCAATACAATAATCAGTTTTTTTCTAATAAAATAAAATATGAAGACTGTTTATATTCTTGTCTTAACCTTGGCGATTATCTTCAATTTGATTGGTAAATATAATTATATAATATGCCTATAATTTTAAGTACATACATACAGATTGAGAATTCTTCTTTTTTCACGTGCTTTTAAGAAATTTCCCCTCTTTCTCGTTTTTTTAAACTTAAATTCGAGGCTATTTATATATCAGGGATCGGAACCTTTCAGGTTGGATCAAAAGTTGAAAAGTTCCGTAAGGGTTCGGGTCCGGGCCCTTAAAGAAGTAGAGGGTCCGGGTCCGAAACTTTTAATTTCTTAAGAGTCCAGGTCCGAAACCGGACCCTTTCATTCCTTAAGGGTCCGAACCCTAACCCGGACTTTCGCATTTCTAAGGACGCAGGTTCGAATCCTGAACCTTTAATTCCTTAAGTGTCCGGGTCCGATCATTGTAAATTTTCAATAGTGTATGTCCGAATCCTGACCCTTTAATTCCTCAAGAGTCCGAACTCGGACCCGGACCCTGTAAATTCTTCAGGGTCCAGTTTTGAATCCTGACACTTCAATTCCTTAAGGGTCCGAACTTGGACGCGGATCCTTTATATTCTTAATGGCCGTGTTCTGAATCCTGACCCTTTAATTCCTCTAGAGTCCGAACTCGGACCCGGACCCTTTGAATTCTTAAGGGTCCAGTTCCGAATCCTGAACCTTAAATTCCTTAAGGGTCCGAATTATCTGCTTTAACCTAAAAAGTTCCCTAAATTATATTTGAGAAATTTACAAAGGCGATTTCAGAGAGAAGAAGGAGCAGTTTAGTTGGAGGTATTGAAATTATTGAGTTAACTTGATATTGCGCAAGAGAGTTCGACGGGAACTGAAGATGCACAGAAGAGTGAAACTGAAAATTATTCTGAGTAATAAAGTTATGCGGAATTTGTGGCTGCGCATCAGAATTCAATAGCACATATGGCTGCGAAGTAAAGTTGCTCGGCACTTACAGCTGCGCAGTATAGTTACATGGCACGTAGAGCTGCGCAGTGCAATTTTATGGCAGTTATGGCTGCGCTGTGAGGATAGGGGTTACTTTTAGATGCGCAGTAGAGTTTCATAGGACTTACATCTGCGCATCAGAGTTTAATGGCACATATGGCTGCGCACTGAAGTAACACGGCACTTAAGGATACGGAGTATAGTTACAAAGCATTTACGGTTTCGCAGTGACGTTAGGTACACAATAAATTATTGAAAGTATCCACGGTTTTTGGCGTAGAAAAATGAGAAAAAGTGTCAATCGTGTTTTAAATGCAGGACGAATGTAGGCGTGGCTTGAGAGTTAGTCCTTTATGTTCCTCGAATACCCCTTAGGATATCCCTTGGAAAACTTTGAAGCTAACATCAAATTACACGGAAATAACAAATGATACAGTTTTTCCATTTTCCTGAAAAATTTTTCGAATGGTTAGAGGAGGTTAGAAGAAAATTTAGTCTAAATTTGTTGATTTACATGAAAGTGAAAAAGAGGGATAAAATTCAAAAAAGATACTGGGTTCAGAATTCAAAAAACCGACTACAATTTTAGTAGATTTACAAGAAATTAAATTTGGAAAATGGTATTGCATTGGTGAATTTCCATAAAAAGACGCGTACGATGGGTTTATCGAGTTGAAGAACACAGAAAGTTGACTTAAATTTTTGAAAATTGTACTCAATTGGTAGATTTCCATAAATTCCATAACAAGTAAGTTTTTCGAGTCTCAAAATACGAATGTTTACCCCAAATTTGCATTCCGAAACTCGAAAAACACGTTCGCCCTGAGAACCATAAAAATATAACGATTCAATATAATTTGCAAAATTTGAGTCGATTTTTTGAATTTTTGAATTTCGACCCCCAATTCTTCTTCTGTACCCCACAAAACCGTACTCGTACTGACTGCCAAATTCGTGTTCTGTGCCCCGAAAACCCCCATCGGACTGACTTTCATGAAAATCTACCAAATTAACCTACTCCGAAAGGGAAGTGGCATAATGGTATAATAATAATGAAAAATAAAAATTTTCAAAATTTTAGCATAATTGCGGAATTTTTTCATTTTGATCGGGAACTCGTGTTCTGATCCCCGAACTCTCAACGAAAAATGTGATAGTTAATATCTCAACTAAAAAGATTGTAATTTGAACTCAAAAACAGCTAAATTCAACCAAAAAAGACGAATGCTCAACAAAACAGTTGAATTAAAAAAAAAAAGATACAAATTACTTTCTATCTGAAAGATGCATTTTCAACCAAAAACAAAAAATTATTAAAAATGTTCTTAGAAATCTTAGGAAGTTTTTTTTTCAAAATTCTTAAAGAGCTTCTTTTTTCGAAATAGCACAAACTTATATTTTATTAAGAATGTTCTAAAATAATGAAATTTTTTAACTTATTTTGCAATATTTTTCAAATTTCTAAACCTACAAAATATCTTTCAAAATGATTCTTGACAATTTCAATTCAATTTCATATAATTTAAAAAAAAAATGCTTAAACTTCCAAACCTTATAAATATCTTTTAAAATGATTCATATTTTTCATAACATTTTTGGTGAATTCTGCATTATAAAAAAATTGCATCAAAATCTTCCGGATTTTTTAATGAAAATTCTAGAAATGTTATGAATATAATTAAAATCTCAAGATTTTTTAGAAAATTTTCTTTGAAATCTTCAACGAGCGACATTTTTTTAGATTTTTCAAAATTTGAATTATTTTACAATCTTTTTGAAACTTTTAGATATCTTAACGCTACTAGAATTTTTTTTAAGCTTTTGTAATCTTACAAAATTAAAAAACTTTAATTTAAAATCTTCTATATTATTTTTCAAAAATTTCAAAAATCGAAATTCTGTTTGAAATATTTTGGAAATCATATTTTGGTATACTGAAATCAAGGGATCAATCACTAAAAATAAAACATAAATCATCAAAAATTTTCCCAGAACCATTTTTTGAGGTTCCGGCGAGAAATTCCAGGTTTTTGTTTTAAATCAATCAATATTAGGACGTTCCCCGAGGATTTTGGTATTGTCAAGAAATTGGAAGGAATACTTTCGACCACATGATTTTTGAATTTGAAGCAATAACCTCTTTGTTTGTGCACGGAAAATATCCCGAAAAATGCAAAATATCAGTTTAATATAAAATTCATGATTTTTTGTAATTTTCTCAACATGAATTTTTTCTATTCTAAACGAGAAAATTTTCCCAATATTCTTAAACTAATTTCAAATTAGTTGAACAATTATTATTTTAATTTGTATTTTCACTGTAAATCATGAAAGATTGGGATTTTTTGGGAAGAATGCCATAGTAAGTGAGTGATAAAAATAATATTTTCCGTTTAAGACTTCTTTTCAATTGTTTAAACAATTTCGCTTTGTTTCAATCGTTTCTCGTCGAATCATGAAGATTTTGAATTTTCTTTAACTGAAGACTCACTTGATGGATGATAGTAGTAATATTTTCTGTTTAAGATATTATTAAATTTTTGAACAATTAATAATTATTAATTGTAAGTAAATGATTATAATCATTCACTTCTGACTTTTTATCGGAAAGGTGCAGAAAATTATAGTTTTGTTAAATCTCTTTACACCATGTTACTTATTATCAAAAAAATATGCCACAATTGTTTAAACAATAATTATGTTCTTAAACCTTGAAGGTCGCTAGGCTGCTGTTCGTCACGCATGACTGGGCAGTGAGCACCACTTCTCTTTCGGTCCCGCGGTCCTCGCTTCCCCAAAATGCCGATTGGGGTCCTTTAATATGATATGTATAACAATCATGCACTTGAAAAAAATGTAATCAGCTATTTCTTGTTGCAGAATTGAGTTCACAATTCGACTTATCACCCAAGGGCGACCCTCGGTCTGGTGTTCCTCGTTTTGGACCTTCTTCTTCTTCTAACAGACATTCACCTGAAAACTCTCTTGATCCTGCCAGGCCTCACTCACCTGCTGGATCCCCCCTTCGTGCCAGGTCCAGGTCTCCTAATGCCAGGTCTTCTCTTGCCAGATCGAGGTCTCCGTCTGTCGGGCTTCCTGGACTGAAGGATGAAAATGCTGATCTTGAAACTTTTCGGCTTATTCCGCACACGAACCCTCACCGGCTATACGAAATTTGCAGGTACACTTTTCCTCCCGGTGCGCCCATTCAATTGAGAGTAGGAAGGGATGGTTCTGGGCCCATGCCAAACGGAGAACAAATTGTATTATCAACATCCGATGGTGACATATTTGCAATATTGGAGCATAATAATAAACTTCTTCGTGGGATATATAGAAACATCATCATTCGAAGACGGGTGAAGATAAATATGCACAGCGGCTTGGTTGTCGATTTGAATGAACATGAAATCAAGGAAACGCCCTTAGGCGGGCAGCACCCAATCGCAAAGAATTTTGAAATAACACGTGTATTCGATAAACCTTTTTATCATTTTCTTTAAAAATTGTAGTCATGAGATCTCGTATAGAGTAGAACGCGGCGACGCAGCCAGGACGCCATATTTTGGAGTGCAGAGCACTTGTTCGGAATGATATCAAATTGTGTATGGTGTCGTTAGAAAGCTTGATTCTTTGGCTACAAAATTGCCTAGCGGCATTTCGATGTATCTTGCCTATTACAGTTTCTACAACCGTTTTCCAGAGACGCTATATTTTTGCTAAACTGTAAAAACGTGGGGCGAGGCAGCCAACCATAAAATACACAGACGTATAATAATGTATAAGTTCTTCATTAGGTCCAAGATGATATATAAGAATAAAAAACAAAGTTAAATATATTCTCTGATATTTAATGGAACCCAAAAGAAAACAAAAAAAAATTGGAAAAAAATCGGAAAAATTAATGTCATCTTCGTTGCTACTTTCTGAGGTTTCGTAAGGAGTTTATACCTTCTTCAGGCGGCCTCGTCGAAGGCCGCCACTAGCAATTCACTTTTTAGCCTTTTCAGCATAATCTGTCGTTTCTTGGTTACCTCGCCCCACACGTGCTTTTTTCCAAAAAAATTTCACACAAACAAAGTATTTTGAATATCCAAAAACCAACCATTCCATCGTGTTGAGCACAAAATTCTACTGCGGAGAATACTCACTTGAATTTTTTTACACAACCTATACACGGAGGATAAACAAACGTAAATCACGAAAATGTTCCTTCTGCTAGTAGTTTTTCACAAATGACGCTAATTTTTGAAAACTGCGACAGTCACGACATTCAACATTCGGCAAGTACAGTGGACTGACTTAACCGACCTTACATTACAAAGGCGCGCGATTTCAATTATCGCTGTGGGAATAAGAAGAATTTCGCTGCCTCGCCCCACTGGCTGCCTCGCCCTGTTCTACTCTACATTGTTATCGAAAACCTGATTAGGTGTGTCACTGCATGAATATGACTTAATGGGTGTTTTCGATTTGTTAATTGCTATAAAAACTTTAGAAGAATGACAATACATTCTGTACAAATTCTTTTCACCACACTAAACTAAATGTAAATTATTTTTACTACTCAAGATGGTGTAGTTTCTGGACTTCTGTGAATGACAATTTGCAAATAAGGAATTTTAACTTTGAAAATTTATTTCTAAAATAACAAAATTATGTGTAAATGATTCGATAATAATAAAGGAAACAATTTTGTTTTAACTTTTCGACCACATATTTTAAAAATAACAAAAGGATACTATTCATAACTCCAAAATTTGTCGAAAAACAATCTGGATGATTTGAAGACTATTTTTGTTTTTATTTTGGAAGATTCTATAATATTTCAGAAAAAAAACTGAATTATTTGAAAAGATATTTGGAGTTTTTAGAACTTCTTTAATGATTCGAGAGTGATTTCAATTTCGAGAAGATTTGAAAAAATTTCAAATAAAATGTAGATTGTTCAAGATATCAAACAGTAAAATATAGACATTTTTCAAGAATTTTTAAAGATTTCAAAAGGAAAAAATTTCTTAATATTTTGGGAAAATTTTTTATGATTTAGGTTGCATTTTTTCCGCGGCTACGTGTAACGAAATAACGGTACGAATAACCGGATTATTTGGTAGACACTTCGTTTTATGTTCCAAGATCAAGTTAAAGTTTTGAAGAGTTCAGAATATGTCGGAAAGAAATTTACAAGATTTGAAGCCAATTTTTTTTTAGTTTTGCAGAATTTTGAAACTCTTTAGAAAAAGTAAATTATTTGAAAATATTTTCAGAAGTTTGGAAAGAATTCGGAAATAATTCAAATTTTGAGAAGATTTCAAAATATTTCGAACAATATATAGATTTTAGAAGATTTTATGCAAAAAATATATAAATTTGTTTAAGAATTTTAAAAATTTCAAGAGAATAAAAAAATTTCTCAAGATTCTTAGGGAAATTCAATGCTTTTTTTTATATTTAGGTATTTGATTGAAAATTCATGTGTTTTTGTTAGAAAATGGATTTAAAAAATAATTGTTAGTTAACACAAACTAAACTTTGTTCTTAAATTAATTTTTCGATTAATTTTTGGAGGTTTCGAATGTTAAATTTCACAATATTCTAGTTTCAAATTTAAATATCTACTATTGACAATTGGACAAATTCGCTACTGAATATTTTAAAATTTCACGTTAGAAGCGTGGACATTAAGTTTTTAATTTAATAATTAAAGATGTAAATATAAAGCAATTTAGATTTCAGTGTATTTTAAAAAATTTCCAAGAATTTTCCAGAGCTCTAAAAATTTTAATGCTAGTATTCATTGAGTAACATGATTAAGGGGGTCATCCCGTGTGAAAGCCTTTTTTTGAAAGGTTTTTTCGAAATTTTTTGTACCGAAATTTAAAAACACAGAGCTCACAAATTTTTACTATATATTTATTCAGTCTTTAGTAGTAACTCTGAATTTTTATATGCAAAAATATGATCCTGATAGCAAGTTTTATTGAGCAAATGACAACAATATGAAAAAAGGTAGGTAAACGGCGACCATGATTATGTCAGAGTGGCTTATCCGAAATCAAAAAACAAAATTGGATGTTAATCTATAGGTGGATGGCTATCGATATTTTTCAAAAATCCTAGTTCCGGCAATAGCCGTACGTGTGCTGAATATACAATTAAAATTTGAAAGCAATCGATTGAACCGTTTTTGAGAAATCATGGTCGCCAGTTTAAAAAAGGTAGTTTCGAGAAAACGGCTGCGAAAGTTCGGATGTTATAGCTGTTACACACTCTAAATATGTGTGCATGTGAATAAAATCAGCCTCTGGTAGAGATCCGAAGGTACACAATAGCTCTTGTTTTCCACCCCGTCGCACAGTGGGGAAAAAGTACATTTTTTGGTTCAAAATAAGATTCCTGCTGAATCTGTAGATATTTTCTTTTTAGAAAAAAAGCTGAGAAAATTCCGGAGAGAATTGTCGAGGGCAACAATACTAAAAGTTAATTCAATAATGAAAATTAAACAACAAAATTCTGAAGCAAGCTCTTCTTTCATTGCTAAAATATGACGCCAGGCTTTCATTTTACGTCTTGACCAAATCTTGAGCTTCAGGATCTAGGAGAATTACTTTCTTTTTCCATTTTTGCCTCTGATTTACAATTTTTGGGATCGGTAGAAATCATCAATTTCCGTCCAAGATCTTTATTAGTAGCCTCTCTCCTGCATTTTCGAAAATGAAACTCTCGTAGATATCTGAAAATTTTGCTGTTAGCCTCTTGATCTTCTTCCATCAATTGACCAATGGAGACGAAAGCAGATTCAATAATTTTGGCTCCATGTGTGAGAATCTTGTGTGCTGTTACTGGCATTTAGTACCAATTATAAAGATTGACGTACATTTGCGCGGTTTCCTGGCAATAATTTCCGAATTTGTAAGTGACAATTGCCTCCCCTGAAGCCATTGCTTGCAAAATTATGCCGAATCTACGGATCAACTCCCTGTCGACATTTGTGAATTCGGAAGTCAAATCAGGATCTCTGAAAAATCTTCTAGCAGTAAATCCTGTATTAGTAGTTCCCGAGCCATGTTTTACAACATCTATAATGAGCCCCATCTTATCACGGAATTCTTTTTGGACTCTCTGTTTTGCAGTTTTCATTTTTGCTTTCTCTTCGTCAGTTTTTGCTTGCCACTTGCAGAATCCTATACGATAGCTTATGTGCAGTATCAATTCCATCAAACGAATCGACGCGTGCAATGTAGAGTGTCCGTATCTGAAATGTTGTACCTTCTCTGTTTTATCCACAAGTATGTAAGTCGTTTGTCTGCGATGGTTTCGCATCACAAATGTAACATGAGGCAGCAGAAGGAGTTCCAGAAAGAGTCTGACACACCTTTCCATCTATCATAGTCAACGCGAAATCATGAAAGACAGTTTGGTACAACGACTGTTCGGTACTTTTATTTTTGTAGGTTTGAGTTTTCTGATTTTGTCTTCCAACAACTCTACTTCTGTCGTGCTTCGTTCCTTAGTTTCTGGTGCATGTTCAAACATGATCAGCTGACATAATCTTGCAGATCCAGGATTCTCGTTTTTCCAAATTGTCAAGGGCTTTGCACATTCCGAGCAATTCTTATTATGCTTATGGGAACAAGTTTGAATTATTCGTAATGGCACCATTGACATCATAAAGATTCCTGCATCTGATGTTTCTGCTCCACAGAACTTTTGAATACATTCGCTCTGGTCAGATGAGCCATCACAACGTACGCTTCACTGTATGATCGCACAAATCTTGCAATTCAATTCTCACCACAGACTCTGTAACTGTTATGCTTTTTTCGGGAGGAAGACACTCTCTCTTCGCTTCCTCAAGACTTTTATAAAAAGGAGAAACGTCAGCATCGTGTGCTTTAGCTTGTAGTCTAATAGTTTTATATTGATGTTTCGTCAATTTTGTGTCTTCAGCCAGAGAAATAGCTTCTTCTAAAGTAAATGGCTTCATTTGTCCTTGAAATTCTCCATGTTCTCCATGTTCTTCATCTTCAAACCTTCATATCATAATTCTTATCTCCTTAGCCAAGTTCCTCTTCCCAGAAGAGCACAAATTATTTAAAAAAGAGAGAGTGTTTTCCTTCTTTTAGTCGATTTGGAACTGGTTTCAAAATCTTCTGAAGATCTTCTGCCTACTTTTGTGGGATCCAATGATATGATGGAATCAGATGATAACCATGCACTGTTCAGTTTAGAAAATTTATCTGCAGTATAGAACGCACTCTTCCAACTTTTTTCAAAAGAAGGAATGAAGTTCCGCGACAAGATTTCTCGTGTCAAATTGACTTGCTCATTATCTATCAAGTTAACCGTGCGAAGGTAATCTAACAGAATTCTTACATCTTTACTAGTACTTGCGATTAACAGATCACTTAGAATCTTATTCAGCACTCTAATAGAGTTCATTTCTAAATTATATGTATACGTGCACAGAAACAATGAAAAATACTGGAAACTAAATGGCTCAGAACATATGAGAATGAAGAATAATCAGATAAACAAAAGCATCCGTTATTTTCTTTGCCTAACTTCGGATCAATGAGACTGTCATTTGTTACGCCACAAAACTAAGGAATGAAGATCAGCAACCATTAAACTTTAATGCAATTTCAATTAGTAGGACCTATGTAATAGTATAAAATATCAATTCACGATTGTTAAAAGATGAACAAGAATAATCATGAATATTTATTACAGGGAGATGAAATAATGTCTGAGTGAAGCGGCGTACCATAATGTATGTGATTTGGCTTATCAACTCTCGGAGAAAAACTTTCATCAGACTCATGAGTGTCCTGACTTCCATTTGTTATGAGATGAATTAGTCACAAGATCAGAAAGAATAATATAAAAATGATAAAAATGTGAGAAAATCAACTTCTAACAAATAATCTGTCTATTAACAAATTTTTTTGTTTAATTTTCACTATTGAATTAATCTTTAGTATCGTTGCACTGGAAAATTGAGGCAATTGAGGAATTTTTTACTCAATTGATAATGAAAAAATAATTTTTCCCGACAACAAGCTGAATGTACAAGATTCATTGGAGGTACCTGCTGAGAATGGTGGAATGAAATTACTGCAAGAGGAACCATTGTCTCCTCCGCAATCCAGTAAAATTCAAAATCGACCGAGCTGCCGTACGTCTTGCAGGGTTTTTTGACCTGATATCATTTAGAGGCTTCAAATTTTGTATTATTTCCTTTTTATTCAATTAAGTGAATGTAGTTCTACTATAAACTTACTGTAAAGCTGTGAGAGCAATGGAAAGTGTCTGTGTATTGACGCTAATTATTTTAGCAATGCTCATGCTGCACAATGTATTATTTTTAAAATTGTATTCTGCGTCTATTGGCAATATTAATTCCGTTTTCATGATTTATATTTCCCTTAGGCTTCGTGAAAAGGGTCTAAGCGAACGTCCAAATGCAAAGAAATTTTCTAAAAATTATAAGAAATTGTCCTTCGTACAAGAACAATTTATAGACATGTCACTTCGTAATTTTGACAAAGATTTACAAGGCAGAAGATATACGGAGGAGGAAAAAATTATTTGCCTAGCAATATTTAAAAGATCTGCGAAGAGCTATAGGTACATGCGCACATTCCTACCACTTCCTAGTCCTACCTCCTTGAAATCCTTTTGAAGAAAATCCATTTAGATGCTGGCGTCAATGATGACACAAGGTGGAGATTGAAAGAGGCTGCGAAAGGTTCAAGTGATAAGATTATTGGATTTGAGGACTGGGGAATCGTTCGCACGGATAAATTTGCTGACCATGCCCTGGTATTTATGTTGCGTTCTGTCAACACCGGAAATAAGATCCCAGTGTCCTGCTCTTGCAGCAAACAAACTAAGACTAATCAACTACTGTATAGCATCAAAGACGTCATTGGGGCCATCAAGGATGCTGGTTTCAATATTGTTGCCTCAGTATGTGATGGAGGTACTAGTAACCAATCTGCTATAAAAAACTCTCATTCAAGAGACAACTAAGCTGAAGGGTGAAGAATACGTTTACACAAGTACGTAAGTTTGTCAAGCTTTCCAACAGACAGATGATAAGTCTATGAGAGATTGAATCAGAAGCTTTCAGTCCTGATCTGGCTAACTGTGATTTCAGGCTGTCTTCCAATTTGAAGTATCTCCTGAATCCAAAAGGAAATCGATTTAAAGACATGCAGAAAATTAAACAGAATGCGAAAAAGCAGCTTTTAGCTATTCCGAAACGTGGCTTTAAGGAGTGCTTCCGAAAGTGGGAGGATCTCTGGAAGAAGGTTGTGGCTTCCAAAGGGCTAGACTTTGAAGGGAACCGTTCACACCTTTCCAAGGTGACCTTTGGCAAGAGTTTTTCTCAGAGATGGTTGCTTCTTTTACGATGTTCCTTTTATGGTTCGACAGAGATAGAAACTCGAACTTGTAAAAGAATGCGTCAAAGTTAGACAGCTTGTTGTGTCACCTACGAAGTACGCGTTTAGACACGTCGTTTTGCCCGGCGCCTAATTTCTTTAAATGCATAAAAATAATTTGAAATGGAAAGTCATTTTGAAATCCTACGAAATCGCTTGAAATTTATTTGAATCTTTAAATGGGTCTTCATAATAGACTCTATATCAATTATGTTTCACGTAACCAGAAGAATTTCCTAAAACGTTCAAGAGTTGCGATATAAAGAGTTACGAATTGCGTCACTAAATTGCTTTCCTTGGAAGCGACTCTAATTAAATGTAAACATCTCGCAATAATTCATGCGGTTATGAATCATAAGATAACGACCGTATGAAATTCCATACACTCTAAGGAAAAACAGAAATATTCATTGGTTACACTGCGAACCAAATTCTTCATCAATACAATAATCAATTTTTCCTCTAAATATAAAATATGAGGACTGCCTATATTCTTGTCTCATTCTTGGCGATTATCTTCAATTTTACTGGTAAATATAATGATACGAATTCAATCTGAATTTATTCCGGGCAGGGTGTCTACAAATTTTTGCCCACCAAATTCCCGGTTATCCAGTGGAAGTAAAGTTAAGAACTTAGATTACGTCTAGTGCGTTACCTGATGATAAATTTTACCGTTTAAGAACTCTTCTTTTTTCACCTGTTTCAAGAAATATCCCTTTGTCGTTTTTTCTCTTGAATGCGAACTGAATTAATAGAACCAAATAAAAAAAATCAAACTGCTTTTGGTCAAATATTCAACCAGTTTGTTGAGTGTTTAAGTACTTCGTTCAAAAATCATTTCTTTGGTTGAAAATTCACCCCGTATTTCTTGTTGCAGAATTAAGTTCACAGTTCAACTCTTCACCTGATGACGACCCTCTTCCCAGAAATCCTCGTTACGGATCTTCTTCTTTTAATCAACGTTCACCGGAGAGGTCTCTTCTTCCTGTTAGGCCTCTCTCTCCGGTAGGGTCTCCTCTTCGTGTCAGGTCGCGGTCTCCTCGTGCCAGGTTTCCTTCTGCCATTTCTCCTCCTTCCACTTCTCCTCCTGCCACTTCTCCTCCTGCCACTTCTCTTCCTGCCACTTCTCCTCCTGCCATTTCTCGTCCTGCCACTTCTCCTCGTACCAGGTCTCCTCCTGTCAGGCCTCTTCCTTCCAGATCAAGGTCTCTTTCGATCATGCTTACTGGACTAAAGCATGAAAGTGCCGACCTCGAACATTTTCGGCTTATTCCCCACAAGAATCCACATCGGCTGTACGAAATTCGCAGGTACACTTTTCCTTCCGATGCACCCATTCAGTTGAGAGTAGGAAGGGATCAAGTTGGTCCCATGCCAACCAGAGAACAACTTGTATTATCTACATCCGATGGTGACATCTTTGCAATATTGGAGCAAAATAATAAAGTTCTTCGTGGAATATATAGAGACATGAGCATTCGAAAACGGGTGAAGATAAACATGCACAGCGGCTTGGTTGTCGATTTGAATAAAGATGAAATCGAGGAAATTCCTTTAGGCACGCATTTTCCAATCTTAAAGAACTTTGAAATAACACCTGTACCCGTAAGACCTTTTTATCATTTTCTTTAACGTTATAGGCATGAGCCTTAGCATACATTGTTTTCGGAAACCTGATTACGTTGCGTCACTGCGTTTAATTGTTAATGATTCTGTAATAATAAAGGCAACGATTCTATTTTGAACTTTTTGACCACATATTTTGAAATTAACAAGAGAATACTACACTGGAACTTGGATTTAATACCAATTTCGGGCATGGCTTGCAGTAGCCATGAAACTAAATCCAGATCGTCCGAACTCAAACAGGAAAGGCCGCGTGAGCAATTTCTGTTAGATTTTGAGGCATGGTCCAATCTGATGCAATTAACGTGCCGAGAGTGCGGCCTTCGAACTGTTTGTCACGCTTGACTGAGCAACGCCTCCCGCTCTTCCCGCATCACGAAAGATTTTTATTGTAAATGATTTTTCAATATTGGGAAATAATTCCATTATTCAAATTTTTGTATGAAACTATAATTTTAAAACTTTTTCACACTTTCAAGAGATAAGAAAAATCAAATTATGGACAATAACACAGAATAGCTTAACTTACCGGAAACAAAAAATGACTGGTACCGACAAGCACACTTCAGGCAAAATATTATATGATTTAGGTTTTGCTTCGAAAGATTAATTTGAAATTAATTCAAGATTTGAGAAGATATCAAACAGCTTCAAAATAGAAGTCGATTTTTTGAACATTCTAAAATTCTAAACAAAAAATAGGCAACCTTTCTAAGAAATTTGAAAGGATTCAAGAAACTGAAAACAATTCTAAAAATGCATGGGAAAATTGGAAATGACTCAGGTTTTATTTTACATGATTAATTTTAAGTTTTGAAGATTTCAAAAAAAAAAAAAAAATTTTAAACCTGATTGGTAATAATTATGAATTTTCTGGACCACAGTCTCCAAATAAGGAATTTTAATTCTGAAAATTTATTTCTGAAAGAGAAAATTTAATTGTGAATTATTCTTCAATAATAAATGGAAAAATACAGTTTTTAATGTTTTCACCGCATATTTTAAAAATAAAAAAAGAATTCATTTAATAGCTCCTACACAATATTAAATCGGGTTAAACGTATTTATCTACTAATAAAGATAACTGGGAAATTAAAGTTGATTTAGGTTTTATTTTACCAAATTAATGTTGAGTTTGAAATATTTCAAAATATTTCGAAAAAGAATCTGGGCGATTAAAAGATTTTTTATTTTCCATTTTGCAGGATTTTATCATTTTGCAGGAAAAATCTGAATTATTTGAAAAGATATTTCGAAGATTTAAAAATTTTGTAAAGATTCGAAATGAATTTAAATTTTGAAAAGATTTCCAAATTTTCAAAGAGAATGTAGATTTTTCAAGATATCAGAAAAAATGTATATATAGAAACTTTTTAAGAATTTTAAAAGATTTCAAGAGAATTAACAAATTTCTTAAGATTCTTACGAAAATGTAATGTTTTTTTTTTATTTAACTATATGGTTGAAAATTCCTGTGTTTTATCGACAATTATATTTTTTATTAGAAAATTAATGTTCCTTCTTTTCATTCTCCTTGGCTGTGATGCTCTTGTCGGTTGGAGCCGAAAATTCGATAACGAACATGGTTCATTTCTCGAAGTCAAGGAGAACTATGTCAAGTCTCGAGTGTGCGACAGAAACAATTGTCGAGAATATGAAGTTCCAGTATAAGCAGCACTTCTCATTGTAGACGATTGACTCTATTTCCTTAGGAGCATTTGGTGGAGCGGTATCAGGGCTAATGTCGTAAGAGTGACAGAAATGCTAATAAAGAACGCTTAGTGCCGCACTGCGCCTCTGGATGTATGACGTGCCCGAATAAGTTGGACAAGTAAGATAGTACGTGCCTTAGGTGTTCGGGGTGAGAATGACACGTTCTGCAGCTATCGTCGGGAATGTCGGTATGCTTAGGTTGGAATGTCACCGTTTTGATATGCCAAAATGAAACTCTCCGTGCCCGAATTCAATCTGTGTGAGTTGAGGAAAGCAAACATTAACTCATACGATATCGACTGATCCTTCACATTTCTGTGGAAGATGCCATGCATCCTCTTGTCAAGGAGCTGTTCGCGGAAGTTTTTCTTCTGTGCTTTCTTAATCCGGGCCTTCAGCAGTGTGTACTCGTGATGGATAATATTTGACGCAATTTGCTCACCCCTTATATTGAAGAAAGGGCCTCGTCCATTCGCGACTGTAAGTGATGTACCCAGAATAATCCTGTTGTGACCGGCACGGCAAGAATGTTAGTTGCCGATACTTTGTTCCCCGCCGACAGTTCGGAGGACCAAATCTTTCGGGTAAGACGTTTACTTATATCTGCAATGGAGAGCATTCTTGACAGATGTTACATCCTGAATGCGGCTTTACGTCACGCTCAGGTATGTATAGGTCTCTGAAGCACTTCTGTTGACAAGCTCAGGCATCCCCGAAGGGGGATGCCATTCAGTTTTCGTCGCTGCAAATAAATATGGGCGCATTTTTCTAATCCAAACTCCATTCCAATCTCCAGAGTGTACTCTTTGACAATCCCTAGAGCTAGATCTAGCTGATCTTTATTTTTAGCGTGAATCTTGAGATCATCCATGTAAAATACATGAGTCACCTTATGCTTTCAATATCCTGTATCCTATGAAACGAAAAATATTTCAAGGCGCAGAGGAAATAAAACAGAATGTGAAGAAGCAGCTGTTACCTATTCAGGTCGGTTAGTTTCCAGACTGACTTCGTATGAAACTCTTTTTATATCAACATTTTCGTTTTTAGGGACTAACCGCACCACTGACAAGTGTTCTTCACGGAGGTGGTAGCTTTTTTCACTATGTTCCTTTCATGGTTAGATAGAGTTTAGGAATAGCTCGAAAGAAATCAATTGTTTTCTTTTTGTAATAAAAAAAGTTTTGCAACTCTTTCAAAGTAAAAATCGGCGTTTTTCAAGACGCGCTATAACTTTGAAAATAGTTTTTCTCAGAAATGGATGCTTCTTTCACGATGTTCCTCCTATGGTTCGACAGAGATACTCGGAAGTACTTTCTTATAAAAAAAATTAAATGCGTTAACGTTAGACAATTTTTTTGTCGGTTCTTTTGCCTGACGACCCTTAATTTTTGTTATTGCATAGAAATACTTTCAAACGGAAGTTAATTTTTAAATCCTATGAAATCGCTTGAAAGTTATCTGAATTATCAAAAGGGCTCTTATAGTAGCTATTATATCAGTTATTTTTCATGTGAAGACCACAGAGTTTCCTAAAACGTTAAAGATTATATAAATTGTGATATCAGTTTTAAGCCATTACGTGACTGGCTTTTTTCCTTGGAAGTGACGCTAATTAAGCGCAAATATCTCCGAAAAAAATCATGAGACTTACTATCTGTGAGATAAAGAACTTACGAAATGCTACATACTCTAACGAGAACAACGTCATATTCATTGGATACACTATAAACCGAATTCTTCATATTTTTTTCTCTAATTAGAAAAGATGAGAATTGTCTATACTCTTCTCTCATCCTTGGTGATTATCCTCGATTCTATTGGTAAATATAATGATATAATATGTCTATAACTTGAAGTACATTTTTTCCGGGCAGGGTTTAGTACGTTATCTGATGATAAATTTTAACACGGTTAAAGAATTCTCTTCTTCTTTTGTAAATTCCGAAAATAAGACTGCTTTGGAATTATGCACTTGAAAAAAAATGTAATCTGCTATTTCTTGTTGCAGAATTAAGTTCCCAGTTCGACTTATCGCCCAATGGCGACATTCGATCTGATGTTCCTCGTTTCGGACCTTCTTCTTCTTCTTCAAACATTCGTCCTGGCAGGCCTCACTCTCCTGGCAGGTCTCTCTCTCCTGTCGGAGTTTCTCTTCGTGCCAGATCGAGGTCTCCTTCTGCCATATTTCCTCCTGCCAGATTTTCACATGCCAGGTCTCCTTCTGCCAGATCAACGTCTCTTTCTGTCAAGCTTCCTGGACCGAACGATGAAAATGCCAACCTTGAACATTTTCGACTTATTCCCCACACGAATCCGCAACGAATATTTGAAATTCGAAGATACACCTTTCCTCCCGAGGCACCCATTCGAATAAGACTAGGAAATCATGGCCTTGGACCCATGCCAACAGAAGCACAAAACGTATTATCAACATCTGATGGTGACATATTTGCAATAATAGACCAAACTAATAGAGTTCTTCGTGGAATATATAGAGACATCATCATGCAAAGACGGGTGAAGATAAATATGGACAGCGGCTTGGTTGTCGATTTGAATAAACATGAGATTGGGGATACTCTCTTAGGTGCGGCTCACCCAATCTCAAAGGCTTTTGAAATAATACGTGTACCCGAAAAACCTTTTTATAATTTTCTTTAAAAAATGTGGTCACTAGATCTTGTATACAATGTTAACAGAAAACTAATTAGTTGCGTCAATGCATGCATTACAATACATTCTGTTAATATTCTTTCCACCATATTCAGCTAATTGTAAATTACGTTTACCACTCAAGATGATGTAGTTTCTGGACTTTTGCAAATCAAAATGAGCGTGTGACGTAATACTTGAACGACCTATTTTCTACACCATTCATTTAGTAAATCAAAATTTCCAAATACGTAATTTTATTTCACGATAGAATTAATTTGTCATTGTATCTAAATAATATGGATAGAAGAAAACATTTTTATTGCGTATGCTTTTTGAACATTTCAAAAAAAATGTAGAAGATTTTTCGAGAGAAAATTTCGAATGATTTTTTATTTTAAAAAAAGTCAATCTAAGAGGAAATTCGAAAGAATTTTAGGGAATGTCCTAAAATCTCGAGAAATGGATGGAATGCATTTCAAAACCAAATTAAAATTTCATAAAATTCGACATCAGCAGATGTCATTTTATGAGTAGGCAAACTTTGCATAATTTTCCTCTACAATTTCGAAATCTGGCTTAGCGACGGTAACGCGCTCATCTTAAACTCTTAAAGGTCTCCTCCTGCCACATCGAGGTCTCTGCAATGCTCACTGTTTTCTTTGACCAGGAAGTTCATGTGATCCATGGCCTGATTTGTGGAAAAGTTGCGAGTAGGGCGTTCATCACAACTCACCTGCCCCTTAGGCGCAGCTTATTTAACAATCTATGATTAAACACGGTCTTGAACAACTTCGGCAGCCATCATACAGTTCTGAGCTAACTCCTGTGATCTTTGGTAGAGGAAATAAAATAGAATACGACAAAGCAGCTGTCAGCTATTCAGAAATGTGACTTTAGGGAGTCCTTTTGAAAGTGGCACGATCGCTGGAAGAAGGTTGTGGCTTCCAAAGGGCAGTAATTTGAGAGGGATATCATCACCATTGACCAGAATGAACTGTTACTCCTGGTATATAAAAAGGTCAGATACCTTCCGGAAAGACCTCGTATGAAGCTCTTTTTGTACATCAATATTTTGGTTTTTGGAAACGCCGAACTATTGGCATGGGATTTTCTTGAAGGCGGTTCCTTATTTCAGGATGTGCCTCATGGTGAAGTAGAGTTAAGTAATAAGTCGAAAGTGCTTTCTTGCTAAAAAAAAAATATATTTCCTTGCTAGACAGTTTTTTGTGTATTCTGTCAAAATTTCCCTTTTGGCACTTACGTACTTTTGCTCAACGACTTTTAATTTCTTTAATTGCATGTAAATACTTTGAGATGGAAGGTTATTCTGAAAATCTTGCGTCATCGCTAAAAGTTATTCGAATCTTTTAATGGGCCATGTAAACGCCAGATTTCTTTAAAACATAAAAGGGTATATAAATTATGATACCAGTCTTATGGAATTAAGTGACAAAATTCTTCTCCCTGAAACTGGGTCGAACTAAATGTAAATATATCAAACAGATAGAAATTACGCTTATAACCTATGAGATAACGGCTACTGATAACACTATATGGACTACTGCAGAATAAGAATATTAATTGGTCACACTGTGAATCCAATTCTTCATCAATACATCAATCAGTCTTTCCTCTAATTATAAAATATGAGGACTATTTATAACCTTATCTTATCCTTGGCAACTATCATCAATACTATTGGTAAATATAATAATAAATATGAAACAAAGTCCGTGAGCTCAACTGGCTCGTGTCTGAAAGTGTAGTGGTAAGTGGAGGGGTGCTTTTCGTGGACGCATCCCCACTACTCAAATGGCATGCGGGCTCTGCTAGGATGGCCCGTTCTGTAAAATTTAGCTTTGACGCATTAGGTCCCTTTCTTCGCGGACGGTCACAAATATTTAGTTCTATTAAGTACAATCAACTCGCCCCAGTCATTTTTGCCCCACTCTGCATCCGGACTCATATTTAATGTGGTATTTAAAACAATTATCTTCTTGGAAAAAAATGTAATCTGCTATTTCTTGTTGCAGAATTAAGTTCACAGTTCGACTTATCACCCAATGGCGACATTCGATCTGGTGTTCCACGTTTCGAACCTTCTTCTTCTTCTAACAGACATTCAGCTGAGAAGTCTCTTCTTCCTGGCAGGCCTCACTCTCCTGGCAGGTCCCTGTCTGGCAGGCCTCTTTCTCCACCCGCGTTTCCTCTTCGTGTCAGGTCGAGGTCTCCTCGTGCCAGGTCTCCTCATGCCCGGTCTCCTCCTGCCACATACAGTTCTCGTCCTGCCCAGATTCCTGCTACTGGTGAATTTGAAAATATCCGGCTCATTCCCAACACGAATCCGCAACGGCTATATGAAATTCGAAAATACACTTTTCCACACGATAAACCAATTCGACTGAGAATAGGAAGAGATACCCTTGGGCCCATGCCAAGAGAAGCACAAAACGTATTATCAACATCCGATGGTGACATCTTTGCAATATTCGACTATAATAATAATCTTCTTCGTGGAATATATAGAAACGCCATCCTTCAAAGACGGGTGAAGATGAACATGGACAGCGGCTTGATTGTCGATTTGAATAAAGATGAAATCAAAGAAGTTCCCTTAGGCGCGCGTCACCCCATCTCGAAGACTTTTGAAATGATACATGTAACTGCTAAACCTTTTTATCATTTTCTTTAAAAATTGTAGTCACGAGATCACATTTGTCAATTATGTTTCCTACTCAAGATGAATCCGTTTTTGGAATTTCGTGAATCACAATTTTCAAATGAGGGATCTTAATTCTGAAAAAATATCTCTAAAAGAGAAAATTGAAGTGTAAATGATTCTTTAATAATAAAGGCTACAATTTCGATTTTAAATTCTTGCTCACGTATTTTAAAAATAAAAAAAGGATTCTATTCATAACTCCTTTACTATATTAAATAAGGTTATATGTCATACTATATCTGACACCCCCCCCCCCCCCCCCACCCTCCTAAGCGTGTGGCACTAGCGAGGAAAGGAAAATTGGGTGGGTGACCATTGGGTGAGTGTCCATTTGGTAGGTGTTCATTGGGTGGGTGTCCATTTCGTAGGTGTCCATTTGTCAGGTGACCAGTGGGTGGGCGACCATTGGGTGGGTGACCAAATGGAGGGTTCAACCACTTTAAAAATTTAAACGAATTTGTGAAGACTTGACAAGATTTCAATTATTTCAAACAAACACGGAAGATTTCGGAAACAAAGATTAAAGCAAGCTCGCACAAATTTTTAAAATATGCCATAAAAAATGCAATGTTTCAGACGATTGATATTCATTGTCTTTGAGAAAAGCACGTACAACTGTACATAGAGATCAGTCGAATTAGCTGAAAGAAGGCCACTTTGTAGAAGAATGAGCAGTATTAGCTTTTCATTTCAACAAGTGCACGTGCTATAAGTTTTTTCATGAAGAAAAGAAGATGCTCTCAGGGTCAACAAAACGAAGGGCTAGACTTCTATAGGCGGTGGTTTCAGACCGCCACTGCGTTGTGTTAACATGCAAAGTTTGTGTCTATGCGAGTCAATCTGGTGTTTTTCGGAGTAAGTTTGCCGAAAAGTTTACCGCAAGGGGAAAATACTGGCAAAATAAGTACTTAAAATTAGAATATTTTAAACCAACGGTTGGCCAAGTCTCGAAGTACTGTGCAGCTTCCGAAATCGCGAAGATTTAATCAAGTATTTCCAAAAATCAAACGATAAATCATCAGAACTAAATTTTTCTCAGTTGTAAAATCTATATAAAATTTAATAGCGTCGCAAAATGTGAATATCTCGAGAGAAAAAGCTTGTGGCTTACTATCAATCAGATAACGACTATAGATAACACTGTATGGTCTAATGAAGGACAAGAAGATTCATCGGTTAGACTGTGAACCAAATTCTTCATCAGTGTATTAATCAGTTTTTCCTCTCATACCAAAATATGAAGACTGTTTATACTCTTGTCTTATCCTTCGCGATTATCCTCCATGCTATTGGTAAATATTCTAAGCAAATTGCTATTTTCTTCCTAAATTTATTTGAGTGTGCCCGAAATGAATAGGAATTTAATCTGAATTTATCCCTGTCAAGGTGTCTACTTATTTTTGTCCATGAAATTTTAACAAAGTTTAAAAATGGATGAATCGAAGGCAATAAGAAAATCCAACTGCTTTTGGTTAGAAGTTAATTCCTTTAGATTGAATTGTCTACTATTTTATTTATAGTTCGGAATTCATCTCGCTTGTGAAAAAATTCTACTATTTGATTGACAATTTAATTGCTTGGTTCAAAATGCAACTATTTTGCTAAAAATTCATTCTTTTTGGCCAAAAATTAAAATGACTGGTTGAAAGTTTAACCACTTTGTTAAAAATTCACTCTTTTGGTTGAAAATTCATCTCTTGGGTAGAAAATTTAAGAATTCCCATTTCTAGTTGAAAATTGATCATTTTTAAAATTCATCTTTTTTGTTGAAAATTGGGAAGACTGAAAAATTCCCGACACTAAAATTTCCAAATTGGAAAATTTCCGATTAAAGAAATTACAGAATTATAGAATTTCCGAATAAAAAAATTCTCGAAAAATAAAATTTCCGAAAAATCTAATTCCCGAAGTGAAATATTTCCGAATAATGAAATTTGGGAATTTTATTATTCGGAAATTTTCCAATTCGTGAATTCTCCAATCCGGGAATTTCATTATTCACGAATTTTCCAATCCGGGAATTTTATTATTCGGGAACATTCTTATTCAGGAATTTTCCTATTCGTGAATTTTCCAATCCGGGAATTTTACGATTCGGGAACTTTATTATTCGGGACTTTTGTTATTGAGGAATTTTCCAATTCGTGATTTTTCCAATCCAGGAAGTTTCCAATTCAGAAATGTTATTTTTCGGGAATTTAATTATCTATGAATTTTCCAATCCGGGAATGTTCCAAATCCTGAATTATTCAATCCGGAAAATTTTATTATTCAGGAATTTTATTATTTAGAAATTTTCTAATGCACGAATTTTCCAAGTCTTGAATTTTCCAATTCATGAATTTTCCAATCCGGGAATTTTCTAATTCGGAACTTTAAAATTCGGGAATTTTCCGATCAGGGAATTTTATTATTCGGGAATTTTCTTACTCAGGAATTTTCCAATTCGTGAACATTGCAATCGGCGAATTTTTCAATTCGTGAATTTTCCAATCCGGAAATATACAATTCAGGAAATTTTTCATTCGGGAATTTTGTGATTGAGGAATTTTCCAATTCGTGAATATACCAATCCGGGAATTTTCCTAGTCGTGAATATTCCAATCCGGGAATTTTCCTATTGGAAATGTTATTTTTCGGGAATTTTATTACTGAGGAATTTTCCATTCGGGAATTTTCCAATCCGGGAATTTTCCTATTGGGGAATTTTATTTTTCTGGTATTTTACTATTTAGAAATTTTCCAACTCATGAATTTTCCAATTTATGAATTTTCCAATACAAACAGTTCCGAATCCGGGAATTTTGTTATTAGGGAACTTTATTATTAAGGAATTTTCGAATTCATGTATTTTCCAAGTCGTGAATTTTCCAATTCGGGAATTTGAAATTCGGTAATTTTATTATTCGGGAATTTTTGGAATACGAGTAATTCATTATTCGGGAATTTTTCCAAATCGGGAATTTTATTTTTCGGGAATTTCATTATTCGGTAATTTTTCAATTCGGGAATATTTATTATTCGGGAATTTTACAGTATCGGGAATTTTATTTTTCTGGATTTTTCAGTCATCCCTGAAAATTCGAATATCTAGTTGAATTTATTATTTTGGTATGGCAATGTTGTCCAGATATTTATTAGTAATTTAGTTACTTTTTTCTCTCTACAATGTCTTTTTTGTTGAAGATTCATCATTGTAGTTGAAAATTCATTTCGTTAGTGGAAAATATAAACAGTTTGTTGAAAAATTCGATTTTGTTGGTTAAGAATTAATAATTTGAACTGCAAGTGTAACTATTCCTTTTTTGGTTCAAGAATTATATTTTTGATTTGAAAATCACTAGTTGAAAATTAAACTACTTATTTGAACATTAAATGTCCCACGTTAATTTAGAAGGCGTATTGAAAGTGCGCACGCGCGAACGAGAAGCAAAGTGCGATTGTTTACGTGATACAGCTTCGTAAAATTAATTAATTATTATATCAATAAATATTTACTGTTTCTATCAAGTATAATCAACTCTTCCCAGCCATTTATGTCCCACTCTTCATCCGGATTTATATTTAATGCAGTCCTTATAACAATTGTTTACTTGAAAAAAATGTAATCCCCTATTTCTTGTTGCAGAATTAAGTTTCCAGTTCGACTGTTCACCTAATAGCGACCCTCGATCTAATAATGTTCCTCGCTGCGGACCTTCTTCTTCTTCTTTTTCCTCTTCTAACAGACATTCACCTGAGAAGTCTTTTCTTCCTGCCAAGTCTCCTCCTGCCACTTCTCCTTCTGCTAGATCTCTTTCTATTCAGCTTCCTGGACTGATGAATGGAAAAGCTGAACTTAAAAATTTCCGACTCATCCCCAAGGCGAATCCCCACCGCCTATTCGAAGTACGAAGATATACTTTTCCTCCCGATGCACCCATTCAATTAAGAGTAGGAAGAGATGCCCTTGGTCCTATGCCAAGAGAAGCACAAAATGTATTATCAACATCTGACGGTGACATCTTTGCAATATTGGATCGAAATAATAGACTTCTTCGTGGAATATATAGAAACAGAAATATCCCTCAAAAACGGGTGAAGATAAACATCGACAGTGGATTGGTTGTCGATCTAAATGAACAAGAAATCGAGGAAACTCCTTCAGGCGGACGTCGCCCAATCTCAAAGTCTTTTGAAATAAAACGTGTACCCGGTAAACCTTTTATCATTTTATTCAAAAAAAAAGTTGTCGTTGCCTCACTGCATACGGGCGTAAATGCCAAAACCCGAATTTTACAGAACGATACAACATTCACGTAATTAATTTTAAACAAAAAAATGCGAAAGCGGTTCGAGATATTGTTAGGCTTTATTGAACTGTGAAAAGAACATACTAAAAGAAGCGTTCACTTCCGAGAAAACCTTTCCCTAAGGAATGGCACGTCCTCGAAAACTCCAATTTTTAACTTAAAGATTTGCGTACATTTTTTTGTTTTTAAATTTGAGAAAAAAGGAAAGTCCCTTCGAGCTGTTAGTTGGCTCTATTGATTCACAAGAAGAGCACTTAAAAAATAAGCATGTGCAAAAAAGCCCTAGTCGAAGATCGGCGCGTCCTAAAAGCTCCTATTTTGACACCTAAAAAGTTGTGTAACTGTTTCAGTTATGGATTTAAAAAAAAAACAAAGTGCTTTCGAGCTATCACTTAACTCTATCAAACCACGAAAGAAACATTCTAAAAAAGGAACCATATCCGAGAAAACCCTTTATCAATGGTGCGGCACGTCCCCACGTCTATTGAATGTGAAAAGAACAGGCAAAAATATGTAATTACTGTATACAAAAAATAACAAACCTAGATTTTAACCCACTTCTAAATCGAACTGGAAAATAAGGTTCTATAGAAACATGAGCTAGGTCGAAATCATTTGTATAAGCCAATAAAAAACATTTCCGAAATTTGGCACGTCGGCCCGTATGCAGTGCGGTCCTTTAATTGTAAATTATGTTTACTACTGAGGATGATGCAGTTTTCGGACTCTTGCAAATCACACTCTTGCCTATTACAAGGGCCGTGAAACGCAAACAATCGGGTATTTCCAGGCTAGAAGGGCTTCCACCTGTGTCGCGAGTCGTGGGGAAATTTTGTCAAGCGACGTCCATTGGCTGCCCCGGCCTTGCTTCGATGCGCGCGCTCTAAGCATGTGCACGTTCTTGCATTTGCGCATCAGGCATGTCAGTATTTTTCAAGTGTTTTTGCTGACGTAAGATCCGGTCAAAAACACGGAGAACGATGGAAAAGGTAATTTAAAATCAATATAGTAGAATCAAAAAACGACGTCAATATTTCGCGCAACATTAGGTATTTTAGCATGACGTCACGGTCAGGATAGGATAGGTGGAAATGTCAGGAAGGTTAGCCTAGTTTGTACATCTTTACATGGGAATGCATACGCCTTTTTGGAGAAAATATTCTAGACACAAAAGTAAGTTAAAAATATCTGGAAGGTAACATTTTTCAAGTTTATAATATATTTGTGCAATTCTGTTCCATCCTTTTGTCCGTTGAAGACCTTTCAGTTTCAAGAAATACAATCAACTATCCAAATTTTGAGGTTGAAGTACCCGATTCTGATCGAATCAACCTGATACGCTAACATCAAATTATTGTGGATATTTTGTTTTATCCCGTGACACTGAAAGGTCGTCAATCGACAAAATAAGGAATCATGCCTGAGGAAATACATTCTACACATGACAAATATTACAATTCGTACATTAATGACTTACTCTTACGTTTAGAATATTTCTACAAAAAGTCGTATGCACTTCCATGACGTCATGCTACAATAGTCAATTCAAACCAGCAAGCGCTTCCCGCTCTTCGGGCCTCTTTTTAATTGGTCAGCCACTGACGCGGGCGAAACCGTACAGAAACCGTGGTGGGAGGCGAAGGAACTGTGCCACTTGGAATAGCCCAGCATGGGGTCAATTGGAATAGGTAATTTTTGAAATAGGTGCGCCTTGGAATAAGCAAGAGTTCACTGATATTGACGAATTTGGATAAAATAATGCCATTTCTTTTTCCGGGAAACTTGCCCGCTAGCAAAAAAAAAAGCTTTTTTGATTGAAAAAATGTAATAACCTATTTCTTGTTGCAGAATTAACTTCATATTTTGACTGTACACCTAATGGCGACCCTTATTCTGGTATTCCTCGTTGCGCAACTTCTTCTAACAGACATTCACCTGAGAAGACTCTTCATCCTGCCAGGGCTCTCTATACTGCCGGATCTCCTCTTCGTGCTAGGTCCACGACTCCTCCTGTCAGGTCACTTTCTATCAAGCTTCCAGGACTGAAGAATCGAAATGCTGAACTTGAATCTTTTCGGCTCATTCCCTACACCAATCCGGACCGACTATTCGAAGTTCGAAGATACACTTTTCCTCCCGGTGCACCCATTCAATTGAGAGTAGGAAGGGATAGTTTTGGGCCCGTGCCAACCGGAGAACAAATTGTATTAGCAACATCCGACGGTGACATATTTGGAATATTGGAGCAAAATAATAAAATTCTTCGTGGAATATATAGAGAGAAAAACATCCTTCAAAAACGGGTAAAGATAAACATGTACAGCGGCTTGGTTGTCGATTTGAATGAACATGAAATCAAGGAAACGCCCTTAGGCGCGCAGAACCCTATCTCAAGGAATTTTGAAATAATACGTGTAACCAATAAACCTTTTTATCACTTTCTTTAAAAGCATTTAAAAAAAATGACAGTTCATTCTGTTAATTCTAAAAATGCATTTCTGAAAGAGAAAATTTAATTGTAAATCATTCTTCATCAATAAAGGTAACAATTCTGTTTTTAAATTTTTGACTACCTACATTCAAAATAACACAAGGATTTAAAAATTTTCCACGCTTTGAAAGAGATAGGGAAAAAGAAATTATGTTCAAAAAATCATAATCCCTTTTAGAAATAATTAATTGGAAACAATTAAGAACGATAGAAAGAAATTTAAATTGTTTCTAATCGTGTTCAATTATATAATCAAGAATATTTCCTCTTCTAAAAATTCCTTAATTGATAGTAATTAATATAATGATAGTAATAAAAAAAGAGACCAAAAATAGTATAAATAGTATTTTCGATAAAAAATTTTTATCGTTTTGTTTAAAATTAAATTACTTTCTCTTAAAATTCAACAATATTGTTAAAAAGTCATACTGCTTGGTTGGAAATTCAACTGGTTTATTGAAAATTCGTGCTTTTCACTTGAAAATTTAACAAATTTATTGAAACCTTTTGTAGTAAAAATTGCAACCTTCTGGTTATTATCTAATCTTTTTTCGTAATAAATTAATTTTCTAGTTGAAAATTTAACTGTTCTGTAGAACATTCAAATTTTCAGTTTTAAAATTTAACAATTGAATAGAAAATTTGAATATTTTGTTCAAAATTCTTTTTTGTTGGATGAATCCAGCTGTTTTTAATTTCTAATTACAATCTTTTTTTGTTTGTTTAAATATCATCTATTACATTTATTGCTAAAAATTCATCTTTTTTAATTTGAATTATCGTACTTAAAAGCTCAGCCTGTTGTTTGATTTATAATTTTAGTTCAATATTCGTTTACTTTTTTTGTTTAAAATTATTTTTTTTTCACCTGAAAATGAAAATTATTTTTCTTCACCTGAAAATGTAAATATTTCGTTAAAAATTCAAATGATTTGTTGAAAAATCTACTGTTTCGTGGAAAATTCGTACTTTGGGTTTAAAAATTCAATCATTTGATAGAAAATTTACATTTAATTAACAATTTTTATATTTTGTGAAAATTCGTCTTTTTTGGTACACAATCAATTTTTCGTTCCAAATGCCACTGTTTATTTTATAATATCAAAAACAAACTATTTGAAAATCCGTAATGACAAATTTTCGAATATTGAGTCTTGATTTAAGAAATATATTTGTTAAAGACAATGCATATTATTTTCTAATTTATTATTTGAAAAATCGTAACAAATTAAATTTTTACACGAAAAAGCGGATGTTTATGAACATTTGCAGCTTAAATTATTATTTTATTCGTATTTTATTAATAATATAGAATATTTTTATAATAAGATAATATCTTTCTAAAAACAAAAGTGTCTTGTCATTCGTTAAAGGGAAATTTTGATACGAATAATTCAAACATCCCTTATGGCTTTTTAAACAAATTTTAATGGTTTAAATAAATTGTACTTCATTAAACAATTTTTTCTAAAACTTGTAAAAAATAGTGGTTTTTTCTAAATAAAATGTAATAGTTGGTCATTGTTTGGAGTAATAAATTTCGTTAAAAACATTATGTGATTATTTAAACAATTACTTTTTTATTTTCAGAACTTCTAAAAAAAATTTTTAAAATAGAAATTTGTTAAACATTACAAGAAAGTCATGAGTGTTATTAAAATTGTCCATTAGTGATTATTTGTATTAAAAAAAATCATGTTTTTAAAAATGTTTTCTAAATTAACTATTGAGATGGACAAGTGTCTAAGAATGGCCCTCTTCGACGAAGAAGGTGTGGATCTCGGGACAATAAAGGTGCGTGGGTTAGCGTTCGCAGATGATAAGCTTGTTATGGCAAAGTCAATCGAAGATTTGCCAAAGAATGTTGAGTAAACTTAACACAAGTATGAAGAACATGGGTCTCAAAATTTTTACTATAATGTAAAAACTATCTATAAAACTAACTATAAAAAAAATAACTATAAAATGTTTACCATAAAAAACCGTACATTAAAATAGTATGCATTACCATAGCTTCCTTACTCTTCAATAAAATGTATCAATATTGTAGGTCAATCGATTCGATTTTAAAAATATATATAAATTACCATAACTTCCCTACTCTTTAATAAAATGTATTCGTATCATAATTGTAGGTCAATTGATTCATCTCGAACACAGAAGTTTGGCGAAGTTATATTTATTTTTCAAATGCTGTGGTGCTCCATCTGTGACGTGATGAATCTTTACAAGTTGAAAATGCTTCGTAAGATGTTCAATAATTAATTGTTGACAGAGATAAACAGCAACCGTGTCATGGCGTAAGTTATCGGAAATTATCGTCATGCTCACATGTTTCAATTCATTTTCCTCTTTGTAGTAGATAACTACTGTGAAAATGGATGCCTGATTATTATTCCAGTGAGAAGACTGAATAGCATTTTGAAAAACGTAAGCATAATTTTCCGCGAAATCAAACATGATTAAGAAAACTCAAACCAATAGAGTGTCTTTGAGATTTTTGACGAACGATGCTTGCATCTTGGCACAAAACTCATGAGATTTTAAGTTTAGAAGTTTTTCGCAGAGTCGTTCTATGAAGATAGCGATCTCAGCTACTTCAGTTATCAGATTGCTTCTATCTGTTTGTTGCCAAATTTGATATTCTAACTCAATGACGCAGTTCTCATCCAGAAGTTCAGTCAGGTGTTCCTTCAGGATATCAATGCCAGGATAATTTTCGCATTCGCTGAAATGACATGCAGGAGTTGGATTAATGCACATCATTAACTCTAAACAGTCGTGATAATCAATTAGTATTCCTCATTCTCTATTTTTAAACGGTCGTATAACTCTGACAGGTTGCCCAAGATGAGTCGTTTTTGCACATGTCCGCGAGTTCCGTCTTCCTTTTTTATGGATACAAAATCCTTCTTCCCCGGCACTAATCGACTGTTCTCGTCATCTTCATTAAAACTAATCACTGCTACTTCAATTCCTGGTGGCAGTTATCTTCCTAGCTTGAGCCCAGGCAAAGTCAGTATTCCATGTTTTTTAAATAATTTGTCAGCTTTCCGGGCTTGACGTTCCGTTGCACCAAATTCTTCCATTACCTTTCTACAACTCCATGATTGAGGAGCAGGTGTGAGTAATGTTATTTTTTTGTCACCATCAGTACTCACCTTAAATTTTTCTATAATTTGTTGAAGAGTTTCTAGACCTGCTGTGTGATTTTGATCTCTACAACCACTATGTTCTATCGGAACAAATAGAAAATCTGGATCATCGCTGATTTCTTTCTCTACACTGTTGTCATCGACCTCACTGCCATAAACAACTTCTTCCATGCTGGATTAATTTCGAGTCACTTGTGAACTCAATTTCTTAAATTCTTTTCTACAAGGCTGGCAAATTTGAGCGTTGCTCGGCAATTAGGGAAATGTTAACCTCTGACTTACCGACAAACATCTTAAGTCTGGTGTTTTCCAATGCTTTTCCTTACCAAAAGGATTGGCACAAAAATTACCCCAAGGTATTTTCGTTGACATTATTAATCATGAATTTTATTTGTAATCCTTTATTTCAAATGATATATTGTTTAGCAAAATAAAGTCCAAAAGAACGCAAGACCGTGCATTACAAGAGCAATACCGAAATACCTTCCAGAGAATTAAATAAGACTCAGAGGAATGTTCTCTTGTGTCAAAAGAATGCGTTTTGACACAAATGAATTTTCCTCTCATATAATTTAAAGGTTGAGAAGATTTTCATTTGTCTCGGAAAGAATCTTTTTGCAGCAAACATTATCCATTTGCGACAAACTTTACCTAATCTTGCAGCCAAATAAGTCTATTTGTATAAAGGAGATGTTCAATTGGTTCAAAACAAAACAGGCAAGAGGACGATGCTTTTGTTTCATGACAACTTTGTCTCTGAGTGCATTCGAAACATAATTGAGCGATTGGGCGCAATAACAGCCTACTTGTATTTTTAGAAGTCACTTGTTTTTCACTTGTTTTTTGTACATAACTTCATGAAGAACAAATGAAAAACAAGTGACTTCTGAAAATAGAAGTAGGCTGTTATTACATCCAACCGCTCAATTGCTTAACGTTTAGCTATGGTACCAGATTCATGAAAAATAGATCATTAAGACATTGTGCAATTTTCAACTTGATGTAAATCAGCAATAACTAGTAGCCAGAACAACGAAAAAAGAATAAAAATTCTTTCTCCAGAGTTTTGGCTTCAGAATAAGTTAAAAAATTGGAAAACAAGTTATTAATCGAAATCCAACTAAATTTACAAAATCAAATTTACAAAAAACAGATTTTCAAAATTTATAAATTACCATAACTGCCCTACTCTTTAATAAAATGCATTAATATTGCAGGTCACTCTTATATATATTTTTTTATATCTATTATATTTATGAATTTTTATTTCAATCGTTCATAGAGGTAAATAAATTGAAGACAAGTTTTCGTTAAAATTGAGAAACCTAACCTACAAAGGGTAGTTTTCGTGAACGAAGTGAATTATATTTTATTTTTCCTGAAAAATGTTTGTTATAGGGAATCAATTTTTATTTAGGTGAATGAAAAAAAACAAAAAACCATGAAGGATGAAGTCAAAACTTAAGAAACTTGGTCAAAGTAAAGTGTAAATAAAATATTAGGCTAAGTACCCTTTTCTTTTTTTTTCTTTTATTGTACTTAATAATAACTTCCTGTGTTTTCTTGAATATTCGTGCTTTTTGGTCGAAAATTAATCTTCTGAGTTGAAAATTCATATTTTTCCTAGAAAGTTCAACAGTTCTTTTTTAATTTGTTTTCTCTGTAGACTGAAAAGTATTTTTTAACTGGAAACTCAACTATTCTTGAAAATTCGACTTTTTTGGTTGAATTTGACTTTTTTTTATTCAAAATTGAAATTTTTTGTTGTTGAAATTTCAATTATATTACATTGTTTGTTGAGAATTCATCTTTCTTAGTTGAAAATCTAACTCCTTCATTCAAAATGTATCTACTTTGTTAAAAATTAATTCTTTTCGTTGAAGATTCATCATTTCGATTGAAAATTCATCATTTTAGTTGAAAATTCATCACATTGGTTGAAAATTGAACTCTTTGTTTGAAAATCAGTTTTTTACTTCGTTAGAAATTAATTTGTTTAACTCAACGTTTAAATATTCTTTTTTTTTTAATTCTTCTCTATTTTTTGTTGCAAAATTCAACTATTGGTTGAAAATTTATAATTTTTAGTTGAAAATTCAAGATTTTGGTTGCAAAATCATATATTGTGTTGAAAATTTGTATTTTTTTAAAGAAAATTAATCTTCATAGTTGAATATTCATGTTTTTGGTTGAAAATTCGACCATTTCAGCTAAATATTCATAATTTTAATTAGAAATTTATCTGTTTGTTTTAAAATTCAATAAAAAATGTTATGAAATGTAAAATGCTGGCTTCTAATTGTTTGAACAGTGATAAAAAAATTTACAATATTAAAATAAAAATGGATCAATATGGGTTATAAACTAATGATACATCGGGTCCACATTTTCCTTATTTTTCACAAAAAATTGCAATTATTTAGTAAACTTTTTAAACAAAATTTGCCTCGAATAAACGCGTTTATTTATACAAATAAATAAATTAAATTAGGACTGTACATAATAATCTAAAAAAAAGGTTATTGAAATGTAAGACGTGAAAAATAAAAATGTTTATTGAAACGACGCAATAGTGTGACATTGTTGACTCTATTGATACAATAAGAACGGCATATTGTGAAACTGTAAACGTTACGTAGCCTGCTTCTAATTTAAAAACAACTGCTTGGTTGAAAATTTAATTATTTTGTTGGAAAATGACTATTTTTTTAATAAGTCATCTTTTTTGCTCAAAAATTCAACTAATTTGTTGAAAGCTTGAATAAGTTGTTAAATGTTTAAATAATTTATTAAAAATTCATAATTTTATTTGGAAATTAATTTCTTTATTGTTGAAATTTGTTGAAAGCTTAAACAGTTGAATTCAATCAACAAAGATGAATTTTTAACAAAATAGTTAAATTTTTAACAACAACAAAATCATTTTCAACGAAATGATTCAATTTTTGACCTAAAAAGTGAAATTTCCCACAGGGAGAAGAATTTACAAACAGCTTTTAAACTGACTCGAATTATTCCTAAACTTTTTTCAAATCTTTGAGAATAAAAAAACTGTTTTAAAATCTTCAAGATTTTTTTTCCACGTATTTTGAAAATTTTAGAAACTTTCTTTAAAATTTAATTCTTCAAAAGTAAAAATCGTTTAAAATTCTCACACAAATCTTGGGAAAAGTTTTTTTATTCTATTGAAACTTTTCCAAATTCTCAAAAACCTTCTTTTTCGAATATTCAAAACTGATATTGTATTTTAAAATTTTTTAAACATTTTCAAATTTTTAGTTATTCTGAAATATTTTTTAAATTTCTAAACCTACTGAATATCTTTCAAAATTATTTAATAGATTTAATTTCAATTTCCTAAAATTAAAAAAAAAATCTGCATAAACTTTAAAACCTTCTGAAAATCTTTCAAAAGGATTTTTATTTTTCCTTATATTCCTTTAATTCTGGATTATCAAAAAAATTGCCTTACAATCTTTCGGATCCTTTTATGACAATTTTGGCAATCTTTTGAAATCCCAGAAATCCTAAGAATATTTTGTCATTCTCTTGAAAAAAATCCAACATTCTTAAGAATAATAAAAAAAATTTGTTCGATATCTGCAACAAACTACATTAAAGAAATTTTTTTTAACTTTTCATGTTTCAAATTATTGTAGAATCTTAATCAAACTGATAAATATCTCAAACCTACTCGATTTTTTTCTAAATTTTTTGTAAATTGAATTTATGTTAATACTTAGGAAATATTCAGGGAATAATTTCCACCCCGTCACTATTTAATTTGATGCCTTAATTTTTCAAACAATTGTTATTTTCTGAAACAATTATTTTCAATATATTATGAACAAATTATTCCCATAATAAAGAAGGAACTATTGATAATATAATCAAACGAATTATTCAGACAAATAATAATGTTTCGAATAATTGCAGTATAAATTCTGAAAGAAACAATGTTTAATAAACAATTTAATAATGTCTTGAGCAAAAAATATTATTCTTAACATCCATTAAATATGAAACTAGTTCAAGAAAGTCATAACTTTTCATGATTTAACATGGAAAGCATTTGAAGAAATAGAAATTGTTTAAGAAATTACAAAACCCTTTAAACAGAAATATTCCTCCTAGCACTGTCATTAATTTCAGAAAATCGAAACTTTTCATGAATTGGTAGGTAAGCAAAAATTGACACAATATAAATTGTTTGAACAATTGTAAAATAATTAAATTAGAATAAATAACTCTCAACATTCACTTTCAGTTTCATCAATTCCGAAAAATACTGAATTTTCACGATTTGCAAGCGAAATTAAAATTTCTTACCAAACAATAATTCTTTAAAAAATTGGAATTTGTTAAAAAATACTTGAAAAGTTGTCACTCGAGTAACGTTCATTAAATAGTGCCGGGTCTCCTCCTGCCACACACAGTTCTTTTGCTGTTAAAAATCCTACTACTGATGGATTTGAAACAGAAGCGCGAAATGCATTATCAACATCCGATGATGACATCTCTGCAATATTGAAGCATAATAATAATCTTCTTCGCGGAATATATAGACAACATCGTTCAAAAACAGGTGGAGATAAATATGCAAAGTGACTTGGTTGACGAATTGGAAAAACATACGATCGAGGAAACGCTCTTTGGTGCAGAATTTCTTTTTGCAGAATTAAGTTCACAGTTCGACTGTTCAACCAATGGCGACCCTAATTCTGGTATTCCTCGCTGCGGACCTTCTTCTTCTGAAAGACACTCACCTAGCATTTTCTTCTTCCTGCCAGGCATCTCTGTCCTGCCGGGTCTCCTCCTGCCACACACAGTTCTTTTTCTGTTAAGAACCCTACTACTGGTGGATTTGAAAATGTTCGTCTTATTCCTCACACGAATCCGCTCCGGCTATTCAAAATTCGAAGATACTCTCTTCCTCCCGATAGATCAATTCGATCGAGAGTAGGAAGAGTCGTGCGCGGATTCAGAAACGGGTGAA
>CAKNXH010001826.1:39410-62531 GCA_932178445.1 Andricus quercusramuli | reverse complement strand
AACATGAAATCGAGGAAACTCCCTTAGGCGGGCATCGCCCAATTTCAAGGAATTTTGAAATAACACGTATACCCGGTAAATATTTTTATCATTTTCTTTAAAATTTGTGGTCACGAAATGACGCATACATTGTTATCGAAAAACTGATTGGTTGCGTCACTGTATGAGTATGAGTTTCAGTGGTTCTTTTCAGTTTGTTCTTTGCTATAAACAATTGTGACCGTCCGCGAAGAAAGGGACCTAAAGGTGTTCGCACAAGAAAATCCGTTGCAGTGCTCTGGAGACGTCTCACGGACGTACCGTCCGCGCACGAACACGTAACAACAACCAATCGCGTGCGACCTGCCGTGCTGCTACGGTCCGTGGCAGCACTCACTCAAGTGCGTTGCGAACTAGTGTAAGTAGCGAGATACTTGTGTGCATCACCGCTCGGACCGCAGCAGCACGACAGGTCGCACGCGATTGGTTGGCGCTATGTGTTTGTGCGCAGACGGCACGTCCGTGAGACATCTCCAGCGTACTGCAACGGATTTTCTTGTGCGAACACCTTAATGCGTCAAAGCTGAATTTTACAGGACGAGCGATCGTAGCAGAGTCCGCAAGCCAGCATTTAAGTAGTGGGGATGCGTCCACGAAAAGCACCCCCTCCACTTACCACTACACTTTTAGGCACGACCCAGTGGAGCTCACGGACACGTCGCGTACAGCTGTAGTGATAAGTGGTAGGGCTTGCTTTCGTAGGCCTCTCGTTCGGTCACCGCGTACGCTTATCATGCCTATGTTTGTAGCTTGATAATAAGAAAAGTAATTAACTTAAAAAATTTCTGATTATTGGAAATGAAAGAGTAACTCAGAAACTATCGATTGGCGTATGAAAATCGGCTTTTTCCGCATTAGGTCCCTTTCTTCGCGGACGGTCACATTTTAGAAAAATGACAATACCTTCTCTTCATATTTTCTCACACATTAAATTTATTAAAGGGCCGCACTGTATACGGTCAGAAGTGAGAAAAATGTTCACACAATTCATTTTAAATAAACAAATGCGAAAACGGTTCAAAGTATTGTCAGGCTTCATCAAAGTGCGAGACGAAGATCGTGTAGGAATAAAAAGTAATTGGCTGCCTCGTCCCGTTCTACTCTATTTATAACAATTATGTACTTGAAAAAATGTAATCTGTTTCCTGTTGCAGGATTAAGTTTGCAGATTGACTGTTCACCTAATGGCAACCCTCATTCTGGTGTTCCTCGTTGCGGACCTTCCTCTTCTAACAGACATTCACACTCTCTTCGTCCTGCCAGGCCTCACTCTCCTACTGAATCCCCTCTTCATGTCAGGACCAGGTCTCCTCCTGCCAGGTCTACTCCTGGCAGGCCTAGGTCTCGTCTTGTCCTGCTACCTGCAGTAAAGAATGAAAATGCCGAACTTGAAAATTTTCGGCTTATTCCCCACAAAAATCCGCAACGGCTGTTCCAGATTCGTCGATATACTTTTCCTCCTGGTGCACCTATTCAATTGAGAGTAGGAAGGGATGGCTTTGGGCCCGTGCCAACAGAAGCACAAAATGTATTAACAACATCCGATGGTTACATCTTTGCAATATTTGAGCAAAGTAATAAATTTCTTCGCGGAATATATAGAGACATCATTCTTCGAAGACGGGTAAAGATGAACATGCAGAGCGGATTGGTTGTCGATATGAATAAACATGAAATTGAGGAGTCGCCCTTAGGCCTGCATCAACCACTCGCAAAGAATTTTGAAGTAATCCGTGCAACCGGTGAACCTTTTTATCATTTTCTTTAAAAGTTGTGATGAGGAGTTTTTGCATACATTGTTGTCGAAAACCTGATTACTTTGCGCCACAACATGGATATGAGATTTAGTGGCTCTTTTCAGTTTGTCATTTGCTATGAAGATTTGAAAAAAATGACAATACATTATGTTCATTTTTTTTCTCACCATATTAAACTAATTGTAAACTATGCTGACTACTCGAAATGATGCTATTTCTAGACTTTTGTGAATCACAATTTCCAAATTATGAATTTTAATTCTAAAAATTTATTTCTTAAAGACAAAATGGAGTTGTAAATGATTATTTATTAATAAAGACAACAATTCTGTTTTTAACGTTTTAGCCACATATTTTAGATGTAGACAAAGGATTCATTACTTCTTTACTGGTCGGTACCAGTAGCAGAAAATTACTGGTATCAAGAAGAACATTTCTGGGGGGGATTTTTATTGAGTTAGGTTTTAATTTACAAGACATTTTAAATTTTAAATTTACAAAAATAATTAAAAGAGCTAATGTTACCAAAATATGTCGAAAAAGAATTTAAAGGACTTGAACATAATTTATTTTTTATTTTTGCAGGATTAGAAATTAATTTAAATTTGGAAAAGATTTCAAACAATTCCAAAACAATATGTAGACTTTTCAAAGATTTTAAGCGATGAATATTACAAACTTTTTGAGAATTTTGAAAGGCTTCAAGAGAAAGAAAAAATTTCTTAAGATTCTTGGGGTTTTAAATGATTTAGGTTTTATTTTACATGATTAATTTTAAGTATTGAAGACCCAAAGATGTGTCGAAAAGAAATCTGAGTTAATTTTTTTTTAATTTTGCAAGATTTAACAAAATTTCAGAAAAAACTGAATTATTTCAAAAGATTTTTAGGAGTTTGGAAAGGATTCGAAAATAATTTAAATTTCGCGAAGATCTAAAGAAATTTCAAACAAAATGTAGATTTGTGAAGATTTTGAACAAAAAATATATACATTTTTTAAGAATTTTGAAAGGCTTATAAAAATTTGGAAGATTCTTGGGAAAAGTTTAAATGTTTTTTATTTCAAGGGAAAGTTTTAAAAGATTAATTATTCGAAAAAGTTAATTCATTGAGAAATATTTTTTTAAATTTTATACAATTTCGAAAGTACACTTTTTTACATTTTCAGAGAGATCCGAAAAATGAAATTATAAGGAAAAAACCTATTTCGAAGAATTCGAAAAAAATGTAGAACTTTTTTAATAATTTTGGAAGATTTGAGATTTTTTTTGTGATTTCTGGGAAAATTTTAAATGATTTCGGTTTTATTTTAAAAGAATAATTTTATGTTTGGAACATTTCAAAATGTTCTTAAGATGCAAGGGAAAATTGCAAATGATTTTTTTCAATGAATCCTAAGAGAAAATTGAAAAACTTTTCAAAATATTTTTAATTATTTCCTAAAATTTGTAAAACGAGTGTAAGAGATTATAAAGAAAAATTTTGCATTTTGCCATAATAGATCATTTTAGAAAAATCTGATCAAGTTTAAGAGATATTTAGGAGTTTTTAAACGATACACAAAAATTAAAACTTATAAAGATATTTCAGAAATTTTGTAACGTTTCAAGGAAATGAAAAAAAATCATTAGGTTTCTAAGAATAATTGAAATAAGTTTTTATTTTGAAAAACTAATTTAAAGAGAATATTCAAAAAGATTTGAAAACATTCCAAATGATTTCTAAAACTGTCGACGAAGAATCTGAAAGATTTTAAGACAGGATTATTAATTTTGCAGAATTTAAAAGAAAATTAGAAAAAATTTGAGTAATTTTAAAAGATTAGATGGTTTAGACATTCTGGAAAGTTAAAAAAAAATAATTTTCTTAAGGTTCTTAGGGAAATTTTGAATGATTTTTTCTTAGAAAAGAAATTTTTAAAAAATTGAAGAAGATTTCAAAACATTTCGAACGATATCCTAAAATTTCGAAAAATAGTGTAAAAATTTTAAAGCAAAATGTATCCGACCTTGTGCCATAACTTTGCCAGAAACTTGGCCATTCACGTCCGGAAACCACAGCTATGATAGGGAGAGTGAGAGGTGATGATTCTATGACTTGTATTAAAATGAAAAGTGGTTTAGGCCATTTAGAAGTATTGACGGAAGTCGTTGTTTAACAGTGACAAAGATGGAGAAAGTCCTCGGGACTCCAAAAACTATTGTTTCGGAAATTTTGAGGCAAGATTTGGGGATGAGCAGGGATGACTGCAAAAGTCGTTCCACGGCTGCTGAAAGAAAACCAAAAGAATTAGCGAGTGGAAGTCGGATATGACAATTCGGGATCAATCAGGAACAATCCGCAAACGTTCAGAAAGATCATTACTGGGGATCAGTGATAGGTTTATGACTATGAACCCGAGACAAGACCCAGTCTTCACAGTGGAAGACATCTGCATCCCCGAGAGCGAAGAAAGCGCGACAGAGTCGGAGCCACATCAACGCAATGCTCACTGTTTTCATCGACCAGGAAGTTGTTGTACACCATGAATAAATTCCAAAAGGTCAACCGTTAAACAATGGCTATTACCAAGAGGTCCTGAAGCGATTTGGTGAGGCAGTAAGGAGGAAACAGGCCTGATTTGTAGAAAACTGGCGAGTGGGACATTGATCACGACAACACACCAACCTATTCGTCACAGCACATTCAGCAACTTCTGGTGGAATATGGCCTTATACAACTTCGGCAGCCCCCATACAGTTCTGAACAGGCTCCCTGTGATTTCTGGTATGAGAATGAGACAGAATACGACGTGGCAGTTTATGGAGTGCTTTCGAAAGTGGGAGGATCCCTGCGAGAAGGTTGTGGGTTCCAACTACTTTTTCAAGTTCTTTGAAGGGAATATCATATCCATTGGCGAGAATTAAATATTACTCTTGGTACACGACGAGGTCGGATACTTCCCGGATAGACCTCGTATGCAACTCTTTGTGCACTCGAAACTCGCTATAAGGAGAAGCTTGGGTACCAAGAATCTGGTTATAAAGAGCGCCAGAGGGGTCCCCACCAATGGGACATTTAATATGTGCGAGTGCGTAAATCCTTAACAATAGAAGAAAAGATGGATATTTTGAAGAAAGTAGCAAGTGGGACCCAAAACTGTAAGCACTGTGAAGAATATAAAGTTAGCAGTTCTACAATTTCAAAAATTCTCAAAAATGAAGAAAATCTCAAACATTACGAGCAGGTGCAACTTCGGAGAACCAGCGTCTGGAGTGATTCTACAGGAAAAAGCTACATTGTTCTATGAAAAGCTGGAGAAAGAAGGGCAAATACCACGAGATCAACACGGGCTTAAAGCCACTGACGGATGGTTAACAAATTAAAAAAAAAGACACGACCTTCGAACTCTCCACATGAAAGGAGAAAATGCTTCAGCGGATACTGAAGAAAGTTAGACATTCAGCATGGGTTTCGGGCAGTTTCTTAGTGAAAATGATTACGAAATTGGAAACATTTACGATGCTGATGAGACACGGCTGGAATAGAGGTCTTTGTCAGACAAGACGTTGGTTTTAGCAGAGCGAACAAGATATAGCTGGATGAAAGCCAATGAAGGAACTCATAATCATGGTGTGTGCTAATGCAAGTGGCTCGCGTCGTATTCGTCTCTTAGTTATCGGAAAATCTGCAAAACCGAGATGTTTTAAAGGCCTCCAAAATTTCGGGATTATTTTACTACTCGACAAAGCTGCTTCACATTCATCAGTTGAGGAGTTGAATGCTATCGATGAAAAATGGTGATGTATCTCCCTCCAAATGTCAGTAATTTGATCCGGCCAATGAACCAGGGTGTTATATTGGCTATGGATTGACACTACAAGACGGGATTCTTACCTTCCAATAACAATCTTATTGATCTACTGAGCCGCGATCCTGGAGAGGTCTATGTTTTCAAGGAAGCTTAAAATTCAGTAACACCCAGCACTCTTCGATACTCAGGGAAAAAACTGAGACCAACTCTGATAACAAGTGCTGTCGAAACACCTTCCAATAACAATCTTGTTGATCTACAGCGTCGCGTTCCTGGAGGAGATCTATCTTCTGCATTAGAAGTTTCGGAAAACTTTCTTTCGGTCTGTCGGCGCACAATGCGGGCGTTCTTCAGGAAAAATTCCTTCTCTAAAAATTCTGGATTTGCTCCGAAAAATTTGTATTTTGGAGTTTGCTCCAAATTTCGCTTGGATTCATATTCTGCTTTAGATTTAGATAAATGACTCGAAGACAAAGCACATTTGCCCGTTTTTGGAATCATGCAGGCAAACTTGTTTATATTTTAAAAACAAATTTATTTAAAGAGAGAAAAGATATAATTCTAGAGCTGGTTGCCATAGTGGGCGCTTCATTACCTGCAGGCTTGAGTCATAAAGGATGGTAGTTTTTCCTTTTCTCGCTAGGGTCGCCCAAAGGAAATTCCGAGCTCCAAAACTGCTTTACCAGCTTCCTGCTTCGCTGAATAGTAGAACACTTTACTACAACGATGCTATCGAGACCAATTTTTTTTCTTTTAATTTTTACATGAAAAATATAATTTTTTTCGAAAAAAGCGACCCGTATCAGGGATCTTTATACCCTTTAAATTATTTATAAAGAAAATCTGTCAAATTGGCTTCCCCGTTTGGCCTGTATCCTATATTTTCGATTTACACTCGATTTCCACAGCCCTTAATGTTTTTAATCGCATAGAAATACTTTTTCGAAAGTAGCAGTTTTTGAAGGTAGTTTTGAAATCCTATTGAATCCCTGGAAATTTATTCGAATCTTTAAATTTGTCATTATAGTAGACACTATGTCAATAATTTTTCATATGATCAGCAGATTTCCCTACAACGTAAAAGAGTATACAAATTTTTCTATCAGTTTTAAGGAATTACGTGACGCATTTGTTTTCCTTGAAAGTGACTAACTAATGTAAATATTTCAGAAGAACAAGCTTGAGGCTAACATTGTGAGGCAACAAACATACAGAATGCTATATACTCTAATGAAGGACTTACACTGCGAACCAAATTCTTTATCAACACATTAATCAGTCTTTCCTCTAATTCTAAAATATGAGGACATTTTATACTTTTGTCTTATCTCTGGTGATTATCCTCGATTCCATTGGTGAATATAATAATTTAATATTAATTTTAACAATGGTTTCACTGGTCGCTGATTTCATATTTGATGTTGGATTTTAAAAATTCAATATGGCGAACACGAATCATCAAAAATGTTCGGATCTTGATAAAGTGCGTTATATTTAGGTTTCTGGGGTCGCTTTTCCGAAACCTGGTGTTGCATTTTCAAAATTCAAAATGGGGGATCCAATATGGCGGACATGAATTATAAAAAATTTTCGGACCTTGATAAGATTGATGATCCATATGTTGTTGAGGTCGCCGAATTGAAATCGGGTGTTGTATTTTCAAAATTCCAGATGGCGGATCCAATATGGCGGACCAAAATTATCAAAAATCTTTAGAACTTTATTTGATTAGGTCCGCCATATTCAATTTTGAAAATAAATCATCAGATTTAATTTCCAAGACTCCAAAAAGGTAAATATGAACAATCTGATCAAGTTCTAAACATTTTTGATAATTTTGGTCCACCATATTGGATCATCGATTTTGAATTTTTAAAATCAAGCATCAGATTTTGATTCAGCGACCCCAAAAACCTAAGTTAAGGATTAATATTCTGAACTGAAAAAGTAACCATTCCATGTTTGTTAAAAATTGATATTTTTAATCGAAAATTCATGTATTTTATTAAAAATTCGCATTTTTGGTAAAAAATTAATTTTCTTGGTTGATAACTCATCCTTTTGGGTTGAAAATTAATCATTTTGGTTTAGAAATGCAAGCGTTTGCTTAAAAATTATTCTTTTTTGGTTGCGGATTTAATTATTTTGCTGGAAATTTGGCTTTTTGGTTGAATTTAACTGTTTTTTTATTTCAAACTTGTAGAAAATTTGTCTTGTTTGTTTAAAAATTCAACAATTTAGTGAGAAAATAAACTACTTGGCTGAGAATGAACTTTTTCGTTGAAAATTCAAATTTTCGGGTTGAAAATTTAATTATTTTGTAGAATATATGTCCTTTTTGCTTGAAAATTCATCTTTTTCCGTGAAAATTTAACTATTTGGTTTAACTTTTAACCAAGTTCAACAAAATATTTCAATTTTAACAAACAAAGAAATCATTTCCAACCAAAACTTTAATTTGCTACAACAACAGCAAAAACGAATTTGTAACAAAATATATGAATTTGCAACTAAAAAAGATAATTTTTCCATCAAAATAAAATAGAAAAATTTCCAGTTAAAAAGTTTATTTAAAAAGAAAAGGAAATTTTAACCAAATAATTAAATTTTTAACCTAAAACGTAAAATTTCTACCAAGAGAAGAATTTTCAAATATCTTTTGAACTCACTCGAATTATTACTAAAATTTTTAAAGAACATTAATAAAAAAAAAATTGCCTCAAAATCTTCCAGATTTTTTCTGGACATTTTTTAGAAATTTTTAGGAATTGTCTTTAAAGATTAATTTTGCGAAACACAAAATCATAAAAAACTTTGCAGGAATCTTAGGAAAAGTTTTGAATTCCCTTCACACTTTTAAAATTATTAAAGATATACTTTTTTCGTAACCTTCAGAAACTTACTCAGACTTTTTCTAAACTTTTGTAATTTTGCGAAATTAAAAAAATTTTGCTTAAAAATCTGCTGTAACATTCTTTTTCAAAATTTTGGAATATTCCCCGAAAAATGCAAATTATTTTTCAAAATTATTATCTCAACATTAGTTTTTTGTATTCTATATGTGGAAATTTTGCAAGTGTTTTTAAACTAATTTTGATTTGGTTAAACAATACTTGTTTTCTCACCCTTTTCTTCGAACACCATAATTTGTGTTTTATTTACTTTAATTTTGAGGTCCATGTTCTTAATGCTTGTATTTAGTTTACTCAACATTATTTGCAAGTCTTCAATTGAATCTTGTCATAAAAAAATTATCATCTGCGAAGGTTAACCCACGTACCTTCACTGCCCGAGATCTACACCTTCTTCGTCGAAGAGGGCCATTCTTAGACACTTGTCCATGAATATATAATAAATTACTGCAGTTGCTTTTATCTCCCTTTTTTCACCCTTGCTATTTCTCGTGCTGACTAACTCTGTACTACTACTTCCTTTCATACTGCTCAACGCCAATTTATAAAACAGTTTCTCGCTTCCTTCAAAATATTTTTTTTTAATTTTTCTTTTTTGTCTCTTTGATCATTTTCAAATCTATTTCCCTCCTCACTAAAGCCTCTAATGCTCAGCTTTCTTTGATACACTTACTTCTTTTCGTGGATGGCGCGCAGGTTTTATCATTCCACCCCGCATCACCAGACATTCTTCCTACAACCGCAGTACCACACACTTCAGTCGTACTTCAAAAACAAGTGATCTTCTATTTTTTGTTGCAGAATTGAGTTCACAGTTTGACTGCTCACGTGATGGCGACCCTCATTCTGGTGTACTTCGCTGTGGACCTTCTTCTTTTTCTAACAAACATTCACCTGATGAGACTCGTTTTCCTGCCAGGCCTCTCTATACTGCTGTATTTCCTCTTCCTGCTAGGTCCAGGTCTCCCTCTGCCGGGTCTACTCCTGCCAGGTGGAAGTGTGGTTTTGTCAAACTCCCTAGAGTGAAAAATGAAAATGCCGAACTTGAACATTTTCGGCTTATTCCCCACAAGAATCCGCAAAGGCTATTCGAAATTCGTCGATACACTTTTCCACGCGAAGCACCCATTAAAATAAGACTAGGAAAAACTCACCCTAGTCCCATGCCAACAGAAGCGCAAAATGTATTATCAACACCCGATGGCGACATCTTTGCAGTATTGGAGTTCAATAATAAACTTCTTCGTGGAATATATGGAGTCGAAGACGTGTCTCAAATACGGGTAAAGATGAACATGTACAGCGGCTTGGTTACAGAATTGAATAAACAAGAAATCGAGGAAACTCCCTTAGGCACGCGTCACCCAATCTCAAAGGCTTTCGAAATAATACATGTACCAGGTAAACACTTTTATCATTTTCTCTCAAAGTCGTAGTCACATTTTACATTGGTACTACTTTATATCTTAAATATCAAACAATATTTACTTTTTGCATTAAGTACAATCAATTACCCCCAGCCATTTCTGTCCCACTCTCTATTCAGGCTTATGTTTAACGTGGTACATATAACAATTATGTATTTAAAAAAAATGTAATCTGCTATTTTTTGTTGCAGAATTAAGTCTGGAGATGGACTGTTCACCGAATGGCGACCCTAATTCTGGTGTTCCTCGTTTCGGACCTTCTTTTTCTTCTAATAGACATTCACCTGAGAAGTTTCATCTTCCTGCCAGGTCTCCTCCTGCCAGGTCTCCTCCTGCCAGGTCTATTCCTGTCAGTTGGAGAACTCCTTCTGACAAGCTTCCTGGAGTAAAGAAAAAAAATGCCGGCCTTGAACATTTTCGGCTTGTTCCTCGCACGAATCCGCAGCGAATATTTGAAATTCGAAGCTACATTTTTCCTCCCGATAAAGAAATACGATTGAGAATAGAACAAAATAAAGTTGGTCCCATGCCAAGAGAAGCACAAAATGTATTATCGACATCCGAAGGTGACATCTTTGCTTTACTGGATCAAAGTAATAGACTTCTTCGTGGAATATATAGACCTGAACATACACTTCAAACACGGGTAAAGATAAACATGTACAGCGGCTTCGTTGAAGATTTGAATAAACAAGAAATCGAGGAAACTCCCTTAGGCACGCGTCACCCAATCGCAAAGAATTTTGAAATAACTCGTGAACCCGGTGAACCTTTTTATCATTTTCTTTAACAGTTGTAGTCACGTGCTCTTGCATACATTGTTATCGAAACACTGATAGGTTGCGTCACTGCATGCATAAGGCCCTTAATTTGCTATTTCCAGTTTGTTCTTTGCTATACCAGAAAAATAACAATAAATTTTATTCTTATTCTTTTCAAAATACTAAACTTATTGTAAATTATGCTTAATAATCAAGATGATGTAGCTCCTGGACTTTTGGAAATCACAATCACCAAACGAGGAATTTTAATTGTATTTATTTCTTGGAGGGAAAATTTAATTGTAATTGATTCTTTAATAATAAAGGCAAAAATTCTGTCCTTTAACTTTTTGACCATTTATTTTAAAAATAACAAGAGAATTCAAAACTTCTCTGCCATGTCAAATGAGGTTACATGTATTTATCAGTTAATAAAGATTACGAAGTTATATTTGAACAGGCTTTTTCTTCAAAATCAATTTAGTGTATCAAAATTTCCAAATAAGTGATTTTATTTCCCGATAGAATTTATTTTTGATTATTTCTAAACAATTTTTATTAAAGAAAACATTTTTATTGTAAATGCCTTTTTAATATTGGGAAATAATTCTATTCTTAAAAGTTGTCTACCAAAATATAATTTTTGCAATACTGTACAGGAAGATCTCAGAATTATCCCCCAAAAATGAGCAGAAACTAACCGATTCTTGATGAAGTCAAAGTGTGCGTGAATCATAACATTCCCGCACAAAATTTCGTGCGGGAATGTTGCCCATCAAGCATACTTCGAAGGAACCGCTAGTTTCTGATTGGTCGCAACAATTATCACAACCAAGCTGAAGCCACCGGAGGCGTGATCCAACAGTATAAGCTACCATTGGTCAACATTTCACGCGCGCGATTTGCAGAATTTGTCCAGCGTGATGGGCCAACGCACGGTGCGCGCGCAGGCTGTCCACTTTATCAACACTGCCATCATTTCGTCAGCTGCGAAGTTAAGCGTTTAGGTTAGTTTGCCTAGTGCAAATATTTGGGAAGCTTACGTTTGTGAGTCGTTTTCACACATTCAATGAGATGAGGAAATTTAAATTATGGACAAGAACTCATAATATCTTAATTTACGAAGTGTTTACACTATCGATATCTGTAACAAAAAAGTACTGGTAACGATGGTAACATTTCTGGGGAAATTTCAAATATAATGTAGACTTTTGAAGATTTTAAACAAAAAAATGTCAATGGATAGAGGATTTATTGGGGTTTTGGGCCTATTTTTTAAGGTTATCGAAAATCCTGACGTGATGGGATTAAGTTGACCCCGGATTTGGATTCAGCGACCCCGAAAACATATGATAGACATAGTCAGACTCCAGGGGTAATTTTGTCGATTTTTTTATGGACCTGTGAAATGAATCATTTCATGAATTTGTCTCTAAAGTCCATGAATTTGAATAATAATTTGACAAAATTTTTAGTTTATCTACTTATACTTAAAATTCAATTTGAACCGCTTACAATTTCTAACTTTTCAAGTGAAAATTGGGATTTTCAAATACATTGATGAATTTTCAACCAAATAGTAGAATTTTCAACCAGAAAGATTAATTTTCTACCAAAAATACGATTTTAAAAAAATACACTATTTCTCAATCAAATAGTTGAATTTTCAACTAAGAAAGATCAATTTTCAAATAAATAGCTGAATTTTGAACTAAAAAAGATCCGTTTTCGACCAAAAATGAAATAGTTAAATTTTTAATTAAAAAAATTAAGTTTCCACAGAAAAAACAGATTTATTTTTAAAACAAATTTAGTTTAACCTTCAACCAAATAGTTTTCTTTTCAAACAAAAAGATGAATTGCCAACCAAACTATGAAAATTAAACTGAAATGACTGAATTTTTAACCAAAAAGATGAATTTTCAACCATAATGACGCTTTTTCAACAAAATACATGAATTTTCAACGAAATATTTGAACTAACAACTATAAAAAAAAATTCAACCAAATAGTGGAATTTTCATCTAAAGAAGATCAAGTTCCAACCCAAAATGGAATAGTTGAATTGAAAAAAAAAAGATAAATTTTCAAATGAAACGATCAATCTTAAACTTTAATTTTTTAACCAAAAAGAAGAATTTTCAACCAAGAAGATTAATTTTTACCAAAGAAGACGAATTTTCAATTGAAAAGGGAAATTGTCAAGCAGCAATTGAATAGTTAAAATTTCAGTGAAAATTTAATGTTTAACCAAAGAGATGAAATTTTGAACTAAAATGATCTAATTTTCAATTGGAATAGTTTCATTTTCCGGCAAAAAAAAATTTTGAAAAATAGTTACATTTTTAAACAAAGTGATGAATTTTCAAGTAAAATTATGAATTTTCAACTGAAGCAGTTAAATTTGAAACAAACAAAAAAATATAATTTTTCAACCAAATATTGAATAGTTACATTTTTAGTTGAAAAAATTAATTTTCAACAACAACAACAAATTTTCAACAAAGTAGTTCAAGTTGCAACTAAAATAGTTAAATTTTCAGTAAAAAAATTAATTTTCAGCCAAATAAAAAACGAATTTTTGAAAAAATAGCTCATTTTCTACATTAGAATGATGAATCTTTAACGACAATAAAAAATTATTTTCTAACGAAAGAGTAACTCTCAAACAAGTAATTGAATCTTCACTCAAAAAAGTTATATTTGAAACGAAAAATGTATTAGTTGATATTTCAACAAAAAAAATATTTAAATTGTAAAACAAAAACAGAATAGTCGAATTTGCAGTATAAAAAATGGATTTTGAACAAAAAAAAACAATAATTTTCAACAAAATATTTCAATACAGTAATATAAAGCTACTTTTACAAATAAAGAATCATTGTTATTCAATTTAATATTGCAATTTAAAAAAAAAATAGGCACGCTCTCGAAAAGTTTCCCTGACTTTAAAAAAAATTTCCTGACATTTTCAGGTTTTTCCAGGCATATAAAAATTCCCTAGCAATTCCAGATTTCGAGAAAAAAAATGAAAAAACTTTTTCAAGGGAAAACTTCAAATGGTTTTTTAGTTTTAAAAAAAAATTCTAGAAGAAAATTGAAAAACATTTCAAAGAATGTCCTAAAATGTCGAGGAAAAAAATGTAAGATATTTTTAAACCAAATTTTGCAATTCTGCGATATTACAATATTTTAGAAAAAATTGATTGAAAAATCATTTCTTTGGTTACAAATTTAACCATTTTTTGAAAATTAATTTTTTTCTTGAATATTAATATTTTTTAGTTCATAAAATTCGACAACACTTCAATTTTTGAAATAAATCAATGAAAATTCTTAAATTTGGATGATTTTGGAAATGAAAAGTCAAGTTTTTAATCCTAAATCTACCAAACTGAAGAAATTTGGAATGTCAATTATCAAAATTAGATAATTTTCTATTGTAAAACTTAAAAATTATATAATGTTTAATTGGCAGTTATCACAATTAATGAAATCTTCAATTTTAAGGAATTATAATTGAAACTCTAGAACTAAAAATATGGAATATTCAATTTGAATAAGTTAAATTTTCAGTTAAAAAAATTACTTTCGACAAAAAAAAACTAACTTTCAGCAAAAAAAAAAACTTTTAAACAAATACTTACATTTTCAAAGAAAGTGATGAATTTTGAACTAAAATTGTAAAGTTTTAACTGGAATAGTTGAATTTTAAACCGGAAAGATGAAGTTTCAATTAAATTTTTAGTCAAAAAATGAATGTTCAACCAAAGACATGAATTTTTATTTTAAATTATGAAATATTCAACTAGAATAATAGTTGCATTTTCAATTTAAAGAACAAATTAATTAAAAAAAAATAATTTTTGAACAAAATAGATAAGTTCCGGCAAAAAAATCGCTTTCATTCAATGAAAAAACAGTTTTCAATCAAATAGCTCATATTTCAACCAAAGAATATAATTATTTATTGAAATGTTGAATCTTCAACTAAAAAAATTAATTTTGAACAAAAGAGTTCAACCTTCAACTAAGTAATTTAATTTCCAACCTAAAAGATGAATTTTCAACTGAAAATGATAAATATTTAACTGGAATACTTGCCTTTTTAACCGAAAAGAAGAATTTTTGAACAAGAAGATTAATTTGCAAAGAAAAACATAAATTTTTCCAAAAAAATCGATTTTTAACAGAATATATGGATCTTCAACGAAATAGTTGAATTAAAATTTTTTTAAATGCTCTAAATTTTTTAAATTTCATCCTAAAGAGCTGTTTAACGAACTCATTTTTTCTTTTTAGACCTTGAAAAAAACAAATTTTCACCAAATTGTTGGATTTTGAACAAGACAAGGTCAACTTTTAACAAAAAATAAACATTCAAATTTTCAGTTGAAGGAAGTAATTTTCAACAAAACTGATTAATTTTCAACTAAAATTATGAATCTTCAACTGGAATATTTGAATTGTATACCAAAAAGATGAATTTTCAACCATAAAGATTAATTTTCTACAAAAAAGGCGAACTTTTCACAAAGTAGATAAATTTTCAAACAAATAGTTTAATTTCTAAATAAAAAATATCAATTTTCAAACAGATAGTTGAGTTTTCATCCAAAAAAAGATACACTTTCAACCAAAAATAGAATAGAATAGATGCATTTTCAATTAAAATAATGAATCTTCAACATCAACATTTTTTAACAAAAGAATTCGACTTTCAACAAAAATAAAAAAACTACATTTTTACGTATTATTGTTACTTTTTAACAATTTCCATCTTTTTCTCATACAGATAATTACTAATGGACAATTTGAATATTTTCCATGACTTTTTAAGGAATTTTTAATTGTTCAAACAAAAGTAACTTATTTGAACAATTATTTATCCCCAAAAAATGTAAAAAATAATCGTATTTTCTGATTGAAATGTTTTGATTGAAATTAATTTTAGAAAAAAAGTGTAAATGCATGAGTGTGTGTGTGGGGGGGGGGGGGGTGAGCTGTTTCAAATTCCTAAAATTAGGACGCGTGGTTTTTTTCTGGCTGCTGGAAAAGGGGGCTGGAAAAGGGGGAAAAAGTATTGTTCGATGGCTGCTGATGGAAGACCAGAAGAATTATAGAGAAGTTGCACACAAAATTTGGGATCAATCAGAATCAATCCGGAAATCTTCAAGAAGGTCATTATTGGGGATGAGTCATGGGTATGCGGCTGTGAACCCGAGAAGAAGGCCCAATCTTCATAGTAGAAGACACCTGGGTCGACTAGAGTGAAGACATCTCCCCAGAGTCAAAGCAACATCAACGAAATGTTCACTATTTTCTTCGACCAGGAAGTTTTTGTGCACCATGAATATGCTCCAAAAATTCAGGCGGTAAACATTCATTGCAGCTTATTCAGCAATTTCTGGGGAAGCACGGCCTTACACAACTTCAGCAGCTCCCAAATGATCTTAACCTGGCTCCCTGTGACTTCTGGCTGTTTCCCTCATTGAACTATCCTCTAAAGGAAAATGATTTCAAGACATAAAGGAAAGAAAACAGAATCCGACGAAGCAGCTGTCATCTGTTCTAAAAGGTCACTAAGAAGTAATTAGTTAGGAACAGTAACTGTGGTTTGTAATACTGAGTTTTATAGGTATCTTCAAATTTCTCTACAGATTCTTTTGCCATTTCCTTTCCCCATGCAGTTAGTTCTGCAGTTAGTCTTCTCCCTGAGCCTTTCTGATAAAACTTTGAAATGTTGCAAGCATTTTGTTGCTCCTGCCAAAACACACCATTCATAAGCAAATGTTTTAATTCCATGTTGTTTTGGCAGGGCATGATTAATGCTGCTCTCATTCCAAATGCTAACATTAGCATTGCGAATGTCGAATTCCATGTGGTTCCATTTGTTAGGAGACATCATCTTGACGTTGCAGATGGTACAGCAAATAATTAATTTATTTCGCCACTGCTCAGAATTCTTCAGTAAACTGAATAATGTTGTCTGCTTAGAAAGTGGAGAAATTTCTCCTTTTTCCTCAGACTACAATTCACTCTCACTGCTATCATTTTCATCTTCACCATCTCCATAATCTTCTTCAAGCTGGTCTTCGTCTTCACAACTCAAAGCATTCTCATCAGTTTCCTTGATGTCATCTATCCGCAGTATAGTCAACATTGCTTGGGCACCCAGATTCAAAATGTGAGCAAGGTAACGATAATGTTGATCTTCGGCATCAAAATTAAGCATTGTCTTAGATAGTTCTTCCATGAAGTTTGTATTAGCAGAAACATTGTCCACAGTTATTCCCTGTAGTTTACTTTCTATTTTATATTTCTGAAGAGTGCTGTAAAAAACTTAAGAGATATCGCGATCAGTATGACGTCCATAAGAAGCAACGAAATCGATGACAAAGGAGTGTAAAACCCAATCATCACTGATGTGCCCTGTAATTCCATAATAGGAGCGATGGGCAATTGAAGACCAGCCATCGATCGTGAAGGATATTTTAGAAGGATTCATCAAAAAGATGTTCATAAGAACTGCTTGTTTCTCTATAAACCGAATTTCCACTTCCAACTTTAGATAATTTCGCAATGGGAGTTTAACTCCTGGCTTCAAATAATTAATTAATTTACTGCTACTACTACTACTAATCATTTCCCCATTACAATATTCTGCAAACAAGCAGTCAAAATACAATCAATCTAAAAAAAACAACAAGAAACGAGTGACATGGAATTGAAACACAAAAAAATTAAATAACACACAAATAGCAACAAAAGAAACAAAAGAGAAGGTGCCGACTCAGGACCATTACGACTGCTCACACATTTGATGCTATTAAGCACACGAAACAAATCCGAATGAAAAATCGACTTTATCAATCTTTAAATCGCTCATGTAAACGCCAGATTTTCCTAAAACGCAAAAGAGTATATCAACTGTGATATCACTTTTTGAGGAATTAGGTGACTAAATTTATGTCTTTGAAAGTGACTCTAATTAAATGTAATTATCTGAGAAGAACGAGCATGAGGCTAACAATTTATGAGATAACGACCATATAAAATGCCATATACTCTGATTAAGGACAAGAATATTCATTGGTTACACTGCGAACCAAATTCTTCATCAATACATTGATCAATCTTCCTCTAATTCCAAAATATGAGGACTGTTTATACATTTGCCTTATCCTTGGTGATTATCCTCTATTCTATTGGTGAGTATAATGATATGTCTATAACTTTCAGCAAAGTTTTTCAAGATTCGTACAATTAAGAATTTGTGCGATTTAATCTGTATTCTAACCAAAGTGCTACATTATTCCAAAAATTTTGTTTGAGTCTGCACGAAATGAGCACGAACGTAATAGAAATTTATTCCGGGCAAAGTGTTTTGAATAGTATATTGCACAATAAGTTGGGGATGGGAAAATTTGCCAGGAGGATGAAGTTGAAGGCGCAAGGCCGTATGAATCGGGCTTTAGAATACTTGCGGTAGTTGAGGTAGATTCGTTTTTTCTCCCGTCTTATCCGAAGACGACGCCATTTTTCAAAGTGAAGTCAAGTTGGCCGTAGATCTCCAAGCACACCCCAGCAGACGACACGGAATCGAGACTATCGAAAATATCTAGAGAGTTCCGGACACGAGTTGTAAAAATAACTTTTTCCCATTTCACCTATTTTTTTCTTTTCCCCTTTCTAAAGAATTATTTTTACATTCTCATCAGAAAAGGTATTAGATTTATGTAAAACTTGACTCCCCCCCACCCAGTTTTTCTCAAATAGCAATGTTTCGAGACCCCCTCAACCCAAAAAACAAGTTTTTACGAATTTGTCTGTCTGTAAGTATGTCTGTCTGTGAGCACGATCCATTTGAAAGAATTGACAGATTGGATTGGCCGTCGGTATACTCTTTAACTGTCCAAAAATTAAGGTCAAGAATATTTGGAAATTCTATGTACGGCTGCTCGTAGTATTAAAAAAGACGGCCTTCGACGAGGCCGCCCGAAGCCACCTTATGAAACCTCGGACAGCAGTGACGATGATGATATATTAAATTTTCCGATTTTTTCCGATTTTTTTTTTGTTTTTCTTTCGAGTCAAAGAAGACGTTTAACTATGTTTTTTATTTTTATATATCATCTTGGATCTAATGCAGAACTTATACATTATTACATGTCTGTGTATCAAAACTTTGTCTGCTGCCTAATCACTGATGAAATGGTTGGCTGCCTCGCCCCGCGTTTTTACAGTTGAGCAAAAACACAGCGTCTCTGGAAAACTGTTGTAGAAACTGTTAATGGGCGAGCTACGTGAAAATGCCACAAGGCCATTTTGTAGCCAAAGAATCAAAATTGCTAACGATACCATACACTTTTCGATATCATTTCAAACAAGTGCTCTGCACGCCAAAATGTGGCGTGTTGACTGCCTCGCCCCGTTCTACTCTACAATCAACTCGCCCACGCCATTTCTCTCCTACTCTCCAACCGGACTTATACTCAATGTCGTACTTATAACAATTATGTAATTTAAAAAAAAATAATCCCCTGTTTCTTTTTACAGAACTGAGTTCACAGTTCGAATGTTTACCTAATGGTGACCCCATTCCTGGTGTTCCTCGTGGCGAACCTTCTTCTTCTTCATCTGACAGACATGCACCTGATAGATCTCTTGTTTCTGCCAGGCCTTCCTCTTCTGCTGGTTCCCCTCTTCGTAACCGGTCCAGGTCTCCATCTGTCAGGTCTACTTCTGCCAGGCCGTGGTCTCGTTCTGCCATGCTTCCTGCAGTGAAGAATGAAAATGCCGAACTTGAACATTTTCGTCTTATTCCCCACAAGAATCCGCAACGGCTGTTCGAAATTCGTCGATATACTTTTACTCCTGATAAACCAATTCGATTGAGAGTAGGAACAGACGCCGTTGGGCCCATGCCAACAGAAGCGCAAAATGTATTATCGACATCCTATGGTGACATCTTTGCAATATTGGAGAAAAATAATAAGGTTCTGCGTGGAATATATAGAGACATCATTCTTCGAAGACGGGTAAAGATAAACATGCACAGCGGCTTGGTTGTCGATTTGAATGAACATGAGATCGAGGAAACTCCCTTAGGAGCACGTCACCCAATCTCAAAGACTTTTGAGATAATGCGTGTAAACAAAGTTTAAAGAACAATTCTCCAGTAATTGGTAATCCTTTTTCAAAAAGATTGCAGTCAGGATATATCGCAAACAATTTTGTCGGAAACCTGATTGGTTGCATTACTTCGTAAATCTAATGTTTTTTGACCACATATTTAAAAAAACAAAAGGATTCTATTCAAAATATCCCTTTACCATATTGAAAAATGTATTTCCCTATTAATAAAAATTACGAATTTTCTGCATCATCCATTCAGTAAATGAAAATTTTTAAATAAGTAACTTTAATTAATGATAGAATTTATTTCTGATTGTTGCGTGGTTTTTTTCTGGCCCAAATATTAATAAAATATTCATTTTCGAAAAAATTATGGATATATATTGGATATTAGGAAAAATTCGAGTCTTTTCAAAAGATATTCAAGACTTTTAGGCGGAAATTGTTGACTGTCATGTGGGCTCCCTTAAAGTTTAGAAATTAGTTATTTACACTTTATTATGTTGAAAACCCCAAGTTTTTACCTCTAAAAACAGCCAGACAGTGCATTTGTTAATTAAATTTGTTTTGAACAATCATCAGTTGTTCTTGGATTAATAAATATGATAATTTTGTGAAATTTGTGTATAACTTTTGGCCAATTGAATAGAAAAACTTGATTTGTTTCAACATAACTACCTGCTATGGATAATTGTTTATAAAATTTTTTTATAAAATAACCAATTTATTTATTATAATTCATGAATCCGATTAAACAACGGTTTTTGTCTATAAATTGTTCAAATGCAGTGTAAATCGATTAACGAATCACTGCCATTCCCCATGAATTTATTTTCACTCACTTATTTGTTGATAACAAATTCAATACATTTTTTAACAATTTCTAAGCTATCAGAAAACTTTTCTGGATATTTGCTCCATTGATTTTTGATTTTTTTGGATTGAATTCAAGTATCTTTCCAAAACCGGTACTCTTCTAAAGAAAATTTTTTCATTCCATTGTTGTTATTATATTAAAAAAAATTTTTTTAATTCTTTCCAAATCGGCCTCGAGCGATCTATGAAGAATTTTATTAGCTTCGATTTCGAAACACAAAACATTGAAACTGCATTAAAATTGTGACGTGTAGACTGATTTGTCCAGAGACACATTTTTTGCCTCACTGTGCTTCGTTTAGCTCAAAATTTGAATTTTCGATTTTTTTCATAGTATTTTCGATAAATGAAACCAAAATGACAAGTCTCATCAAAAAATCACTGCAAAGAATTTTGTAGGACTTTTCAAAAGATGCAGTTTCTCTTCAGAACTTTTTTTCGTATCTCACGTCGTTTGTCTTCTTTTCTATTTGTTTTTCATTGCATTTTTGACAAATCAAACCTAAATTACAGGTAATTTTGAAAATGTTTAGGAGAAATTTCATGGCAATTTTCAAAAGCCACAATTCCTTTTTGAGACCCTTTCCCGTATTTCGCGTCGTTCGCCTCAAAATTTGATTTTGTGATTTTTCTCAAAGTATAGTGAAACCATCAAAAATGTTATACTACGAATCAAAATTAATTATTTACTATAAGATTTGTTGTTAATATTTAATTGGAATTCAAATTTCTGCTGAATTAGTGGCGCTGTCGTTGGCTATCGCCAACAAGCTCTACTATTCGCGAAAACAAACAAAAAAGGAGAAGAAATATTGGATAGACAGAGAGATAGAGAGAGAAAGAGAGGTCCGATCGACTTCAAGCATCGGAGTCCCACAGCGGTGGTTTGAATCTCAAACTGCCAAGTGTTGACGTGAGAGTTGTGAAAACTGTATTTTTCGTAAATAATTAATTTAATATTTATAAAAGTAAGTGATTTTCTGTTAAATAACTTCTTCGTATGTTTGGTTATGAAACTGCGTCACCATCATGCGTTACAACGTAAAAGATATAGATCCTATATTTTTAAATAATTTCGAATCATTGTGATAGAAATAGATAGAGAAAATGTATTCCATTCTATCTCTTCGTCAATCTAAATTCGGGTCTATCTTTTTCAATCCTCTCTTTCCTATCTCATCCTATACTTTCTCTATCGACTTCAATCTTTTTCTATCTCTCTATCAATCTAAACTCCTGTTATCTTTCTCAATCTTCTTTTCCCTATCTCTTTTTTATTCTTGATCTATCCGCGTCAATCTTTCTCCATCTTTTTGTCTATATAAATTCACATCTTTCATTTCCAATCTCCTTTTCTCTATCTCATCCTATCCTGCTTCTATCAACGTCAATATTTTTCTATCTCTCGATGAATCTAAACTCCTGTTATCTTTCTCAATCTTCTTTTCCCTATCTCTTCTTATCCTCGATCTATCCGCGTCAATCCTTTTCTATCTTTTTGTCTATATAAATTCACGTCCTATCCTGCTAATGGTTAATGAACTCGTTCTTTATTTTAGGACCCAAAAAAGTATGCCAAAACTCAATTTGATCCGTCCATTTTTTTGCATAAAAAAACTTTGAAATAGAAGGTGATTCTTGAAAAATTATACGTGTATATAAATCGAGATATCAGTTTTAAGGAATGTGACTAATTTTTTTGTCCTTGAAGGTGACTTCACTAAATTTAAATATTTCATAAGAATAAGCTTGACACGTGCGAGCACAATCTAGGAGATAACGACTATAAAAATTGCTACAGACTCAAATGAAAGACAAGAATATTCATTGGTTAAACTGCGAACCAAATTCTTCATCGATACAATAATCAGTTTTCCCTGTAATTATAAAATATGAGGACTGTTTGTATTCTTTTCTTATCCTTGGCGATTATCATCAATTTTATTGGTAAATATAATGATACGTAACTTTCCAACATTTTGTTATAAATTTTACAGAAAATCTTACACAATTTGAGGACGTTTTGTATGATTTACAAAAGTTTCTTTATTATTTATTTATTTATTTATTTATTTATTTATTTATTTATTTATTATAGCTATTTAAATTTGGCAGATTTTTTGTTCATTGACGAAATATGACACTCCGTTGGTGTAATAATCTGACACCGTATTCTTTAAATTTTTTTAACGTTCAAGAAACACCAAAAATACATTTTCGAGATATTTCCTGACTTTGATACAATAATTCAATATTTGTCACATAATTGTATTGAATTATTTTGTTTTTATATCAGAATTTTACTTTTAAAGTTCACGAGTAAGAAAAATGCGACGTTTATGTTCATGATGTAATATGTAATATGATGTAATATGTAATATGATGTAATATGTAATATGATGTAATATGTAATATGATG
>CAKNXH010001826.1:0-39400 GCA_932178445.1 Andricus quercusramuli | reverse complement strand
ATGTAATATGATGTAATATGTAATATGATGTAATATGTAATATGATGCAATAAGTAATATGATGTAATATGATAGTAATATGATAGTTAGTACTTGGATGGGTGACCGTTCGGGGAAATACTGCGTGTTGTTGACCCGTCGTGGGTGTGGTGGACCCACACTGGTAGTATTTATCCACCTAGAAACACTACCCGAATCGGGTAGTGAGGCAATGAACTTTCGAGTTCGAAATGCTAATCAATTTTTTTTTTTTTGTGGAAAATTCATTTTTTTGTGTGTTTAAAATGTAAATATCTTTTTGAAATTTTTTTTTATGCTTGAAACTTATTTCTCTAACTGAAAATTAAACTACCCTATTTTTGGTTGAAAATTTATCATTTTTAGTTGAGAATTCATCCATTTTTTTGAAAATTGCCTTTTTTGGTAGATAATTAACCTTTTTGGTTGAAAATTTCATTGAAAATAAAAATATTTGGTTGAACATTCATGTATTTTGTTCAAAATAATACTTTTTGGTAGAAATTTTTTTTTCTTGAAATATCATTTCTTTGGTCAAGAATAAGTCTTTTTTTACTGAAAATTAATAATTTCAAATAAAAAATTTAACTGTTCCAGTTTTCATTCAAATTTTTTTTATAGAAATTCAATCTTTTTAGTGAAAGATTCATTTTTTTGAAAATTTATTTTTTTGCTTACAAACTTATTTATCTAACTGAATATTCAACTATTCTATTTTTTGTTTGGAATTTATCTTTTTTAGTTGAAAATTCATCCAATTGGTTGAACATTTTTTTTTGGTAGAAAGTTAACCTTTCGGGTTGAAAAATCAGTATATTTTTGGGATGTAAATTCAACTCTCTTTTACGACAATTCGTCTTCATGGCTTGAAAACTAAACATTTTGAATAAACTTTTTTACTTTATTGATCAAAAAAACTTTCTTGTTTGAAAATTCAATTCTTTCGTTGAAAAGTCGTATTTTTTGGTATTTTTAGCTATAACTGAAAAATCTTTTAAAATACAAAAATTGCCTTCAGTCCTCCAGATTCTTTTATGACAGTTTTGGTAATCTTTTGAAATCTCAGAAATATTAAAATTTTCAAAAATCTCAATGTTTAAATTTTTTGAAATCTTCTCAAAATTTTAATTTTTGTTGAATTATTTTATTTCAAATTTTTCCAGAATCATTTTCTTAAAAAAATCGGGTTTTTTGAAAATCAATGCACAAAATTCAAATACGCATAACTCCTTAGGCAATTTTTTTTTTCAAATCGTAAAAATAATAATTGTTTAAATAATTCAAAATTTACTGAAAAATACTTGAAAACTTATCACTGATCAAATATCAAAAATACATGCTGATAAATTTTTAAAAAGCCCATATTTAGCATGAATTTCAAATGAAACAGCTATTTTGAATTTTGGGGGCATTTTCCGGGCAAAATTTAAAGTGGTTAGAGAGTCAAATTTGAACGTTATGGGCTAAAAACGATTCCTCAAATATGTTTTAGGAAGTAGCTGAAATTTAATTTACGGAAAATTAATAACAAGTAGTTTTTTGTTCACGAATTTGGAAAAGAAGAAATAATGCAATTTCTTTTTCCGGCAACCTTGCTCTCTAACAAAAAAAGTTTTTGTGGACGACCTTAGTCCGCAGGAATCGAATTTTTCTCGACTATAACTGCTGCGATTCGATACTTCAATTATTTATTAGCGAAAACTCTATAAATGAATAATTTCTATTTTTACAGGACAAACTTTGATAAAATTGTTGTAATCTCCTATTTTTTGTTGCAGAATTGAGTTTACAGTTTGACTGTTTACCTAATGGTGACCCTATTCCTGGAATTCATAATTGGAGACCTTCTTCTGGGAGAAATTTACCCGAAAGGTCTCCTCTTCCTGCCAGGCCGCTTTCTCCTGCCATGTCACCTTTTCGGGCCAGATCCAGGTCTCCTCCTGCCACTTCTCCTTCTGCCACTGCTCCTTCTGCCACTTCTCATCCTGCCACTGCTCCTTCTGCCACTTCTCTTCCTGCCACTTCTCTTCCTGCCACTTCTCCTCCTGCCAGGTCTCATCCTGCCAGGTCAAGGTCTCGTTCTGCCAAGCTTCCTGTACTAAGGATTGGAAATGCCGAACTTGAATATTTTCGGCTTATTCCCCACACGAATCCACACCAGATATTCGAAATACGAAGATACAGTTTTCCTCCCGATTCACCGATCCAGTTGAGACTAGGAAGGGGCCTTGGGCCCATGTCAACCAAAGAAGAAATTGTATTATCAACTTCCGATGGTGAAGTCTTTGCAATATTGGATAAAAATTATAAATTTCTTCGTGGACTATACAGAGAAAAAAATATCCTTGAAAAACGGGTGAAAATAAACATGAACAGTGGCTTGGTTGTCGATTTGAATGATGACGAAATCAAGGAAACACCCTTAGGCGCACGTCATCCAATTTTAAAGAATTTTGAATTAAAACGTGTAGAAAACATGTAAACCAAAATTCTCCACACTATCAATTGAATTTAAAATAACACAGAACTAAAATAAAATATTCTTTGTGATCTAAGGTAGGATCAAAATGTTTCCAATAACTCGTATTCCTTTTCTTCATTTTTTTGAAAAGTTGTAGTACTTAAAATTATGCATTTTCTGTGCTTTGTTAAATCAAAATTTCCATATGAGGAATTTTAATTTTAAAAACTTATTTCTAAAACAAAAAATATAAATTACCAATGATTCTTTAATAATAAAGGCAACGGTTTTGAAAATGGCAAAAAAATTCTATTCAGAAACCCTTTACCATATTAAATGAGGTTATATATATTTATCTATTCATAAAGATTACGAATTTGTGGCCGTTCAAATATTGAGTCATGCTTTCTACGGACAATTTTTTATTTGAAAAAAAATAAATAAATAATTCTAAGCGAAAATTGAAAAAAAAACTCAAATGATTTCCTAACATTTCGGAAAAGAATGTAAAATAATTTGAAGCAAAATTCTTCAATTTTGTAATGTGACAAAATTTTAGAAAAAAATTGACAAATTATGAACAAAAGTTTTTAATTCTAATCAAGGAAATTTCAAATTTTTTTAACTTGGAGGATTGTGAAATTTTTCAAGGAAACTGAATTATTTTAAAAGATATCTAAAAGTTTTAGAAGTTTTAAAAATATACGAATATGCTTTCAGTCTTGAGAATATTTTTAAAATATGTAAACTAAATGTACAATTTTGAAATTGCGGAAAAAGAAGCTGCATAAAAATTTTGAGAGGGTTTAAGAGAATCTAAGCAAATTTCTGAAGATTCCTGGGGAAATTTCAAACAGATTTTTTATTTTGAAAAATTAATTTCATAAGAATATTTCAAAATATTTCAAAAAATTGTCAAAAAATAATCAAGAAGATTTTAAGGTAACCTTTTTAGTATTTCAGAATTTTGTTTGCAAAATTGAATCTTTTTAAAATCTATTTAAAATACAATATATTGAACATATTAAGATTATTTATTTTTTTAAAAATTAATTTTAAGAGAAAATTGCAGAGATTTCCAAACATTTAAATTATTTACTGAAATTCGAAAAAGAATATGGTCGATATTAAAGCTAATTTTTTCAATTGAAGATTTTGAAAGGTTTCACAATAAAAAAAAATTATTAAAATTCCTGGGAAATTTTAAACTGATTTTTTATTTTGAAAAAAAATTTTAAAAGAAAATTGACAAAAGTTTCAAAATATTCTCAATTATTTCTTAAAATTTCGAAATTTGGAACTTAAAAAGATTTGTATGAAGATAAAAAAAGGACATTTTTTAATATATTGAAATAACAATTTTTAAACTTTTATGGATTTTGAAAAGTTTCACGACAAAGAAAAAAAATTTCTTGAAATTCATGGGATAATTTGAAATGATTTTTTATTTTGAAAGATTAATTTTAAGAGAATATTTTGAGAGAGTTTGAAACATTCTAAAAGATTTCCAAAATCATCAAAACAGGATCTGGAATATTTAAAGGCACTTTTTTAATATTTCCGAATTTTGAGAATATTTTTGCAAACATTTATATGATCTAAAAAGGTATTTAGACAATTCGTCAGTTTAGAAAATGTTTTGAAAAAATAATTTAAAATTTGAAAAGATTTCAAAAAATATTTTAAAAATATAGAAATTTTGGAAGATTTTGAAAAAGATTTCTACAAATATCGAAAAAAATCTGACAGATTTAAGTTTGGAATAAATTTTTTCCAAAAGTTCTAAATATCTTTTAAACTGATTCGAATTTTTCCTATAATTTTGAAAATTCCTGTGTAATAAAAAAATTACACTTGTACAGAATTTTAAGAAATTTTTTGCGAAAATTTGAAAAATTTACAAAAATAAAAAAAATGTAAATTTTTGAAGATTTCGAAACAAATTTCTAAGCGTTTTAAGAAGTTTGCAAGGCTTCAAGAGAATAAAACATTTTTTTAAACTTCTAAAAGTCCTAAAGATCTTTCAAACTGACTTGAATTTTTCCTAAAATTTTGCAAAATCCTGTCAAATAAAAAAATTCAACTTTTTCGACATATCTGAAATCTTCAAAAATCTTTTTCAATTTCCTCAAGAATCTTACCAAAGTGATATTTCGATAAACTTGAAAACAAATGAACAAATAAACCTGAAAGGGAAATATTTATTCGAAATTTTTATTGTGTATCAAAAACCGTTTATGCCCTGAAATTATAATTTGGGTGAATTTTTGCTTTCTAAATTTACAATAATTATTAACAATTTAAGCAATTTTCTTACGAAAATCAGAATTTGGCTGTTTCTCAACGAATAGGCTCAATTTTTTTTTGCAAAATTAATGATGACTCTTTTCTATGTTGCTTTGTGAATTTACAATAATTGCTAATAATTTAAGAATATTCATACAAAAATTTAGAGTTTTTACATTTTTTACATTTTTTAAAAGAATTAATTTTTAATATTATTCCGATGACTTTTTTCTATATGATGCTTTGCAAATTTCCAAGAATTATTAATTACTTGAACAATTTTCCGAAACAATTGCTAAAGATTTAGTAATTATTTAGTAACAAATATTTTAAAAACGTTACAACTTTCAAAAGATCAGACAAATTTGTTAAATTTATGAAAAATTTTTGATTTAAACATTTTTTCATTATTGATCCACAAATTTAAACTTCAATAATGTTAAACTTTCCCTAAATGCCTCTATGCCCATTTTTCAGCCAAGTTAATTCATTTTCAACTAAAAATATAACTTTCCAAGCGAAAATGGAATAATTATATCTTCAGTTAAGAAAAAAAATTTTCAACTAATAAAAAATGAATTTTCAACCGAAGAAATTAATTTTTCATCAGAACGATGTATTTTTAACAAAAAATAATAAATTTTCACCAAATAGTGAACTTTTCAATCCAAAAGATGAATTTTCTATCAACTAAAAAACGAAATTTCAACTAAATAGTTTTTTTTAATGAAAGAAATGAATTCTTCACAAAAATTATAATAGTTAAATTTTCTACTACCTAAACAGATAATTTTTTAGCGAAAAAAATTACATTTCTATAAAAAAAGGCAAATTTTCAACAAAAAATGGAATAGTTGAAGTGAATCATCAACTAAAATGATATTCAACTAAAAAATTTTAATTTTCAACCAAATACATTAATTTTAAACCAAAGATATAAATTTTTCACCAAAAATAAAGTAGGATAATTTTCAGTTAGTAAAATAAATGTTCAACCAAAAAACAAACGAATTTTCAACAAAACAGTTAAATTTGCAACCAAAAAACAACTACTCAATCAGCCAAAGACCGCTCTAAGTAAACGGCTTAGAAGGGAGTAGAGTAGAACGGGGCGAGGCAGCCAAGACGCCACATTTTGGCGTGCAGAGCACTTGTTTGGAATTTTATCAAAAAGTGTATGGTGTCTTTAGAAAGCTTGATTCTTTGGCTATAAAATTGCCTGGTGGCATTTTGACGTAGCTCGTCTATTCCAATTTCTACAAACGTTTTCCAGAAACGCTATATTTTTTCTGAACTGTAAAAACGTGGGGCGAGGCAGCCAACCATTTCAGCAGTTATTAGGCGGCACACAAAGTTTTAATACTGAGACATTTAATAATGTATAAGTTCTTCATTAGGTCCGAGATGATATATAAAAATAAAAAACAAAGTTGAATGTCTTCTCTGAAATTCAATGGAACCAAAAAAAAGAAAAACAAAACAAAAATTGAAAAAAATTAATTTCATCTTCACCGCTGCTGTCCGAGGTTTCATAAGGAGTTCCTTCTTCGGGCGGCCTCGTCGAGGTACGCCACAAGCAATTTTCTTTTTAGCCCTTTTTGGCATCATCTGCCGTTTTTTGGCTACCTCGCCCCACATGTGCTTTTTTCCACCAAAATTTCACACAAAAGAAAAGTATTTTGAATATCGAAAAACCAACCATTCCATCGTGTTAAGCACAAAGTAAAGGTTAAGGATAAACACACGTAAATCACGAATGTTCCTTCTGATAATAGCTTTCAAAAATGGCGCTGCTTTTTACAAACTGTGACAATCACGACACTAAACTTTCGGCAAGTACAGCGGAGTAACCTAACCAACCTTACATTACAAAAGCGCGCGATGTCAATTAACGCTGTGGGAATAAAAAGAAATTGGCTGCCGCGCCCACTGGCTGCCTCGCCCCGTTCGACTCTATTCGAAGGAATGGACAAAAATTGTGAAAACCTCTTCGTTTCCGTCCCCCAAGGGAAAACATAAGGGTCCAATTTAAAAAAAAATCGAAGAATTGTAACTAAATTATTTCAAAAGATATCTAAAAGTTTTAGAAGTTTTAAGAATGTACGAACATACTTTCAGTCTTGAGAATTTTTAAAATATGTAAACTAAATGTATAATTATGAAAATTGCGAAAAAAGAAGCTGCATACAAATTTGAAGAGTATTCAAGAGAATCTAAAAAAATTTCGGAAGATTTCTGGGGAAATTTCAAATAGTTTTTTCATTTTGAAAAATTAATTTCATGAGAATATTTCCATATGTTTCAAAAAATTGTCAAAAAATAATCCAGAAGATTTTAAGGTAACTTTTTTTTTCTTTTTTTTTTAACGTTAAGGTAACCTTTTTAGTATTTCAGAATTTTGTTTGGAAAAATTGAATCTTTTTAAAATCTATTGAAAATACAATATATTGAACATATTAAGATATTTTATTTAAAAAAAATTAATTTTAAGAAAAAATTGACAGAGATTTTAAAAGATTTAAATTATTTCCTGAAATTCGAAAAAGAATATGGTCAATATTAAAGCTAAATTTTTCAATTAGCAAGATTACAAAGTTTTATAAAAAATTCGATCAACTTTAACGGACATTCAGAAGTTTTAAAAAGATTCAAAATTAATTTAAAACTTCGCAAAATTTAAAAGAAATGAGAAAAAAAACGTAAATTTTTGAATATATGGAAATGAAAATTTTGAAGCTCCTCAAAGATTTTGAAAGGTTTCACAATAATAAAAAATTATTAAAATTCCTGGGTAATTTTAAACTGATTTTTCATTTTGAAAAAAAAAATTTAAAGGAAATTGACGAAGATTTCAAAATATTTTTAATTGTTTCTTAAATTTTCGAAAAAGAATAGGTACGACTTTAAATCCAAATTTTTCGATCAGCAAGATTACAAAGTTTTATAACAAAAATTCGTGGTGAGTTTAAAAGATATTTACAAGTTTCTAAAAGATTCTAAATTAATTTGAAACACTGGATACCTCGCCCCGTTCGACTCTATTCGAAGGAATGGACAAAATATGTGAAAACCTCTTCGTTTGCGTCCCCCAAGAGAAAACATAAGGGTCCAATTTAAAAAAATCGAAGAATTGTAGGGAATTTCACGTAATTCCACGCCATTTTCACAAATGACGCTGATTTTTACAAACTGCGACAATCACGACACTCAACTTTCGGCAAGTACAGCGAACTAACCTAACCAACCTTACATTACAAAAGCGCGCGATGTCAATTAACGCTGTAGGAATAAGAAGAAATTGGCTGCCTCGCCCCACTGGCTACCTCGCCCCATTCGACTCTATTCGAAGGAATGGACAACGATTGTGAAAACCTCTTCGTTTCCGTCCCCCAAGGTAAAACATAAGGGTCCAATTAAAAAAATCGAAGAATTGTAGGGAATTTTACTTAATACTACGCCATTTTCACAAATGGCGCTGATTTTTACAAACTGCTTAACAGCAATTAGCGCTGTGGGGATAAGAAGACATTGGCTGCCTCGCCCCACTGGCTACCTCGCCCCGTTCGACTCTATTCGAAGGAAGGGACAAAAATGGTGAAAACCTCTTCGTTTCCGTCCCACAAGATGGAACATAAGGGTCCAATTAAGTCCAGTTAAGTTTTCAGTTGGAACGATTAATTTTCATCTAGAAAACATAATTATCCACAAAATAATTAAATTTTGATAAAAAAAATTTTTTTTAACTAAAGTGATCAATCCACGACCAAATACATGAATTTTTAACAAAGTAGTTCTACTTTGAACTAAGTAGTTACAGTTTCCACCAAAAAAGATGAATTTTCCACAAAATGGTTTGAATCCTCAAGCAAAACAGATTAATTTTTAATCAAATAGTTGCGATTTTTAACCATGATAATAAAATTAACTTTAACTTTAGTTTATCGAAAATACCCTAACTTTGTCAGGTTTTTCCTGACAAATAAGAGAAAATATTTTAAGCTCAATTTTATAAAATCTTGTATTAAACGATACGCCTAATATTTTTGTATTTATTACTCCACTGTAACTACAATATTTTACTATAAAAAAAAGACGTACGGTAATGACGTCTGAAATGGCAAAAATTGAGGGACAGCCCAGATAGCAAAATGCCCGCCGATTGCAAGCGATCTGCCGGCCCGCGGTCCGATCGATCGGACCGACTTGCCGGCAGATATGCACTTTAATGTGCACACCATTGATGTCTATATGCCCGCCCGACAAGCGGGAGCGACGCTGTCCGGCGAACTGCATGCCTGACGGTCCGGTAAAATGCAGGCTGAGTGTGCGAGTAGATTAAAATTAAAAAAATCTTTTCTTATGTGAATAAAATAAAAATTTCCAAATATCACGAAAGGTAATGACGAGATTCTGCGTATAATAAGTCCAAGTTGAAAGAAAAATGTCAATATTATAAAAATATCTTTTTATAATATTGACATTTTTCTTTCAGCTTGAACTTTATATTATTACGCAGAATTTCATTACCTTTCGTGCTATTTGCTAATTTTGTTGATTTGAAGGACACCGACAGCAAAAAATTGCTAACAAATTTTTTGTTCCACACACAGCCAAAACAATACCAAAAACCGCAAACGATGAAAGGTATAACTCCGTTATACAAGTGGATTACTCCGTTTTCCAAGTGGATTACTCCATTTACAAGTGGATTACTTATTCTTCTATTTTATCTGGAACGAATAACAATTATTGTTTGCAAATCGCACACATCCGAGCGAAAATTCACGGGTGTGAACGCCACACGAGATGGAACACGACAAGAACAGCTGATCCAAAACGCGCATGCGCGTTTTTGATCCCAAACTACTCGCACTATCAGCCTGCAGCGGTCGTGTAAATCGCAGGCCCGTCGTTCCTCGCCGCTCGCAAGCCCGACGGGCATCTAATGTGCCGGACCGTTGCCTGCCGTTGTCCGCCTTTCGGTCGCATTCCGACTCTGCCGGCCTGTCGCGTGCATTTAGCAGGCACGCTGGTCTCCAGCCCGTCGGGCCGATCGCGTGCCGGCACGTATTGTTATCTGGGAGATTTCAACGCTTTTACAATATTATTCATTTGACTTAAAAAATGTTTATACATTAAATTTATGTTCACGTGAAGTTTACAAACTTGATACATTAAGCGTTTTTCAGGTGACTGTCTAAAAAAAAAAGGAGAAAATTAGTTTATCCTTGTGCAAAGTGAGGTTGGGACGCCGTACGGTAATGACGTTTCGGGTGTTCTCATATTAAATTAAAGTAACCTTTCTTGTGGAACAGACTGTACCTCAGAAGGCCAAGCTTGACGCTTACAATCTCTGAGATAACGACTACAAAATCAATTAAACCACATATACTGGAGCATGAAAATATTAATTCATTCCACTGTTGACGAAGTTCGTTAGCACAGTAAACAGTTTTATCTCTACTTGGAAAAATGGGGCTCGTTCATACACCGCTCTTATCTTTGGCGATTATTTTCAATTCTATTGGTGAATATAATATTATTCATGATATGCCTATAACTTTAAGTACATTTTTTTATGCTTTACGAAAATGAGAATTCGTGCGATTTATCTGCATTGTAACCCAACAACGATTAGGAGTGATCAGAAGTTGAATCGGCGATTTACCGAATGAAAAGTCGAATGTATTTAGGTTAATGTTACGTAAAAATAATGCCCTGACAGTGATATAGTGTCTTTATCAAGTAGGCAGCAGTGCTCCCAACAGTGATGCCAATACTGGCGCCTTTTGCTACTGCGCTTGCGTTCGGGCCGCGCACTGGTTGGCCGCAGTTGGCGCGCAATTCAAAATTGGAATTAAAAACAATTCTTGTAAATTAAATAAATAATTATTGAAAAACGAAGAAGAATGTATATAAATGGTACAACTTCTGATTTTATACTTCTGAAATTAAATGTTTAGTGAAATGTAAGTTATTCTTTGGAAGTCGAAGAAATTAAATTGTTATTAAAAAAATATATGTCTTATAAATGTTTTTTTGTCTAAAATCAGAAGTTGTACAATTTATATACATTCTTGTGAATTTTTCAATAATTATTTATTTAAATTACAAGATTTGTTTTTAATTACAATTTTGAATTGCGCGCCAACTCCAGCCAACCAGTGCGCGGCCCGAACGCAAGCGCAGTAGCAAAAGGCGCCAGTATTGGCATCAGTGGCTCCCAATTTGGCTCCCCAACCTCACTGCGCATGCGCCGCACCAGCAGCCTCATTGGATGTTGATCGCGCGCTTCTTTGAAATGATTGACTATGCAAATCAATTTTTCACAATAAGTAATAATCATAAAGTATAAAAAAATATAAATAATGATTTAGAAATTATATTGGTGAAAGAAGGCATTCCTTTCTTTGAATTTCAAACGAAGAATTTATTTGTAAAAAGTAAAATCAAATAATTATTTCACCTCGCCCTCTGAAAGACTCTTTTGTGATCCGGAAATTGATTGTCATTGTTTCCATAATGATGATTTATTATAAAAAATGTATTTACACATGTAATAGTTCCAAAAAAGCGCGCCATTTACAGCCAATGAGACTGCGGATGCTACGCATGCGCAATGCACGCTTGAATTTTCAACCAAAAAGATGAATTGTTAAACCAGAAGATTAATTTTCAAATAAAAAGAATTATTTTGTATTTTGTTTTTGATTTACCAGTCTTTTTTTTATAAATATGTTGATTGAAAACACGAGATTTCGCTCAACGACGATTAATAAACATATTAATAATTAGACAATTAATAAACATATTTCTAAAAAAAGACTAGACGATCAAGAACCGTCATTCCACCGACAAATAAACAAAAAATACAATTTTTCAACAAAATACATGAATTTTTAACAAACACAAAAAACATTGCAAATTAAATAAATTTTTTAAAAATACTTGAATTTTAAACTAAAAATATTAATTTTTCACACAAAAATTAAATAGTTAAACTTTCAGTTGAAAAAATGAATTTTCAACAACAAAAAAAACCGAATTTTCGACTAAAAAGTTGAATTTTAAACCAAAGTGATGAATTTTCAAATAAAATTGTGAATTTGTAACTGACTAGTTGAATTTTAAACAACAACAGAATAAATTTTCACCTAAAAGTATGAATATTTAACTGGAACACTTGAATTTTTAACCAAGAAGAAGAATTTTTTAATCAGAAGATTGATTTTTAAATAAAAAGAATTATTTTGTACAAAAAAATACAATTTTTCACTAAAATATATGAATTTTGTACAAACAGAGCGAAACATTGCAAAATAAATAGATTTTTAGAAAAGACTCAAATTTCCAAATAAAAATATCGGTTTTTCACACAAAAATAAAATAGTTAAACTTTCAGTTGAAAAAATTAATTTTCAACAAAACAAAAAAACAAAAAAAAACGGATTTTGAACAAAAAATTTGAATTTTCAACCAAAGTGATGAATTTTCAGATGAAATTGTGAATCTTTAACTGAATAGTTAAATTTCAAACAACAACAAAATAAATTTTCACCTAAAATTATAAATTTTCAACTGGAACGCTTGAGTTTTCAACCAAAAAATGAATTGTTAAACCAGAAGATTAATTTTCAAATAAAAAGAATTATTTTGTACAAATGAAATACAATTTTTCAACAAAATACATGAATTTTTAACAAACAGAGCAAAACATTGCAAAATAAAAGAATTATCAAAAAATACTTAAATTTTAAACCAAAAATATCAATGTTTCACACAAAAATTAAATAGTTAAACTTTCAACAACAAAAAAAGTAATTTTCAACAAAAAAACGGATTTTCAACAAAAAAGTTGAATTTTCAACTAAAGTGATGAATTTTCAAATAAAATTATGAATATTTAACTGAATAGTTCAACTTTAAACAACAAAATAATTTTTCACCTAAAATTCTAAATATTTAGCAAGAACACTTGAATTTACAACCAAAAAGATAAATTTTTAAACCAGAAGATTTATTTTCAAATAAAAAGAATTATTTTGTACAAAAAAATACAATTTCTCAACAAAATATTTAAATTTTTAAGAAACAGAGCAAAACATTGCAAAATAAATAAATTTTAAAAAAATACTTGAATTTTAAACTAAAAATATCAATTTTTCACACAAAAAAAACGGATTTTCAAGAAAAAAGATGAATTTTCATCCGAAGTGATGAATTTTCAAATGAAATTGTGATTTTTTAACTGAAAAGTTGAATTTTAAAGAAAACAAAAAATAAATTTCCTCCTAAAATTATGAGTATTTAACTGGAACACTTGAATTTTCAACCAGAAAGATGAATTGTTAAACCAGAAGATTAATTTTCAAATAAAAATAATTATTTTGTACAAAAAAAAATACAATTTTTCAAGAAAATACATGAATTTTGAACAAAAAAGTTGAATTTTTGATTAAATAAGAAAATTTTTTAAACCAAATATTTGAATTATGAACTAAAAAAATAATAATTTTCAACCAAAAATTTTAAATCAAACATTAGAGTTTTTAACTAAAACAATAAATAAACAAATATTTTAAGTAATTAATTTAATAAATTACATGTTTTATATACAAAATTATAGACAAGGAAATGAATAATTTGATGAAAAAACTGCACCACATTGGCAAATTTGTTGATTACAGCACTCTCAGCTCGCGGAAATTATAACAAAACATTGATTTAATTTTTTTTCATGAACATATTGCCAAAAATGGGTTGGTTTAAAAAAAAGTAAATAAACGTTTTCAAATAATTCCCGCGAGACGAAAGTGCTGCCATCAAATTGCTATTTCATAACCTCAAAATCATACTACCGATTGGCCTGATTGGGAACGATTGAAACTTTGCAACACTCAATCGTTCCCAATCGTGTATACACGATTAGAAACAATTCGAATTTCTTTCTATCATTCTGAATTGTTTTCAATTAATTATTTCTAGAAGTGGACTAATATGCCGCAGTCTAACCTCAAAAGAATCGGTCTCATTCAAAAAGAGAGAAACCGTTTCAATATGACTTTGGTTCAAGGTCTCTCCAGAAGAGGACTTCACAAGTCGACGTAGCGTCCACGCAACGTCGATGCAACATTGACGTGATGCGCGCGCACCTGTTGTCAACTGTCATGATATTTTGACATTCAAGTTTACTTGTTAATGAAAATTGACATAACCTCACTTTGACCAAATAAGTTGGCAACAGCTGCGCGCACACCACGTCCGTGTATTAAAACTTTTTGTGCCGCCTAATAACTGCTGAAATGGTTGGCTGCCTCGCCCCACGTTTTTACAGTTGAGCAAAAACATAGCGTCTCTGGAAAACGGCTGTAGAAACTGTAATGGGTGAGCTACGTCAAAATGCCATCAGACAATTTTGTAGCCAAAGAATCAAGCTTTCTAACGACACCATAAACTTTTCGATATTATTTCGAACAAGTGTTCTCCACGCCAAAATGTGGCATCTTGGCTGCCTCGCCCCATTCTACTCTACACATTATTAAAAGGGCATCATACTTGTCCATTTTTAATTTTTACTACTGATCAAGTTTTCAAGCATTTTACCAAGGCTAACTTCCCCCATGTCTTCAGTCTTGCCTCGCAATATTGCCACTCGTGTACTTTAAAAAAGTTTGATCTTCTGTTTCTTGTTGCAGATTTCAGTTCACAGTTTGAATGTTTGCCTAATGGCGAACCTATTCCTGGTGTTCCTCGTTGCAGACCTTCTTATTTTCATGAAAGTCATCATTCTCCCGAAAGATCTCTTCTTCCAGCGAAACCTTTCTCTCCTACCGTGTCTGCTCCTCGTGTCAGGTCCAGGTCTCCTTCTGCCAGAACCTGGTATCTTCCTGCCAGATCCATGCCTCCTCCTGTCAAGAATCCTACTGCTAGCAGATTTGAACATATTCGGCTTATTCCCTACACGAATCCGCACCGGCGATTCGAAGTTCGAAGATACACTTTTCCTCCCGACTTACCAATTCAATTAAATGCAGGGAAGAAGGGCGTTCAGCCCATCCCAAAAGAAGTACAAACTGTATTATCAACATCCGATGGTGACGTCTTTGCCATATTAGAGAGTAATAATACATATCTTCGTGGAATATTTAGAAGCAGAAATATCCTTCGTAAACGGGTAAAAATAAACATGTACAGCGGTGTGGTTGTCGATTTAAATGAACATGAAATCGAGGAAACTCCCTTAGGCAGGCCAAGACCAATCGCGAAGAATTTTAGAGTAGTACGTGTAAAAAACTTGTTAACAACAAATCTCCACAACATTAATTCAATTTAGAGAAATGTCAAACTAGAATATAATATTGTTTCTTATATGAAGGGTGACCAAAACGTTTCCAGTGACCGGTAATCCTTTTTTTGAAAAGTTTATTTGCGGCACTATGTATATTTGACTTTTATTGACTCTTCACTTTGTCCCTTGCTATAAACTTTTTAGAAGAATGACAATATAGGCTGCTAATATTCTTTGAACATATGACACCAATTGTAAATTACGTTCAACACAAAAAATTATGAAGTTTTCGGAATTTTGTAAATAACAATTTCCAAAATAAGGTATTTTAATCCTGAAAGAGAACATTTTAATTGTAAATGAATACTTAATAATAAAGGCAACAATTTGAGATATGTCATTGTCTTTCACGCAAATGATTTTTTAATATTAGTAAATAATTATGTTTTTAACCTTTTACTACCACTATGATTTGTAAACAATTTCACATAGTACGGGTAAAAAAAAATAATTGTAGGTAGTAGTAAAAAAAAATTACCGGTACCGGCAAGAAGATTTTTGAGACCATTTTTAATGATTCAGGTTTTCTTTAACAAGATTAATTTTAAGTTGTGAAGATTTCAAAACATGCCAGTAAGTATCTGAAAAATTTTAAGACAACTTTTTGAATTATGCAGATCTTTGTTTTAATTTTCGCGAAAATGAGAATCATTTTAAATTATATTTAGACGGTTTCGAGCTTTCGAAAATTGGATACAATAATTAAAAACTTGGAAAGTTTAAGAAAATTTTTTTTTTAAATGTAGAATTTTGAGGATATTGAAAAAAATGTTAAGCTTTTTGAGAATTCTGAAAGGTTTCAAGAGACAACAAAAATTCTCAACATTCATGAGAAAAATTCAAATTCAATGTTGAAATTTCAACTATTTTACTTAAAATTCGAAGTTGTTTTCTTTTGTGGTAAATTTTTTTTAGTTGAAGATTCAACCATTTGATTAATCTTCTTGGTTGAAGGTTCATCTTTGAGGTTGAAAATTTAACTATATTCTTGAAAATTCGTACATTATTGAGAATTTTGACGTTCCTAGTGCTTCTCATTTTACCTAAATTAATTTCATAACAAAATTTACGTTATTTTGTGTTATTTTAAAACAGACTGATATGAACATAATGCAATCTTCACATCAATTAGTTCATCCCAGAATTTTCATGTTTTGAGTGGAGATTTTCCACTACTGTCTTGTATTATTTACAGTTCTCTTTTGTATTAAATTATTGCGTGAAATTATGATAAATTCTTTTTCAAGACTTGAAATCAAATGTGATTTCTAAAATCCCAAAATCCTATGAAATCTCTTAAAAGCTATACGAAGCGAATGTAAAAGATGATATAAATTGTGATATCAGTTTTAACGAATTAAGTGACTAAATTTTTACCTTGAGACTGACTGATGAACCGTAAATATCTCTGAAGAACAAGCTTAAGGCCTACAATCTTTGAGATAACGACCATCGGAAATGCTATATACTCTAATGAAGGACAAAAATATTCATTGGTTGCAATACGAAACAAAATCTTCATCAATACATTCATCGCTTTTTTTTCTAATTCGAAAAGATGAAGATTGTTTATACTTTTGTCTTATCCTTGGTGATTATCCTCGATTTTATTGGTGAATATAATAATATAATATGTCCATAATTTTAAGTACCTTTTTCAAGCTTTACAGTTTATCCGCATTCTGAGAAATGTTTTTTCGACTATTGTCCATCGATTTTCAGTACCCATTTTATAAGGAGCACGTCAGAGCTCACCACCGTTGTGCTCCAAAATTTCTACACGTTTGTTCATTTACCCAAATAATTCTCATTCAAACACGGAAAACCCTCCATATGTCACTACCGATTTCCATACAGCTCCAACGCCAAACAGGCAGTCCTCACATTCACAAGTAGAGTAGAACGGGGCGAGGCAGCCAATACGCCACATTTTGGCGTGCAGAGCACTTGCTTGTAATGTTATCAAAAATTGTATGGATAAGAAGATAGATAAGAAGAAATAAGAAGAAATTGGCTGCCTCGCCCACTGGCTGCCTCGCCCCGTTCTAATCTATAGGAACACTAGAATTTAACAACTTGGAGAACGTATCACCACCTTTTTTTCTGTTTCCACAATTCCGCCGCATACGTAAATAAAAATTGTATTACTTTCTGTAAAAAACAATTGAAATCGAACTTTTCCAAAAACATTCACTTTTCACGTTGCTTGTTACAGAATTGAGTTCACAATTTGAGTGTCTACCTAATGGCGAGCCTATTCCGGGTGTTCCTCGTAGCGGAACTTCTTATCCTCCAGAGAGTTCTCTTCTTCCTGAGAGTTCTCTTCTTCCTGCCAGGCCTCTCTCTCCTGCGAGGCCTCTCTCTCCTGCAAGACCTCTCTCTCCCGTCAGGCCTCTCTCTCCTGTCAGGCCCCTCTCTCCTCCCAGGCCTCTTACTCCCCCCGAATCTCCTCTTTATGATAGCTCCAGATCTCCTCATGTCAAGTCCAAGTCTCCTCCTGCCAGGTCCAAGTTTCCTCTTATCAAGATTCCTAAAACTGGCGGATTAGAGAATATTCGGCTTATTCCACACAGGAATCCCCACAGGCTATTCAAAGTTCGAAGATACACTTTTCGTCCCGATAGAACACTTCACTTGAAAGTAGGAAGGAATGGCCTAGGGCCCATGCCAACGAAAGAACAAGTTGTGTTATCAACATCCGATGGTGACATCTTTGCAATATTGGAGCGTAATAATAAAATTCTTCGTGGAATATATACAAACAGATACATCACTCACAAACGGGTGAAAGTAAACATCAACAGCGGTGCAGTTGTCGATATGGATGAATGCGAAATCGAGGAAACTCCATTAGGCATGCGTCACCCAATCTCAAAGACTTTTACATTAGTACGTGCAAACAACGTATAAGCCGCAATTCCCAACACAATCAATTCAAATTGAAAAATGTAAAGCTAAAACGTATTATTGTTTATGATCTGTAGTAGGATCAAAATGTAACGAGTAGGTGATGATTACAATAAAATATCAATGTATTATCGTACTCAAGGCTTGAATCTTTTGTCAAGCAGATAGAAAAAAGTTTCATTTTGTTCCCTTAAAAAAATATTTTACGAGGAAAATTATTATAGGCTTATGATGATTAACCTATAATCATTTTTAAATAGGGGAGACCCACCTAGAGTAGACGCCTTCAAAATGACGATTAATAGATAATCTTTTCTGGTGTTAGTTCAATTTCCATTTAAACTCTCAGACGGACTATTGTTTTCAGGGAAATATAAAATTTCCATTTTTGTTGAAAATTGATCATTTTTAGTTGAAATGTCCACAGTTTGAAAATTCATGTATTTTGAAAAATACAATACTTTTACTTAAACAGATTGAATTTCCATTGCAATCTGTTGAAATCTCCTGATGATTTTTTCAACTGCATGGAAATACGTTGAAATTCCTTCAAATTTTCTAGTCCCGTGAAATCATGAGAAATTCTTTGTAATAATTTGAAATCGAATGTAATTTTTAAAATCCTACGAAAACTCTTAAGATTATTCGAAGCGAACGTAAAAGATAATTTAAATTGTGATATCAGTTCTGAGGATTTAAGTGGCCTAATTTTATATTGCAATGTCAATCTAATGAAATGTAATATCTTAGAAAGCAAAGCTTGAAAGATACAATCTGGGAGATAAAGACGATAATAATTGCTATACATTCTGATAAAGCACTGGAATATTCATTGGATATACTGTGAACCAAATTCTTCATTAACATTTTGAACATATTTTCCTTTAATAAGTAAATATGAGGACTTTTTATACACTTGTATTATCCTTGGCGATTATCTTCAATTGTATTGGTAAGTATAATGATATGATGTATCTATAAGATTAGGTATTTTTTTTAAACTTCACGAAAATAAAAATTTGAACTATTTGATCTACTTTCTAACCCAATTGCTATTTTCTTCAAACAACTTGTATAAACTTGGAATCTGATCTAAATAATTACACACTCAAAAAACGATTCACTTGACGCAACCAAATTTGTTGGTTGTTTTAACCAAATATTTTAGTAGATGGAGTGTTTGTTTGTTCAACTATTTCGCCACGCACGGCTTCCTTCTTCCCTTGCCCGATTCACCTATTCTACTTTTCGCTTTTTTGGCTTTAAAATTTTAAATCGGCCCCTTGATCTTCTTGTTAAAACTCACCCTTTTTGGTTTATATTTTCTACCTCCGCGTTTCCTCCCTTCCCTCCCAGGGAAAACATCCTCATGTTTTAGTCTTGCATCGCAATATTTTACTTTTGAAAGAGGAAATTTTCTGTTTCTTGTTGCAGAATTAAGTACACAATTCGACTGTTTACCTAATGGCGCTCCCATTCCTGGTGTTCCTCATGGCGGACCTTCTTATTCTCTTGACAGCCTTTATTTTCTCGACACATCTCTTCCTCCTGCCATGCCTCTCTCTCCTGCCAGGCCTCTTACTCCCGTCGAGTCTCCTCTTCGTGAGAAGTCCAGATCTCCGGATGTCAGGTCCAACTCTCCTCCTGCCAGGCCTCTCCCTCCTACCATGCTTCTTACTCCTGTCGGGTCTCCTCTTCGTGAGAGGTCCAGATGTCCTCATGTCAGGTCCAAGTCTCCTCCTGTCAAAATTCCTAAAACTGGCGGATTTGAGAATATTCGGCTTATTCCCAACACGAATCCCCACCGTTTATTTGAAATTCGAAGATACACATTTCCTGCCAATACACCACTTCGATTGAGAGTAGGAACTAATGGACTTGGACCTATACCAGCCATAGAAAAAACTGTATTATCAACATCCGACGGTGATGTATTTGCCATAATAGAGTGTAATAATAAAATTCTTCGTGGATTGTATACAGACAGGTGTATCATTCAAAGACGGGCAAAAATAAACATCTACAGCGGCGAGGTTGTCGAATTAAATGAAGAGGAAATCGGGGAAACTCCCTTAGGCAAACGTCAACCAATCGTACAGAACTTTAGAGTAGTACGTATACACAACGTGTAAACCACAATTCTACACACCGTTAATTCAAATTAAAAAATGTAAAAATAAAATGTAATATTGTTTGTGGTCTAAAGTAGGATAAAAATGTAACGAGTAGGTGGTAATTAGAATAAAAAAGTCAATGTATTATCGTACTCAAGGCTTGAATATTTCGTTAATGTCCCAATCTCTCTTTTTCGGAAATAGATAGAAATTTTCTTTATTTTTGTTCCACTACAAAAATATTTTAGGAAGAGAATCATGCCACCTCCGTTAACTGCATCTATTTGCTACCATAAAGAACGCTTAAACATGGTTAGTACGAGATACCATAAGGTGATTTGGGGGGGCTGGTCTTTTTTGTTACAGGGACCCTAAGGCGGCCAAACCAAGGGCCTGCATACTGGCGAAGGGAGTTGATGCTGTCCCGCTGCTTGAGCTATGTTCGAGAGACCTGATGGTGATATCCAGGGATCTCAAAGGAATAGGAAGGCTAGTTCTGGGATCAACTTATTTTCCTTACTAGTAGTCTTGCGCGCGCCAGGGCGCGCGCCTACTAATTTTTGTATGAGAAAGAATAAACCAAATACTTATTTTTTCTATACTATTCATATTTGATTAATGTTGAAAAATATTTGTACAAAATAATGATTTGAAGGCACGAAACTCACTAGAGGATGATGTACGTAGCCTCCAATAAGGAGCTCCTTTTCAATTTTGTTCTTTGTTAAAGCTAAAGGAGTAACAGGTTTCTCAGCATTTGTTTTTTGGTAAATTCTGCCATCGTTATCATCTTGAAAGAATTGTGAATATAATTATAATTCAATTTATTATAATTGGCTCTTAAATTTGTCTAACACTTAACTTATTTGTAAATTATACCGCCGTAATACATTTTTTATTTTATAAATTAAAAGAAATGTTATTTCTAAAATGAATTGTGAATAATTCGTTATAACATGTGCATGAGCATATAAATTTCAAATTGATAAATACTACGAATAATATTAATTTTCATGATTATATAAGTTTTACAAAGTTTAAAACAATAAATGATACATATAGAATAATGGCAGTAACTACCAATCTTTCAGTTTTTAAGGAATATGATAACAAATTTTTAAGTTATCTATTTGCTCGGCAATTCTTGCTTTCATACTCTATAGTAATCCATTCACCACTAATATTTTATTATGCATTGAGAGATGTAGTGAACTTTTTCTATGAAAAATTAATTTTCTAATTTTTATTGTAAATGATGCACGTTATTGCGAAAAAGTAAAATGTATTTTAGTATACATTTTTTATACATGAACATTTTTATCGTATCTGTTGTTCACGTAAAAATGATCAAATTCTTCTATTATAAGAAGAAAATTATCCTGTCGAAAGAACTTTCCAGGCCTTTATAAAAGTTACAGTATTTTTCTTATCAAAAGCTAAATTAAACAAAAGCTTTTCAAAAATATATATTTTGTTTCCTTTTGCGAAAATCTGTTTTCAATTTTTTTTAGAATAATTTTTTGTAACGTTTCGCATAATTTACTTTAAAAAAATATTTCTCCTTGATATTTTCTGCGACTGTACTTGTAGAATATGTATAATTTTACACGGATTCTTTCTATAAAAAAAAATGTATGTAAAATATTTCTCATTAAATGATTGAAAGTATAAAGTATAAATTTTATTTTTTAAGTCCACATATTTTAGATAAGTAATAATACAGAAACGTTGCTCAAAGCATTTGGTTTACGTCGCCGGACTTACGTCACTTTTTATATATATTTTTAGTAAGCATTGTTTTCATCTCACAGTTTAATTTCTTATAAAATTCTTCCTCGTTATCATTGTTTAATTCTCGTTTTAGAATATAGATAATATCTTCCACGTGTAAAAATATTAATGTGTAAAATTTAACTGCTCCATTTGTGGTTAAAAATTGATCTTTCTGGTTCTAAATTCAAATATTTATGCCAAAAAATTCGAAGCAAAAAAAATATAAACCAAAAATTAATCAAATCAAATTTGAACTAACATCACATCCATTGTTCAAAGTACCCAGATGGAGATTTATGTCATTTGACAAAAATTCTTATTTTTTGATAGAAAATTAATTTTTCTAGTTGAAAATTCAAATATTTGGTTTAAAATTTATGTACATATTTTACTCAAAATTCTTCCTCTCTGATAGATAATCAATCTTCTTGATTGAAAATTCATCTTTTTGAGTAAAAATTTAAATATTTTGTCGAACCTTCAACAGTTTTGTTGAAAGTTTATGTTTTTGGCTTGTAATTAAACATTTTTCATGACATTTTTGTTATTGTTAGAAAATTCATCTTGGTTGATGAATTCGTGTTTTTGATTTGAAAATAGTGTCTTTAGTATATTTTATTCAAAATAGTAGCAAAACAGCGTCATCGCTTAGAAAAATTGAAAACTGAGAATTGAAAGAATTGAAAATTTCAATTCATAAAACTTCAAACAATTGCAATTGGGAATTAAAAAATGGAAATAAATTGGAAAAATAATATTAAACTCCGAAAAATGTAATTTATTTGAGTAATTTCAAAATGATTTTGGAAAGATACAAAGGAATTCAAAAGAATTTAAATAAATGTTGAAAAATTAAAAATGAGTTCAAAACATTTCAAGACGAGTTAAACACAAACTGAAAACTTACAAAATATCTATCTAAATACTTTATAATATTTCAAATCCTATCAGGTTACCGAAATAAATAGAAAATTCCTTGGAATCTTTTGATATACCCTAAAACTTGACATAGGTCCTATTAAATCGATCTATATTTTCGAAATTTTAGGAAACCCTTTGATACAACACACCATGCACATATTTCAAATCTCTCGAGAAAGTTTTAGAATCTTTTTAAACACTCTAAAATATTCCAAATCTTCTGAAACCAATTGAATATTCCTTAGAATCTTTTGAAATTCTCTTAAAGTTTTCAAATCCTTTAAATCTTTTTGAAATCCCTTCAAATTGTTCAAATCTTTTGAAAATATCTTGGATTCTTTTGAAATACCTTAAAATATTTATAATCTTGAAAAATTCTTCCAACAATCCTTTTGAATCAATTAAATGACTAAAATCAGTTGAAAATTCCTTGAAAACTATTAAAATATCCTAAAATATTTCAAACCCTTTAAAATCTTTTGTCATTCATTGAAATTATTGACATCTCTTTCAAATGCTTTGGATTCTTTACGAATGCCCTAAAATATTCTCAATCTCTTGAAATTCCTTCAAATTATTAAAATAAATAACAAATTCCTTGGAATTTACTGAAATTCTTTCAAATATTTCCCTAGAATATATCAATTTGAAATCTTTTAGACTCAATTGAAATTTTTTAAATCCTCTGAAATACTATTAAATTAGTGAAATCAATTACAAATTCCTCAAAATATATCAAATTCTTGAAAATCTTTTTAAATTTCTTGCAATTGTTCCAAAACCTTGAAAATTCCTTGGATTTAAAAAAAATACCTTATAGTCTTCAAACTTCTTTGAAATCCATTAAAATTATCAAAATCAATTCCTTGAAAATTCCTTGAAGTATCGGTGTTTTTTTTGTAATAGGAGTGACCCTTAAGAGCGCAAAATGCTCAATTTGAAAATCTTTTTATATTCTACAATTTTTGATCTGTGGATGTACACAGATCTTTGACATACTTCTATTCCAACCGAAAAAAATAATTATTCCAATGTGGCGCTATAAGGAAATGGAGATTTTAATCGTATAGGGAAAGTAGAACCGAAACGTACACGATTATAATAGAAATCACAGTTACCGAGCGTAAAAATGATTAATTTGAAAAGTTCTTGTTCGCGTAAAAAGTTTCAAAACAGACTACTATCACAATTGAGGTTATGGTTCATTACTCGCCTCAAAATATATTTCACGTATTTCTCCTGTTCAGACTTTACCGTGCAACGGTTGGCAACACTGAGCGGCGCATTACCAAATACGAAAAACCACGTGTCGTATTATCGAACTCGAACTACGATTCGATTCGATTACTATTTCCCACAGTGATTCCGAAAAGAACACCTTGACATGCGCATGCTTCGACTGAATAGCGCTTATTGGTTCTAGTTCGTGTCCTCATTGGGAATTAAAATAGAGGCGCGTACTACAGCCAATCAACTATACTACAATCACAACATGCGCACATAAAGGCGACTCAATTAGCATCACTAATTTCAAATGCAGTGCCATGCACAGACACACACTACTGTTGAATATGAGCGGCCTACAGCAAGCAAACGTTACCTCCGCCGCTACTCTCGAAAATCGTCATAATCGAAACCGACAATATCGTTTAGAGATTTTATATTAAGGATGACAGTGATACCAACCCGCCAGTACCAACCCATACTTTGTGGGCAGCACGGACATCAACTCAAGAGGTCATGGCCTACTGGAATACCTAATCACCGTAGATTTAGATACTCTTAATACGCGTAACAGCCCGACGTTCCGTAACTCGGTCAGGGAGGAAGACATTGACATCACTCTCTGTACCAGTAGTTTTAGGGATAATATCAAGAAGTGGAGAGTTTCAGATGAACCCACTCTCTCAGATAATTCACAGAAAGAGTGCGTGTTAAAATCTGTTGTACCCGCTGGCCCTAAATGGGTCAGAAATCCAAGAAGAACGGACTGGGATCAGTTTTCCACGGAACTAAGATTTACACTTTCAGCGGTTCCCAAGTCAAATCGCGACGTGGAAACCCTGGATATGGCATCCAGAACTTTCACGGAAGCCATCAAAGCTACTTATGAAAGTAATTGTCGACCTACAAGAGTTCGAAAGGCTCGGGAGACACACTGGTGGATTGGGAAACTCGAAGAGCTTCGCAGGGAAACCAGAGAGAGGTTCAGAAGTGCCAGTACTGGCAAAACGAAGGAACTATGGACCACATTCACAACGATGAGAGACGAACACAGGGGTACAGTACGTAAGGCAAAGCAAGAGAGCTTGGCCGACTTTTTCACAGACATCGAGAAGGCAGCTGAGGCGGCTAGACTGGATAGGCCACTTTCTCGAAATCCGTAAGCTATTCTCGGTACTCAGACATTACCCGGCGGGGGGGTACTGAGAGTCGGACGGGGATACCTTGGCTCACCTGATCAAAGCACATTTCCCGGACTTTTTAAGGTTTGGAGAAAAGAGGACGACACCTCAGAGGCAAACCAAGTCGCTTGCGGCCCAACTGGGTCCGGAACGGCGCGGCGGCTAGCCAACGAGATTGCCACCCCCGCCAGGGTCAGGTGGGCCCGGAAGTCTTTCAGTCCTTAAAAGTCTCCTGGCCCAGATGGCATATATCCAGACTTCTTACAGAGGGCTGGAGAGATCATCATAGGGCCGCTAGTGAGACTTGCTAGGGCTAGTCTGACGTTGGGACATGTCCCGGCGGCATGGAGGGGTACGAGAGTAGTCTTTATTTCGAAAGCAGGTAGGATCGGTTATACCTCACCCAAGGATTTCCGTCCCATCTTTTCTTTCTTTCTTTCTTTGTGGCGTCTTGAATCAGGTAGCCATGTTCCAATCAAAATACGAAGTTTCAAATTCGTGAGTATCAATAGTCCAATAAGAACCGTCGTGCGTCCCGTCCTGCCAACAAAGACCCACTACTGTTCAGGTTGTGTCAATCAAACCAAAATGGCGTCCCAATGGCAGTCCGTCACCTCCAGTTCACGGGAAAGAAATGGAAGGGAGGGGAGGGACCGCCCAAGCAGGACATTACCCAGTTGAAGTTATAATATTAGATTTTCATTCCCCCCAAAAAAACGGCCCAGCTCAGCCACCGATTCTACAGTGGGATTAAAAATTAGATCGTTAAAATTAAACAGCTCCGGAGGCAGATCCGGGGAAACTCGATCAATGTAACCGAGTAGCCCGGGCCGGCCTCTTGCGAGCAAACGACACTGATGTATGAGGTGCGTGAGATCCTTCAACTCGGCACCACATTCGCATCCCTCAGGAATATTCCAGCCCATTCTTATGGAATGATCTCCCGTGCAAACATGTGACGTTCTTAGTCTCGTAACTAAATTGATGTATCGTCTAGGGAGCATGTACCCCTGAAACCATGGTCTTGGGGTTTTTACCGAAATTTGACTGAAATAATCGGCTCTAGAGCCGTCAGTCCTTCCATAAGGCCAGCATAGTGCCGCCCAATCAGCGGAATCACGTTGGCATATCTCACGAACATCCCCCGCAAAATACTCTCCTAGAGTCGTCATTAGGAGGACAGCAATTGTTTTGGCTATCTCATCAGCGGTCTCGTTACCTATTACTGCTGAGTGAGATGGAACCCAGGCGAAGCGGATAGAGATCCCTAAGCGACCAGCAAAAGCCGCCCCATTACCCACCAAACGTGCTAGAGTGTGCCCAAGGGGGTCCACAAACCTATCTCGGATAGCCCTGAGTGCTGCCTGGGAATCTGTAAATAATACCACATCCTTCCACTTCTCCCCCAACACTCGGATGAGGGCATGGAAGAGACCCTGTAATTCGGCCGTCAAGGGAGTCGAGTAGTCCCTCAATCATACGCCGTATCTCAGGTTCCCAGCCGGGATGAAGAAACCACAACCCACAGCTCCCGAAACAGGGTTCACCGAGCCATCAGTGAATATCCGAGTCGCCCCAGGGTATCTCGTCCCTGCAAACTCCTCGAACAGTGTCTCTGGATACGCAGCTTCCCAGAGGGCAAGGCAAGACTCAAGGTCAATATCTAGGTGCGCAACCAGGTCAATCCAATCCTCATCGAAATAAGCAGGCCTAATAGTGGTATTCAAGGCTCGGATGAATGAAATCATATTGTTAATGGCAATTATCACTCCACAACGCTGCGGCTGAATCCTGAACCTCTTGGACAGAGACCTTGAAGCTAAAACTGTTAGCCCATCGATAAGAGGACTCCTGCTCCACCGAAAGTTCCTCAGAATGAATTTGTTCGCTAGAAGAGCCCTCCTTAGCGACAGAGGAGCCTCCCCAGCCTCTGACAATAGGATAGAGATGGGAGTTGAACTCATGCACCCCAGTGCCACCCTCAACGAGGCATATTGAACCCGATCAAGCATTTTCAAGGCTGTCTGGCTCGCCCCCAAGAAAAGGGGAGCACCCCACTCCAGACAGGCCCTGATTAAACCTTAATGCACTGTGAGAAGAAGAGTAGGAGAGGCTCCCCAAGTAACTCTGGAAATAACCCGCATGGTGTTAACTGCCCTCGAACCCTTAGCTGCTATGTTTTTAATGTGGATCGTCCAAGTCATTTGTCTATCGAGCCAAACGCCCAGATATTTAAGAGAGGGTTGATTACCAATATCTGCTCCCTCAAAGTTCAAGATTACGTCATCAAGTCTATCTCTGGACCTTGAGAAAACGCATAGCTGACATTTCGGGATGGAGATTGAAAGTCCCACTCTCCTCAACCATGGCGACAAATTTCGAATTGCACGCAGCAATAGAGCTTGGGCATCTTGAATCACTTCGGAGGTCACGTAAAGGAAGACGTCATCGGCGTACATTGAGATCTTAACCCCAAACGGGAGACACTCCTTGATTCTCCTTAACACCAGACTAAAGAGCAGTGGGAAGAGAACACCTCCCTGAGGAACACCAACTCCCGAGACTCTTGCATCAGTGCCATCCGTGTTAAATATCAAGTTCCTCTTGGAGACAAGAAACGAGACAAAGTTAAAGATCCTTCCCGGAACCTCAAGATCCCTCAGCTCTCCGATAAGCTCTCCTGGGAGGAGTGCATTGAAAGCTCCCTTCAAGTCCAGGGCCAAGGCCACCGTTGACTTTCCCCTGCCGAAACCTGCCAATATGTCGGTTACAACCGCTGCCACACAATCCATGGAGGATCTGCCTCTCCTAAAGCCGTATTGGAAATCCGGTAACCAATCCCTACTTTCTGTCAAATATTCGAGGCGCCTCTACGCCAACTTCTCAAATAATTTGCAGAGCGTCGACGTTAGTGAGATTGGCCGAAACCCTTTCCCACCAGCCTTAGGTATAAAATGGACCCTGGTATCTCTCCATGTCTCCGGGTAAGATGACTCCCTAAACATGGCATTGAACAATTCATGCAGAAATCTTTGCGAATAATCAGAGAGCCCATTAATAATTTCGTATGTTATACCATCAATCCCTGGTGCTGATTTCATTTTGCACGCAGAGAGGGCAGACTGAAATTCACCCCAAGAGAAGGTCTGGTTCAGTGGATCCGTCTCATCCGGATTCAAGATCGGCTCCACCGAGACCAGCGGGATGTATGGACGAACCAATTAGTCTTGCAATTCCCTAATAACCGGGGATTCCGGATCAGTTACCACATTTGTATGCGGGGAAGAGGTACGAGAGGCCAGAGCCCTAACAGTACGCCATATCTTGGCGAGACCCCCTGCAGGGTCGGGAGATTCGTAGAAGAATCTGAAAGATTGGTATTTGATTTCACGAAGACATGCCTTGACCTCATTGTCCACTACCTTGAAAGCCGCTTTCTCTTCCTGTGACTGGTTAGCAAGGTATCTCTTCCTAGCTGCTCTCCTTCTCTCAAGAGCCACCTCACATTCTCTATTCCACCAGAGTGGCTACCTCTTCCTGCCAGTTTGGCGATTGCTCGCCCTGAAGGCACCATTTAACTCCAGGGCAGCAAAAACAGTGTTCACAAACCTGTCATAGACCCTAGCCGGAAGATCCCCATCAAGCAAAGCCTGGGAGAGTGTCGGGATCTCCTCATCCACCTGTCTACGAAACAGGAACCAATCCAGTGATTCTACGTTGAACCTGTTCGAGTGAGTGGAGATCATAGTCAGGGAGGCATCAAGTTTGCCAAAGACCAGCAGATGATCGGAGTTATAAGTGGCAAAACCAACCCTGGTAGTTATGATCGGGGCCATGGAGGGCGAGCAAAATATCAAGTCAAGATTATTGGACAAACGACCCGGCACTGGTATGAACGTGGGCTACGAGTCATTCAGAGGGACCAGGGCAGCACCATAGATGGCAGTAGAGAGCTGGTTACCCAGGAAGTTGGAACTAAGAGCACCCCACATTGGGGAGTGAGCGTTAAAGTCCCCGCGGAGTAACACCTTCCCCGCCCTTCCATGAGCCTAATAAAGGCTTCCCAAGTCTCACTCAGTATCCTTGCCTCAGGTGGGACATAAGCCGAAGCAACTGCTATCCCACCTAGAGAAGAGGACACGGTTATACCAACAACATCAGCTTCCTCTTCCCAGGGGCCCTCAAGTTCCATCTATCGACAGCAAAACAATCCTTAACCAAAATGAGGGCACCGCCCCCACCACGACCATCCCTTCTATCGGATCTATAGGTTAGGTAGCCTTTAATCTCCCATACAACGTCCCTCGTTAGCCAAGTTTCAGAGATACAAAGAATATCAAGGTCATTCTCATGCAGCAATGCCTCTACTTCCGTTCTTCTATCCCTGCGTAGGACACTGTGCGCGTTCCAATTTGCAAATCTAATACATTTGACTTGGCCTTCCATTTTTGATAAGTCCATTAATGGACGATAAATACTCTAAAGTACGAATTCCGAACAAAATTCTTTGCTATACAAATAAAAGAACCTTCCAAACGTAGAAGATGTATCCATATTCCTAAACAAAGTTCTTCCAACAAGATCCTGCACAAAACAGTTCTAAGAATGTGCTCAGCTAGAGTGAAGGGCGGGTAACCCGATAAAATATAACATTGAAACACCTAATACTAAGATTAAAACTAGACATCAGAAAAGTGGGTTACAGAAAAGAAACATTGGGGTCATGCTGGCACCGAGATCCCCTTTATTTCCAGGCCAAGGACTGTACAATTTAAAGAGAGATAGAATAAGGTCTATAACCTTAGTTATGATAACTTTAAGAATTTAGATTTATGAGAGTTATGTGACAACTTGTTTGAATTGGTTTGATATAAAATCTCTTGTGTAGGGATTTCCTGAAATCCGATTTTTGAGGTTCAATTTCAGAATTCATAAAAAATTAAATTCAATTTAGTTTACAGCTTTTTACAATTTAAATTCGCGATTAATATTCATCCCAATTGCCAATTTCCCTCGGTGATACGAATCTAAATATATTAAGATAACTTATGGAAACGTACAGCATTAGAAAACTACTCAAAACTGCGCAAACATAAAAGTCCGAGTTTTGGGCAATTGATTCCATATTCATGCTGGTTAATGATTTCCCCGAAGAAACTAGTCTAAATGAATTGAAACAGCCCGCAAACTAAGATATTAATAAAACTGTTCAGACATAACATGTCGTAAGTATATCCAACCTATGCCAAAAACAAATAGAAAAAAGGAATTGAAATTGATAGCACAAGAGTTTGCGGCAAACTTGCCCAAACCTTGCGACGCAAGGTTCGGAAGCTTGCATCGCAAGGTTCAGGCAATCTTCCAGCAAATAAGAAAATGTCAGCCATGCGGCAATATTGCGAAGCAAGATTGAGGGAATATTGCCTGAGAAAGTTGCTGAAAGCTTGATAAACAATATTGAGGGAATATTTTGTGGCAATGTGCGTCTAATATTGCCTGGGAAAGTTGCTGAAAGCTTGATGAACAATATTGAGGGAATATTTTCTGGGAATGTGCTTCGAAGATTGTGCATCATTATTCAGGGAATATTTCCTAAAAATGTCCCTGGAAGGTTTTGCAAAATTTTTCCTTATCTCTATGTAGTAAATTGAAAGGTAAGTGAGAACAAATTGATTAAATTTCGATATAACATTTATTATTATTGAGCAATCAACAGGATTATGTGTTGACCAATTTTTTATACATGTGTCACATATATTCTCACCGTTCTTATAGAAGTTATATAAAAACACGTAATAATTATAAGTAATAATAGCAGTGTGGTTATTAACATGTTTTAAATATCAAAAGGTATACACTGAAAGTGGTGATCTGTTCTAACTTAAATTTTAAACAATATAATTGAGATTCTGATTAATTGAGATGAATTTTTAAAAAGGGCGAGATGGCATTGCGCTCGAGCCAAAAGAATCTATGCCCCCTTACTTGATCCATAGCCTCAATTGTGATAAGCTTCATTTATTAAATATTTTATGCACAATATTGCATGAAAGTTGTCAATTTAAAATTGTTCATTCTTAAAGGCAGTAAAATAAAATTATTAGTTATAACCGTCATTTTGTAAACCTCGAGATACTAAATTATTTGCATCGGCAGGAAATGGGTCAAATTGGTTTCTTTAAACTCAGTAGAGTTATTTAAGAAAAAGTTGATCAGAGTAAAAAAAATTGACTTGCTGGCGAGCTTCAAATAAGCGTTAGAAAAGTAAATTAAAAAATTCCTAACGTTTCAAAATTGAAGATTTATATATAATAGAGACTTGGCAGTTCTATTTTTAAAATTGAAGCCGTCAACATTGAACGATTTTAAATTGACATTACTTTTTCCATGTAAAATTCGGACTCGAAGGTCGGTTATTTAACAACAAAGCTGACTTTGGTTACATCCGACTGAACTTTGATTGTTTAAAATATATATGCGATGTTACAGTCTTAGTTCTTTTTTTGTCTACATGATCTTATGTAGATATTTCAATATTGATATAACATCATGCACACAAAAAAAGAACTAACATCAAATATAATTTCTGTTATAATCTTGTATCACAGTATCACACAAATGATAAAGAAAATATAAAAATTCCTAAGAGTCCTACATCGTAAACAAAATGGAATGTCTTATAAAATAAATGCGGTTCTCTTGATGACAGAGACAGACAAGAAACTCTTTCCATGGTTTCTGAACAACGAATCTGACTTTCAGTTACATTCAACTGAACATTCTTTTATAAAATTTATTCTTGATGTTACAGTGCTGACCAGATTTTTATAAGCAACTATATTTGATGTTGGTTTTTTTGTCCACATGGTCTTATATAAATATTTATAAATTCATTTTATTCTTAATTTGTGAAAAAATTCCAAAATTCTAAACAAAATGCTAGATGAGGCAGAGAGGAACTTTTTAACAAGTTAAGAATAACATCGATATTTAATAATGATATAAGACCATATGAACAAAAAAGAACGGGAATGAAATATAATTTCTTCTATAAACTCGTGTCTCACAAATGATAAAGCAAACATGAGAATCCTAAGAGGCTCCGGATCGAATAAGAGGACATGACATTTTTTTACTGACAAGGCAAAAATAAGAATTTTTTAAGTATTTTTTTGGTGGAATTCAAAAAAACATGTACCTCACGATAAGTGAATTTCTCTGAATTGAAGTTATAAACGAATTTTTTTAAAGGATGAGATAGCATTGCGCTCGAGCCAAAAGAATCTATACCCACTTATTCGATCCATGGCCTCAATTGTGATTGACTTAACTTTTAAAATATTTTACTTCTAAACATTTTTCAGTTCAGAATATTGTATCAAAGTTGTAAGCACGAAGGAATAGTAAGGAGTGGTATCACCCTATGTGTTTGGTGAGCAGAGGTGGAACAAGTGACGTCCAAGAATTCGTTAATGTTTGCTACGAATGAAAACTCGTACGCTCCCCCGTGCACATGCGCAGAGCTGTTTTCGCAGTCACATGTTATACCCACTCAATATGTTACCTTTTGACATCTCGATGCACATGTCGGTTATGCTCGTTTGTTTATGTTCGTTCAATACACAAGTTCGAAACTTCAAACGCGTGTTGACATCGATGGCATGGCAACCGCCAGTGCGCATGTGAACGGGGCAGCATAAGAGTTTTCATTCGTAGCTAGCATTAACGAATTATTGGACGTCGCTCGTCCCACTCCCCACTTACAGGGATACTACTCCTTACTATTCCTTCGTGGTTGTAAGTTTAAAATTGTTCATTCTCGAAGGCAGCAAAATAAAATCATTAATTTTAACCGTTATTTTTTAAACCTTGAGATACTAAATTATTAGCATCGGCAGGAAATGGGTCAAATTGGTTTCTTTAAAGTCAGTAGAGTTATTTAAGAAAAAGTTGATCAGAGTAAGAAAAATTGACTTGCTGGCGAGCTTCAAATAAGCGGTACAAAAGTAAATTAAAAAATTCCTAACGTTTCGAAATTGAAGATTTATACATAAATGAGGCTTGTCAGTTATATTTTCAAAATGAAAGCCATCAAAATTGAACAATTTTAAATTGCTTTTACTTTTTTCGTATCAAATTCTGACTCGAAGCTCAGTTACTTAACAACGATGCTGACTTTCAGGTACAGTCGACTGAACTCTCTTTTATAAAATATAATTATATTTCATATTATAGTCTTACGTTTTAGGTTAAATTTAGTTTAAATTAAATTGAAGAACATGAGATTTCACTTTGCAAATGGACTGTAGAATGCCGATGATTGACCTGAAGTAACCAATGTGGAATACTGGCAATTCTAGGTCTATATATCCAAAATGTCCTATGCATTCATTCAGTGATTTACCGCACGTTTGACAGCTACTCGAATTTGAAGATATACCCTAGAAAATATTTCAAATAATAAAAAGTTCCACAAAATTTCAGCAAATTTCCGTTCCGTCTTGGAAAAAGAAACTGAAATTTCACAGATTTCGTGGGAATTTCACAAGGAAAATATAAAATTCCACTCCGTATAATTGGACATAAAATAACAGTCATGGTTAATGTAAAATTACACTGAACGATCGGGTAAAACATAGTTGATTTTTGTAAATAATTTCACAGTATTTGAGCAAAATCTTTACAGTTTTACAACAAACAACATAAAAAATACGTCAGAAAAAATGGTGAAACTTTAGAGTTTTTTAGTACAAACAAATTATTTTTTGACAATTACCATTCTTTTATCCAGGGCACCAAAAGGAACAGGAGTTCTATTTCCATCCTGGCCATACAGATTCTAATTAACTACATGAATATGAGCCTTCTTTCCCATCCTGTGTCGACTATCGATACCGAAAGATACCTCCGATCTAAATGATAATACGATACAAATAAGTCGTATTAAAAAAGTCAGGAATTAAAATTGAAGTACTATAAAAATGTTTAAAGCAATAAACAAGTCTCAGAATAATAAAAAACTTAAATCTTCCGGGCGATGTCAGTTTCTCTGTACAATCAGGTACAATTCCTTCAAAATCGTCATTTTTCTCGCACACTTGCGTTGCTGGAAAGTCGTTAAAATCCGTGTTTTTTAACCTCAAAAAAATTGTGGCTGACAATTTATATCATTCTTGTCATAGAAGTCATAGAAGTTAGGCCAACTTCTCACAATTTTAGCGAGAGATATTAATACAATTTTCACACGCGTCTAAGATAATTATTATCGTCAAAATGGTAAAAATTAAGGTAAAATATAAAGATTAAACGTTTTCACACGTTTTCTCATGGATTTCTCCAGTTCTTTTCATCCGTTGGCAGCACTGCTGAGCAAAATTCTAGTGTAATAAAAATATATTTAAAAACATTAATTTCTTAACAAAATTCATGTAAAACTAATTTAAGATTGATATAATAATTTATGTCTACTATTAATTGAAAAATTACAAGAAACTTATTTTTAATCCTTTTTTTAAATCTTCAACACGTATAATTTTTAGTATTGAGATTGAATCAACCAATAGAAGTTGAGAGTTTTCTTCCGTTTTGTTGCCTACAGTGGCTACATGTGTGTCGAGCTTCGCAGGAAATCGGCAGTTGCGACGTCGTAGAAGATTTGGACAATTGTGTTTGCAAAATTGCGGTTTTTGTTTATTTTTACCATTTTGACGATAATATTTATCTTAGACGCGTGTGAAAATTGTATGAATGTCTCTCGCTAAAATTGTCAGAAGTTGGCCTAACTTCTATGACAAGAATTATATAAATTGTCAGCCACAATTTTTTTGAGGTTAAAAAACATGGATTTTAACGACTTTCCAGCAACGCAAGTTTGCGAGAAAAATGACGATTTTGAAGGAATTGTACCTGATTGTACAGAGAAACTGACATCGCCTGAAAGATGTAAGTTTTTTATTATTCTGAGACTTGATTATTGCTTTAAACATTTTTATAGTACTTCAATTTTAATTCCTGACTTTTTTAATACGACTTATTTGTATCGTATTATCATTTAGATCGGAGGTATCTTTCGGTATCGATAGTCGACACAGGATGGGAAAAAAGGCTCATATTCATGTAGTTAATTAGAATCTGTATGGCCAGGATGGAAATAGAACTCCTGTTCCTTTTGGTGCCCTGGATAAAAGAATGGTAATTGTCAAAAAATAATTTGTTTGTACTAAAAAACTCTAAAGTTTCACCATTTTTTCTGACGTATTTTTTATGTTGTTTGTTGTAAAATCGTAAAGATTTTGCTCAAATACTGTGAAATTATTTACAAAAATCAACTATGTTTTACCCGATCGTTCAGTGTAATTTTACATTAACCATGACTGTTATTTTATGTCCAATTATACGGAGTGGAATTTTATATTTTCCTTGTGAAATGCCCACGAAGTCTGTGAAATTTCAGTTTCTTTTTCCAAGACGGAACGGAAATTTGCTGACATTTTGTGGAACTTTTTATTATTTAAAATATTTTCTAGGGTATGTCTTCAAATTCGAGTAGCTGTCAAACGTGCGGTAAATCACTGAATGAATGCATAGGACATTTTGGATATATAGACCTAGAATTGCCAGTATTCCACATTGGTTACTTCAGGTCAATCATCGGCATTCTACAGTCCATTTGCAAAGTGAAATCTCACGTTCTTCAATTTAATTTAAACTAAATTTAACCTAAAACGTAAGACTATAATATGAAATATAATTATATTTTATAAAAGAGAGTTCAGTCGACTGTACCTGAAAGTCAGCATCGTTGTTAAGTAACTGAGCTTCGAGTCAGAATTTGATACGAAAAAAGTAAAAGCAATTTAAAATTGTTAAATTTTGACGGCTTTCATTTTGAAAATATAACTGACAAGCAATATTCGACGCACATTGCCATAAAATATTCCCTCAATATTGTTTATCAAGCTTTCAGCAACTTTCCCAGGCAATATTCCCTCAATCTTGCTTCGCAATATTGCCGCATGGCGGACATTTTCTTATTTGCTGGAAGATTGCCTGAACCTTGCGATGCAAGCTTCCGAACCTTGCGTCGCAAGGTTTAGGCAAGTTTGCCGCAAACTCTTGTGCTATCTGGGCCGCGATTAGGTCTTGTCAATTAGGCCACTTCACAAGGAGCAACACGCCTACAGGGCTGGTCACTCGACGGAGACGGCCCTAAGCGGAGCAGTAAACCTAATTGAAGGTCAACTGAAGGAGAACGGCCTCGCGATTGGAACCTTTATGGATATCGAAGGAGCCTTTAATAACACCTCTGGAGAGGTGATCAGGGGCCATGATTACACATGGTGTGCCTATTGCAGTAGTAGAATGGAAGCGCTACATGTTAGCCGACAGGAATCGAACTACGACTAAGGGTCATGCCACTTTATGTGGAATCATTGACTCGGCATGTCCGCATGGAGGAGTTTTATCGCCCTTGCTGTGGTGCCTAGCAGTGGATGAACTGCTTCATCTATTCTCGAGTCAGGGCCACCACGTCATTGGCTATGCGAACGATATGCTATTTATCGTGCGCTGCCAGTATCTGGATGCGCTCTTCGAAGTAATACAGCAAGCACTGATGATAGTGGATTCATGGTGCAAGAAAACTGGACTATCGGTTAATCCTAGTGAGATAGATGCGGTTGTTTTTACCAGAAGTAACAAGTGGGGAACAACGAGTACATTGAAACTTGGAGAAAACAACTGGAAATCAAATAATGAACTAAATATCTAGGAGCCATTTTGGATAAGAAGCTGCTATGGAACGAGCACCTGGAAAACAAGTGCAAGAAGCTAGTAGCGACTCTACGGCTCTGTAGGAGAGCCATAGGGAAAAGCTGGGGCTTGAAACCGGAGACACTTATGTGGATCTACACAGCGATCTTGCGACCCAGGCTAACATATGCGGGGGTGGTCTGGTGGAGCAGGGTCGAGCTGTCCACTGTGAAGTCTCGACTGGAAAGGATCAGGGGACAGATTTTGAGAGGCGTCACTGGTGCCTCGAAGTCGACACCAATGGTGTCACTGGGGGCACTAATATGTTTGGAGCTACTCCATCTTACCATCCAGGCTGTGGCTGCGAAGGCGGCCTGGAGGTTAAATTCAGTAAATGACAGAAGGATCTCGACAGCAATGAAGATTCCAGTCGACATCGCGAGAAGGCCGGCCCTGTACATGCCCAGGGACAAAATGGCAACTCGCTACCTTTTTGACAAGAAGTATCGAGTTAGCCTATGCACGAAAGAGGAATGGGTTAACGGCAACGCACACCTGCCCATTGATGGAGGCAAATGGTTAACATATGGCTCCAGGAATGCTTTGAGGCACTAATTATGTTAGCGACGGAAAACCGAGTCACTCTGCTATGGATCCCTGGACACAGTGGTATCAAGGGCAATGAGATGTCGGATAGGCCAGCCGAACTAGCACCAAGAAGAAATTTTACTGGACCCGAACCACTTGTAGGTATTTCCAGCAGGTCAGTCACTGAATAAATAAACAGTTGGCTGATTGAGGAACATCAGAATGAGTGGGATTTGATCTCTGGTTGCAGACAGGCCAAAACACTCTTGGGCTCAAAGCTTAAATCTAAGCGAGCAAAGGAAATACTCAAGCTCGGTAGGAATGAAATCAAAGTCCTAACAGAAATGTTCACAGGAAATGGGAAACTCGGATATCTCAGACATAAGATAGGGCTTGCAGAAAGTCGCCTCTGTCGTCTGTGCGGAAAGGAGAGTGAGACAGCTACTCAGATCCTTTGTTACTGCCCTCCGGTTGCGGGGAAACGCCTAACACTCACAGGCATTTAGTGCACCAGTGAGTCAGATATATCAGCCAACAGCGTGGCTGCGGCCCTTTCCCTATGGAGAGGGCTTTGGGCCACGCTTAGGCTCACAAGGGGGCGCAAAGGGATTAGCCAAGCGTCAGGGGCTGTTGCGGTCTCAACCCAGAACTAATAATAATAATTTGTGTTATTTTTTGGTACAAAATTTATCTTCTGGGTTGAAAATACATCTTTTTCGTTGAAAAATCGACTATTTAGTTAAAAATTTATTTATTTTGTTGAAAAATCAATACTTGTACTTCAACAGATTGAATTTCCAATGCAATCTAATGAAATACTTTTGATATTTTTTTAACTGCAATAATTTAAAATCGAATGTAATTTTTAAAATCCTACGAAATCTCTTCAAAATTATTCGAAGCAAATGGAAAAGATTATATAAACTGTGATATCAGTTTTAACGAATTAAGTGACTGAATTTTATCCTTTAACATAATTCCAAGGAAGTGTAAATATTTTAGGAACGCAAGCTTGACACATATATTTTAGGAGATGACGACTATAGGAATCGCTATATACTCTGATGAAGCACTGTAATATTCGATCCACTGTTAACCAAAATCTTCATTAACATATTAAACAGATTTTCCTCTAATTATAAAATATGAAGATTTTTGATACACGCGTATTATTCACCCTTTTTGCTCTATATTTTCTACCTCCGCGTAACCTCCCTTCCCTCAATGCTACTCCCAAGCATCAGCATTCGCCTATATAAAAATTGCATTACTTTCTGTACAAAAAAAAATTGAAAAAAGATTTCCAGGAACATTTCCCAATAAATTGTCCTGAATACTGGTGGTAAATCTTTCAAAAAGTTTCCCAGGGAAGACGTGCTCATGTTTTCAGTCTTGCCTCGCAATATTTACTTTTAAAAGAGGTAATTTTCTGCTTCTTGTTGCAGAATTAAGTACACAGTTCGACTGTTTACCTAATGGCGCTCCCATTCCTGGTGTTCCTTATGGCGGACCTTCTTATTCTCCTGACAGCCTTCATTTTCTCGACACAGCTCTTCCTCCTGTCATGCCTCTCTCTCCTGCCAGGCCTCTTACTCCCGTCGGGTCTCCTCTTCGTGAGAAGTCCAGATCTCCTCCTGCCAGGCCTCTCCCTCCTGCCACGCTTCTCACTCCTGTCGTGTCTTCCCTTCGTGAGAGGTCCAGATCTCCGCATGTCAGGTCCAAGTCTCCTCCTGCCAGGTCCACGTTTCCTCTTGTCAAGATTCCTAAAACTGGTGGATTTCAGAAAATTCGGCTTATTCCCAACACGAATCCCCACCGGCTATTCGAA